>WAAD01010887.1:82290-100771 GCA_013389945.1 Fregata magnificens
CCCCCCACCCCCCCCGGAGCCGGTGCTTCGGTACCGGTTCCCCTGGGGCCCAGAGCCTCGGCCCGGCGCGCCGGCACCGGGGCTGTGGAGCCCAGAGGCCCCTCTCCGCTGGGCCGGTTTGGTACCAGCTCTGCCCAGAGCCCGCCTGGGTCGGTACCGGGCTGGGGTGGGTGCCGGTTTCCCGTCCATCCATCTCTTCCCCGAGTCTGGATCCGTTTGACCCGTCCGGGGCGTGAGGGTGGCTCGGTCCCAGGGCCCCCAAAGGGATCTGGCACCAGCCACCCTCCTTCCAGGGCTGCTCTGGGCTCTCGCCACCCCGGCCCGGGGCTTCTCCGCAGCTTTGCCGGTCAGCACCGGCCCGGTGCGGCGGTGGCCGGGTCCCCGTGCATCGAGTCGGTCCAGGGATGGCTCTGGCAAGAGGTGACCGACCCCTCCAAGGAGACACCAAGTTCCCATTGGGGACCCCTGCGCCATGGGGGATTGCGTGGGACGGGGTGGAGCTGATTTATCCCATGGCTTTTCCATCGTGTCCCCCAAATCTGTTTTCATTCCTGGGATGGCTCCAGAGCCATCCACTTCCACGGGTGTCCTCACCAGGGTGGGGGACGCTCTCTGAAATGCCTGGAGAGGGCCGTGAGGAGGTCGGCGTGAGGCTTGGGTGCCAGGGAACGGCTCCAAGCCCCGCAGAGCAGCGCAGACCGACCACTCTTCAAGGAGCCCCTCGCTCGGGAACGGGTGCCCTGAGATTCAGGAGGGTTTTGCTGTGGGTCCACGTCGTTGACTTACTTAAAGGGAGCAGATGTTTTGTGCTCTAAGGCTTCTCCTGGATGTTTTTCCAGCCTCACCAAAGCTGCTTGGAGTTGTTTCATTTTCACTGTTCACATCTGCTGGCATCCCTCCGATCGGCGTTGGGGGGATAGCCCGAATTTTCACACATCCATGCAAAATGGGTGAGCTCTGAGAGCTGCCTCGTCCACATAACCCACTCCCCACCCTGCGATTAAACACGCCCCATCTCCTGCTTTATGTTTTGGCCTTTTGGGGCTCCCGGAGTGTTTTAGAGGTGGTGCAGTGGCAGGGGCTGCCCACCAGTGAAGCGCAGCGTGGCTCAATGCGGCGGAACTGGGGAGAGCTGGGGTGGAGATGCAGGAGGTGGGTAGGAGTTGCCTTGGTAACGATTACGCTGCTGCGGGTACATTTTTGGTCTCTTAAACAGAAGATACAGTCCTGGATTCACGGGAGGATGAGGTGAATTGTGAATGTCTTGGGGATTTTGGTTTTCCTGAAAAACGCTGTAATGTAACTGAATTTTTCCTCTGCTTTCAGGGCTATTCGGAGTCCCCAGACCTGGAGTTTGAATATGCAGATACCGACAAATGGGCAGCAGAGCTTTCTGGTAAGGAACTTGTTTTGATGGATCAATTAATCAGCCATGATTGTCTTTTCTGGTAGTGATTAAAGGAGCTCTGTCAACTCCAGTATCGCTCTATTATTGTCTTTAAGCATCTTATTCATGTTAAAAGGGGAGTGATATTGCGTAATTAATTTTTTTAGCTTTATGCTGGGTGTGTGTTTTGCATTTCCTTTGTCTTGGGTAAAACTGCAATTAACGTGGCCAAGTTGCAGCTTTCTCCGATGGCTCGGTGCAGGTTGTTGGAGATTTTCCTCTGTGCTCTTTTGGCAGAGCTGTACAGCTACACGGAAGGGCCGGAGTTCCTGCTCAACCGCAAATGCTTTGAGGAGGACTTCAGGATCCATGGTAAGACCCTTCTCTTGGACCTCTCGCCCCTCTGGGGAGGGATGGGGATCTCCCGAAGGAGACATGGGGATTGATGCATTAATGCTGCGTCAGAAAGCTCAAGCTACACACTGATAGTCTTCATGCGGTTTGTACTGGAGACCTTATTAGTGTGCGTGGGCTGGCCCCGGGGCACAGCTCGCTGCCTCCAGCGTGTTCTGCGTTTGCTGATGTTGATGTCTGAGGTGGTTCATCGGCGCCAGGACAGCTGTGCTGGAACGTACTGGCAGCAGCAAGACCATCCAGCTCATTTCCCAGCAGCTGCCAGCGCCGGTTCAGATGGATGTGATTCATCTAGTCGTCTGATGGAAGGCAGGAGACGGTCCATCCGGGCCAATCACACATGCCTGGGCGTTACTCCCAGGAGCACAGTGTTCCCTGGGGCAGCCCTGTTTTCCGTCATGCTGAATCCTTTTGAGCTGTTCCTGCGACGTTTGTGTCCGGGGCAGGCAGAGGTGCCCCGTGCCCTCAGCCTTCCTGCTTTGGCTTTTCAGTGCGGGACAAGAAATGGACCGAGCTGGACAAGAACCAGCACCGCACTCACGCCATGCGGCTTCTCGACGGGCTGGAGGTCACAGCGCGGGAGAAGAGGCTGAGGGTTGCCCGAGCCATCCTTTACGTTGCCCAAGGTGACACCAGGCCTCTGCTCCCTTAGTTTCCCTATTGCTGAATCCGGGTAGTGGATTGGAGGCTATCAATTTAAAATATTTATAATCATTTTCTTTCCTTGTATTTTTGATTTCACCTGGGATGTCTGGAAGGAAGCTAATTCTTGTGGGAGCCAGACAGTTTATAGGAGTTTGGTCCAAAATTTGGCCGACTTTCCCATGCTATCCCGGCTCTGCCAGACCTGGGCTGCGTTACCCACAGGAGGGCAGTTCCGTCCTCTGCATCCGCCTTTTTGCCTTAAAATTAAGGCTGTGTTTTTCATTCCCCCTGCAAAGTATTCTGGCGGTGTGGGAGGGCCTCAGGATCCCTGCGGAGATGGGATCCAGCGAGGGTGTCATTGCAGGCACGTTTGGGGAGTGCGGCTCTGAGGCTGAGGTGCAGGCTTGGATGAGGTATAACATCTTCCTCTTACTGGAAGTGGGGACGTTCAACGCTTTGGTGGAGCTGCTGAACATGGAGATTGAGTGAGTACTGGGGGAAGGCACTTCAGAAATGGCTCTGGAGCTCCTTGGCAGGAGTTTTTTCCAGTTTGTGGCAGTCCCATTCTGTCTGTGCCTAATCTGATAGCTGCAGCCACCAGAATGGCTCCCGTTGTTCTAGGTGGATATGTAATGTAGGATTATACCTGATCTATACAGAAATTCACTGTGAGCCATGCTGCCTGGCAGCAAATAGAGATGGGTCTGTTCCTCTTCCATTGATTGCACTGTGAACAGGGGACTCGTTGCAGCAATATCTATTCCAGGATTTGGTGCTAGCGTGTGGGTTGCTCATGGCAGAGTTAAAATGTCTCCAAAGGCCCCTCTGAGGTTGTTTTCCCTCCACAGTAACAGCGCGGCTTGCAGCAGTGCCGTGAGAAAGCCGGCCATCTCCCTGGCTGACAGCACGGACCTGAGGTACGGAGCAGGGCTTGGGAGGATAGGATGTTCTGGGAGTGAGAGGGGGACCCCGCGTTTGCTGGTTTCTTTGGTGGGCTGAGACAGGCCAGCAGGCACCGGAGGGTGTCCCAGGGCTGTCCCAGCTTCTGCCCTGGCTCTGAGAGCAACGTCAGGTGCAGTCGGGTCTGCTCAGCCAGTTAATGTCCCTTGTGCTCAGCCTGCGCAGCATGTGTGTGGCTGGTTGGGGACATGAAAGCAGTGAAGTATGGGAAAGCAATTTTTTTTCCTGCTTTGACTTGCAGAGGCTTTTTTCCCCAGTGCCTGAGCACCTATCCCCTGGTGTGGAGCGGGTGCATGGAAGCTGGCTGTGGCCTGGGCAGAACCAGCCTCCCCCAGAGCCCTGGGTGCTGGTGGTGCCTCCATAACTGATCCCAACCTCTGGTGATTTGCCTGACCTTCTGCTTTTTGCAGGGTGCTGCTGAATATCATGTACCTGATCGTGGAGACTGTTCGGCAGGAGGCTGAGGGGGACAAGCCTGAGTGGAAGAGCATGAGGCAGACCTTCCGAGCAGAGCTGGGTGAGGACCAGGTGCTTGAGGGTTGGTGGAACAGAGGTTTCCAGGGCTGAAGAGCGAGAGAGTGAGATGGGGTTTGGCTCTAGGTCTCAGTTAATAGGGGCTGGCAGCGCTGGGTTGGTTTCTGCTAGGCTGAACCTTGCTGGTGGGGTGAGCAGAGGAAGCCAGCCAGCCTTTTCTGCCATCTGGGTGCTCTCTCCCTGGGGAAAAAAAAATGAATATCGGGGCTGTCATTTGCTCTCGACACAGAGGTAAGAAATTATAGTGGGTACAAGGCCTTGGAAAGGAAGGAGGGAGCTGTCCGGGGTGAGGTGAGGATCTCAGAGATGGGGGGTGCCAGACTGCAGAGGCCTTGGGAGGGCAAAGGGGCTGGTGGTTCTGGCGGTTGCAGGGAGGACAGGGAGGAAGAACGCCTGGCTATCGCTCCCGTGTGGTTCCAGGAGCCCCCCTGTACAACAACGAGCCCTTCTCCGTCATGCTCTTTGGGATGGTGACCAAATTCTGCAGCGGCCATGCTCCGCACTTCCCCATGAAGAAGGTGCTGCTCTTGCTTTGGAAAACTGTGCTGGTAAGGAGAGGCTGTGGGGTGTGCCAACACGCATCGTGCGGTTTGACATTCGGTAGAGGAAGGAAGTTCTGCCCTCTGAGCTGGCTGTAATTGTGCCATCCTCTTTTTCTGGTGTTCAGCTGAGTAGTTGCGCCCTGTTAAACCCACCTCCAGGTTTCACCCCATAGGGGAGCATTGAATATTGGTGTCTGGAGCTGGATACCGAGGACGGACGCAAAGCAAGGTCCTCGGGTGGGGTCTGCATGAAAGAAAAGGTCCAGACACTTCAATTGTGGATGCCTGAACACCCTCCTGTCCCTTCTGCCTTTCACAATGACAAGAGCAGTGTGGGGACAGGCAGCTCTTGTTTTACACCCTGGGGAAGGATTTGGGACACCTGGAGAGTGGATTTGGGGAGTGCGGGTGGAGAAGCCCCCAGTGCCGTGTGTCGAGCAGCCCCCCGTGCTCGGGGTGCCGTCGTCTTCCCTTGCAGTGCACCCTGGGGGGCTTTGAGGAGCTCCAGAGCATGAAGGCAGAGAAGCGGGAGATCCTGGGCCTCCCGCCGCTCCCAGAGGACAGCATTAAAGTCATCCGCAACATGCGAGCTGCCTCCCCGCCTGCGTCCGCCTCTGATCTGATCGAGCAGCAGCAGAAGCGAGGCCGGCGGGAGCACAAGGTGAGGCCAGCACAAGGAGCTGGGGACGGTGACATTAATGAGGGGACAGCTGGGGTCTGGGCACTGACCTTGGAGTAACTTGTCCCCAGGATGTTCACCTGCCTGCTCTTCTCTCTCCAGGCCCTGATTAAGCAGGATAACCTTGATGCGTTTAACGAGCGGGACCCTTATAAAGCTGATGACTCCCGTGAGGAAGAGGAGGAAAATGATGATGACAGCAGCCTGGAGGGAGAGACCTTCCCCCTCGAACGGGATGAAGTGATGCCTCCCCCAACTCAGCATCCCCCCAGCGACCGCATCACCTGCCCCAAGGGGCTGCCCTGGGCCCCCAAGGTCCGGTGAGTCCGTGGGGCTGACCTTGGGCCAGGCTGCGGGGAGAGCTGGAGTGGGTTGAGGAGAACGGAGGCTGTTAAATAATTGAGAACATCAGCAGGGGTGTGGGGACGATGGGGTGGTTGATCTGATGGTCACTTTGGTGGCTGTTCTCTCGGTGAAGTGGGCTCAGCACCATCTCCTTTATCTGACCGCGAAGCTTTTCCTGACACCCAGTGCCTGGGGCTGTGGTGTACCCAGGTGGACAGGAAGATGTGACTCTTCCCCTTGTCCCTTTGCTGCAGAGAGAAGGACATTGAGATGTTCCTGGAGTCCAGCCGCAGCAAGTTCATCGGCTACACTCTAGGCAGGTGGGTTCCCGCAGAGCCAGCCTGGGGGGCTGCCGATTTGGGGGGGTTGCGGTAGAGGCTGCTGGTGTGGGGGCTGCTGTTGCCTTCCGCTTGGGAACAGAAAAGTCCTGAGCTCGCTGGCTTCTTCTCAGGGTGGTGATCTGTGACCTGCCCATGGTGGGGGCTCAGGTTTGCTCCTGCCTCCACCCAGCCTGGCTCTTTCCCTTCTCTCTAGTGACACCAACACCGTGGTAGGCTTGCCCAGGCCCATCCATGAAAGCATCCGAACCCTGAAGCTGGTGAGTATGTTGACGAGTTCCTCCAGCCCCTGCCGTTGTGTGGGTGCCCCTTCCCCGTCCCCTTGCACCGATCACAGGTTGGGGCCAGTGGTGTTTTGCTGACCCCTCTCCCACTTGCTCAGCCCTGTGATGGGAGTGACCTTAAGTTTTCATCCCATCCCTGGTCTCCCAGGCTGGCTGAACCCCTTTCCTCACTGGCTTCATCCCTTTCTTACTGGGGTTGTCCCAGAGGCGAGGCCAGCAGCCACCACCCTCCCCATCACCATCCATCACCAGTGGGACAGGAATAGCAAGGAGGGACTTAAAAAGATGATGGGACCAGGCTGGGGCTGGTGGCATGGATGGTGGGGGGGGGCTGTAGTGTGAACCCCTGCTCTCTCCCCGTGCAGCACAAGTACACGTCGATTGCAGAGGTGCAAGTGCACATGGAGGATGAGTACCTGCGCTCCCCACTCTCCGGGGTGAGTGTGGGGATGAGGATGGGACGAAGCTCCCGGGCTGGGAGCTGGGGGCACTCAGTTCTGCCAGGCCTTTTGCCTGTTGACGGGGCTGGGGGTTTGTTCTGCTGGGGAGGGAGGAGTGATTTCTCTGGGGCAGAGGGTGGGGTGTGTGGGGAGGCTTCGGGCAGGAGCCGGGGGTATCCTGCCCTTGGGATTGGAGAGCCTGGGGCTGAGCCAGGCCCTCAGCGCTGGTGGCAGCTCCTGGTATGAGGTTTTCTGGTCTCCTCTGGCACCAGGGGGAAGAAGAAGTGGAGCAAGTCCCTGCGGAGATCCTGTACCAGGGTCTTCTGCCAAGCCTGCCGCAGTACATGGTGAGCTAGGGAGCACTGGGGGTCTCCTGGGCTCAGTGGAGGGGGGCCTCCCTCCACTGCTCCATCCCTTTCCAGTGATGCCCCCAGGTTTTCTTCCCTCCCCCCCTATACATCTCTCTTACTCTCTCCTGCGGTGAGGTGGGGGCCTGTGGCCAGTCCTCCCACTCCCATCCCCTTTTCCATCTCTCCCTTCTCCCCAGATTGCTCTGCTGAAGATCCTCCTTGCCGCAGCCCCCACCTCCAAAGCCAAGACGGACTCCATCAACATCCTGGCAGATGTCTTGCCGGAGGAAATGCCGTGAGTGACCATGGAGGGCGAGCAGAGGTGCTGGGTGGTGGTGGGAAGGGAAGGGGGGACAGGAGGGAGCCAGGCAGGGTGGTGTGGCTTGGGCTGGGGCTGTGCTGAGGCCTCCTGGGTGATCTGACCGTCTTCTGCTCGGTGGTGTGCCAGGAATTGTGCGTTGCTGCAAGAGCTGGCTGCAGGTGGCTGCTGAGAGCGTAGGGGATGGCAGGACTGTCCGCCGACACCTCTGGGGCTGGCAGGGTGCGGACAGTGCCCCAGCCCAAGGATCCCTCTGTGTCCCCCAGGACCACAGTGCTGCAGAGCATGAAGCTGGGGGTGGATGTCAATCGGCACAAGGAGATCATCGTCAAAGCCATTTCTGCCGTGCTGCTCCTCCTGCTCAAGCATTTCAAGCTCAATCACATCTACCAGGTGAGGCGGGGCAGGGTCCGGCCGCCCTGCACGGGGCTTTGGGGATGGGGAGGACCCAGGGTGTGTCCCTGTTCACCCACCTTTCTCCCCAGTTTGAGTACATGGCCCAGCATCTGGTCTTTGCCAACTGCATTCCGCTCATCCTGAAGTTCTTCAACCAGAACATCATGTCCTACATCACTGCCAAGAACAGGTAGTGGAGGGGGCTGCCCACCTGCATCCCTGCCGGGTGTGGGGAGGGGGTCCCCACTTGCTTTGCCCCTCCACAATCCCTCCCTGGCTGTGGCTTGGGCGCAGGTAGACCCTGGGAAGTGCCCACCGCAGCTGATCTCTGATGGGTGGGAGGTGTGGGGCTGCGTTGCCCCCAGGCCAGGTAGGATCTGGGGGAGCAGCATGACACCCCCTCTCCTTCCTGCAGCATTTCCGTCCTGGACTACCCGTACTGTGTGGTGCACGAGCTGCCGGAGCTGACAGCAGAGAGCCTGGTGAGTTGCTCCCTTCTCTGCCAGGTCCTGGCGCCCTGGGGTGCTTCCCAGGCGGGATCGTGGGTGCGGGGAGGCAGCAGGGCTCCAGCACCCAGCCCTGGCACCCTCAGCACTCCTGCACTCGGCCCCTGGTGCTGGGGCTTTGGGAGTGCATGGGGCTGGCAGATGTCTCCTGCCTGCATGCTGTGCTGTACCCCTTTGGGCAAGGGTCCTCAGACCAGAACAGCCTCTCCTCATCTCCACTCCGATCTCTTGCCTGACCCCTGTCTCCACTTTCCCGCAGGAAGCCGGAGACAACAACCAGTTTTGCTGGAGGAACCTCTTCTCCTGCATAAACCTCCTGCGCATCCTGAACAAGCTGACCAAGTGGAAGCATTCCCGCACCATGGTGAGGGCCGGGGAACACGCTGGGGCTCAGCCCACCCGGACTGGGCTCTTGCAGCGTGCCTGGACTGGGTGAGGGTGCTGTGGATACCTTGGGGTGCCCTTTGTGCTGCACCCCAGACCTCGCTGGGGAGCGGCAGGCAAGAGAGGGTGGGTGGAAGGGGTGAGGGAGAGTACACGCTGCAGGGAAGGGTTTGTGTGTGCTGCAGGGGAGGGGGTTGGCATGTGTGCGATGGGAGATACCCACGTACCCGTCCCAGCCACGTCACCTGTCTCTCCCTGGCTGCCTGGGGGGCTGTTCCCCGCAGATGCTGGTGGTGTTCAAGTCAGCACCCATCCTGAAGCGGGCGCTGAAGGTGAAGCAGGCCATGATGCAGCTCTATGTGCTGAAGCTGCTCAAGGTACAGACCAAGTACCTGGGCCGGCAGTGGAGGAAGAGCAACATGAAGACCATGTCGGCCATCTACCAGAAAGTGCGGCACCGTCTCAATGACGACTGGGCTTACGGCAATGGTATGTCCTTTACAGGGGCTGCAGAGCATCCTGCTACCCACTGTCCTTCCTGCTCTGTGCAGTGACATGTCTCTGCCCAGAGCTGTCCCTTTGCTGCTTAGGGCTTGTGCAGCCTTAGGTCTGGCATGCAAGGAGGGACTTGGGGTGGTGGCATCACGGAGAAGAGGGAAAAGGCTGGCAATGGCCAGTGTTGGAGCCGTTGGTGGCTGCCTGCTCCACGCCCTGCATGTTGCTCTTTGGAAGGACCTGCAAAGACCTTTCCTGAGGGATTTGGGGTGGCTGGAGGGCCCCCAGCTCCCCTCTGACACCCCTCTTCCCTCTGCCCAGATCTGGATGCCCGGCCCTGGGACTTCCAGGCGGAGGAGTGCGCCCTGCGCGCCAGCATTGAGCGCTTCAACTCACGTCGCTATGACCGGGCGC
This sequence comes from Fregata magnificens, assembly GCA_013389945.1. Taxonomy (NCBI): domain Eukaryota; kingdom Metazoa; phylum Chordata; class Aves; order Suliformes; family Fregatidae; genus Fregata; species Fregata magnificens. The sequence goes on from WAAD01010887.1 coordinate 91,723, forward strand.
ACAGCAACCCCGATTTTCTGCCCGTGGACAACTGCCTGCAGAGCGTGCTGGGCCAGCGCGTGGACCTGCCCGAGGATTTCCAGGTCAACTACGACCTGTGGCTGGAACGGGAGGTCTTCTCCCGACCCATCTCCTGGGAGGAGCTGCTGCAGTGACGGAGGATGGGGAGGCAGGAGGGGGTGCTTTGGGGAGATCTCAAGGCCGGCCCGCTACCAAGGGGCAGGGGGAGTGAGGCTTGGGGAGGTCTGTGGGTGCCTGGACCCCCTGTGGTGGGCTTGGGGAGAGGCCGGAGCTGTGGGGTCCTCGCCGAGACGCTGTCCTGCCCCTCTGCCTCTTTTCCAGGCTGTGCCAGGCTCAACCCCGAGCTGAGGGTGAAGGCTTGGTGGAGGCCACAGTGCCCTGGGAGTTTCCTGTTGGGTGGGGGGGACCTGTGCGCACCCCTGGTTGATGTTTCAGAGGCAGCACCGCCATCACCCTCCTCCTGCCCCCCACCAGCCAGAGCCAAGACGGGGGAGCAGGCGGCGGTGGGAGGAGCGGGGCAAAGCAGGGCGAGGGCCCCTTCGGTGCTGCTGCGGGACGCGGGGAGCAGAGGCTGCTGTAGCAGGAAAACAGCCTTGTCCCCCTGCCCAGACCCTGCCTGGGGACATGGCGGTGTGGTCGGGCGGTGGGGTCGGGGGTGCTGGGAAGGCGATGGTGGGGGGGTTGAGGGGCTGACCTCTTGCCGACGGGCTGGGGAGGGCTGGAGACTGCAGTCTTCCCTCGCCCCGCTGGGTGGGGTGGATGAGCTGTACATATAAATATATATATTTCGCGATATCTCTGACTCAAGGGTGCCTGGGCTCTGTCTGTGTGTGTCCCCCTCCCTCTTGCCCCTGGGAAGCAGCAACGGGTGAACCCAGTCATGGGGCTGGGCTGGTGCACAGGGTTCGTTGTCTCGTGTCCTTGACCCTGCTCGCTCCTCAGGTCCCACTGGGGGTGGATTACCTGTCGCCGAAAGATTCAATATTTATCTTGCAACCAGATCTGTTGGCTTGGGGGAGCTGGTGACCTCGGGGCTGCAGGCAGGAGCTGGCAGGTTCAAGCAGGCATGTTTGCCTGTCCCCTTCCCTGAACTCTCCTGAATTCTGCTCTGCTGTTTCTGACACTGGCACTGTGGTGTCACTGGGATTTTCTTTGCCCCTGCTCTCAGCAGAGGAGCCAGGCATCGAACCCACCATCCCCAGAGCCTGGCCTTGACAGAACTCACCTTTGCACCTTGCTGTGCCTCAGTTTCCCCAGCAGAGAGGCAGCAGCCACCCCAACCAGCTCGGGTGGGTGAAATGCTGGGAGATTAACCCCAGTTTGAGGAGGGAGAGGCAGGGCAGGGGCCGAGGAGGCTGTGGCAGCCCTGATTTACTCCCTGTCGCCTGCTGGGATGCATCAGGGCCAAGCCCTGCCCCGGGGCTCAATGCCGCTTTCTGGAGGGAGAGGTGGCGTGCAACATTGGGGTGGCACAAACTGGGGGGGCTGTGCTCTGTTCCTGCCCCCCACTCCCCACCCAGCCTTGGGGATGCTCAGCCCCTGCCCTGGAGACCACCCCACAGGCTCTGAAGGCAGGAGGCAGCAAACTCAGCCCTTAGTAGACATCAGAGAAGCCACACCGGCTCACCCTCGATGGTAACATGCCCTTAATAAGTCCGCAGACTGTGTGGCCGTGAGACAGGCTGTGGGACCCATCCTGCCCTCCTCCCTCATAGCCATGGGCAAGGGGACGGGTGGTGACATCGAGCCGGAGCCCAGCGATCCGTCCAAGGTCCCCAGTGCTGCACCCTGACCTTGTCCCCCTGTGAGCAGCACAGATCGGGGCGGGGGGAATGTGTCCTGAGCAGGATCCGGCCAGGGGGTGCAACCACCGCTGTCGCATTGCAATAGGTAATGCACGTAGTTGCAAAGCATACTGAGCCCCCCCAGGGTGCTTTCTTTTCACGTGGGTGCCCCCAGCACCCACCCTGGCCCCTGAAATCCTGTCCTGGTGCAGGAGCCGGCCTGGGGAGCCCGGTGGGTCGCTCGCAGATGAGGTGTGAGTCGCGCCAAGCTCTCCATCACACTTCGCTCCCCTCTGCCTGCTCCAAAATGTTCCCCAGCTGTGCCGGGCGATCACAGACTGCGGCTTTTATAGCGCTGCCGGAGCCATAAATAACTTATTAAAAATGTGTTTTATTGTTTATAAATGAATAACAAAATCCCCCGCTGGTGGGAGGGGGGCTGCGAGAGCCGGGGCGCGAGATGTCCCAGGCGAGGGTGGGCACCCACTGGGTGCACGGCCGGACCGTGGGCTGCCTCCCGGGAGGCACCCACCATGGCCAGGCTGTGCCAGGGGTGCCAAGCCCGGTGCGTGAGGAACAACATCTGCACAGGTCTTGGAGCATTTGAGCTCTCTTTGGCTGGAAACCTTGTTTTTTGGCCCAAATCGGGCTGGACCGGCAGGTTGGGTGCCTCCCCGAGGGGTCCATGGTGCCTGACCAAGGTCCCCCCACCCCCAGCATCAGGATGCGGGAGACCAGGAGCTGGGGGCAGGGCGGCATCGCAGTTTTGGGGTTTTTTTTGGCACAAAGGGGCCCTTGGGGGTATAACAGCATCTCCTGGTGATGGGGCGAGCGGGAGCAAGGGGAGATCCCGTTTGTGACTTGATTTGGGCCGTTCGCCTGCGGTGGGGGGGTCACACTGGCTGGAGGACAGGATGGGACACGCTGCTGCGACCTGGCACTTGGAGGGACTCACGGTGCACCCCGGGACCCCCGGAGCAGATGAAGCACGTCGGATGCAATGAGGTGATCCCCCCGGACACCCGGGACTGGCCATACAGGTACCACCACTAATGGGCTTCCTGCAGGCCCCCAAAATGGGGCAAACCCTCTAAATTGACCACTTGTGCCTCCAACACCCCAGCTGGGGCACTCGGGATGCTACCAGGGATGGGGGTCCCACCCGCTGGGATTAAAGCACCTTCCTGCCTTGTCGATCTGAGGGGTAACAGGCAGGGGGTGACTATGGGTGACCCCACAGGGGCTTCAATTTAGGAGTCTTTATCCCCACAGCCCCCCACCTCGTACTGGTTTATTGCCCATCCCGGGGGGCTCCACACATTGCAGGAGCTGGTGACTGTGCCGGGGGGTCATCCTGAATCTTATTTCCCCTCCGAGGGGGAGCAGAAAGGGCTGCTGGTGGTTTGGGGGGACTTCGAGCATGGCTGGGGGTTTTGCTCTGCCCCCAGTAACCCCCTCTAAGCACCAGCAGCTGTCCCAGCTTGCGTGGGTCTTCCCGGTATGGTTGGACTGGGACATGAAGAACCCAATTTCTGCCATTGCTGGCTGCACTGTGGGGGCGTCGGCGGCCAAATTTCAGCTGGAAAGGGGAGCGCTACCCCCAAAACAACCTGGTGCCCCCTGCCACGGTGCTCCCCTGGCACCCCCCACCAGCACAGTCCCCTTCCCGGACATACCCGTGGTTGGTGCCCCCCAGGTCAGGCAGGGGGGGATGCGACCCCACTGCAAACTGCCGGGTATCTCCATCAAATCCCATTCTCTGAAGGTGCTTGGGGGGGGCTCAGGTGTTTTTGGGAGCCACTTTGGGGTCCCGAGCTGCCAGGGCCAGCCCCGCTGGGGCAGGCTGGGTTTGCGGGTGACCCTTTTCCCTCCCCCAGCAGCCTTGCTTTGACCCCCCCCTCATCCAGGGGGGGCCGACAGCAGCGTGATGGAGCGGGGTGGGATGCAGGAAGCTCATGGAGATCGGGGTGCATGGGGAGGGGGTAAGGGTGACCCCACCAACCTGCTCCCAAACCCTGGTGCTGGGGGGAAAGGATGCACTCCGGGGGGGGGCGGGGGGCGAACGGTCCGTGTCCCTCCCCAGGGGGGGATCACGTAGCCCAGTTCAGCAGGCTGCTGGTTGCCTCTTTGCTCTTCATCCTCAGCGGCACCAGGGTGGGTGACTTGTAGCCGTGTTCGGGTGCCGTCTCGAAGGGGTGGGTGCCCAGGGCCGGCGGGGGGAGGCCATGCAGGGAGTAGAGGCTGTTGATGCCGGGGTGGGGGCCGGGAGAAGCGGGGATGCCCATGAAGCCGGCGATGTTGCTGTGAGCGTGGGGGTATGGAGACATGCAGGGGGACGGGATGCTCTCGGGGGACAGGAGCCCCGCAGGGCTCCCAGAGCCGGAGCTTGGCCATAGGTTGTTCTGTAGCTGGAAGAAAGGACCAAAAAAAACCGCAAAGAAGCCAAAAGTGAAGCAGGGAGAGGCCAGATGTGGGTGGGGACCACATCACCCCCCCTTGGATCCCACCCACCCACAAGGTGCAAAGCGATGGATGCCTTTGCTTTATTATAATTGCCTGGGGGGGGTTGAATCCCGATTGAAATCTTCCTTCCCCCGCCCCTGTGCAGGGCGGCCCTGGGAGAGTTCGGCATCGGGGATGCGCGTAAAGCTGAGTTTTAAATTATTTTTATGCTTTTCAAAGTGGGAAAAAAAAAAGGCAATTTTGCAGAAAAGGGGGGCAGGAAGCACTGAGGGATGGGGGGGCAGCTAAAGGGGTTTCTTTGTGGGGGAGGACCCCAAAAGCTGCCCCAAAGGGCGTGTTCCTACGGGAGATGGAGGGGAAATAAAGCAGCATCTTCCTGCATGTGGCAAAACGTGATGCTGCATCTTTCCCCCTTTTCCATCCGGGGCCACGTGCTTTTCCCAAGGGTGGATGGAACCGCGGGGCCCGTGGGAGAGAAAGGGCAAAACTGGGTGATGTGGGTCACCCCGTGGGGACCCTGGGTGCAATGGGATGGGACCCCTGCCCTGACGGGGGGGACAGGGCTGGGGCAGGCAGCCACCGCAGCATCTCTCACCTCCTGGATTTTCCCGTAACGTTCCCGTTTCCGCCACTTGGCCCGTCGGTTCTGGAACCAGACCTGGGGGATGGAGGAGGGGGCTGAGGCACAGGGACCCCTGCCTGCCCGGGGGTGAGATGGGCAGCCCTCTGCCCACGTCCACGCTCAGCTTCCCAGCAGGAAAAGAGCCCTAACACGATGCTCCAGCATCCCAGTAAACTGGAGGTGAACGGAGGAAGCTGCCCTTGTGCACAGCCCTGTTTGACCTCACCAGCCTTTTTCTCTAGCAAGACCAGAAATCTCTCTTATCCCTCTTGGAAAATAAGCAGTCCTGCTCTGTGCATGGTCCTTTTCTCTCCCTTGTGCTTCTGGGCTTCGTTTACCCCAGGTTCTGGTGCAAAATGAGGGTCTTTGGGTCCTGTGGGGTCACGATGACCCATCTGCACATCCCCTCCGTGCTGCCGGCTGGGGCTGGGGACCGGAGCTGCCTAGGGGCAGCGATGGCTCCAGCAGCATCTCCCAGAGAGGAGGAGGTGGTACCGGGATGTTTGCCACAGGGCTGTCATGGTTACAGGTAATTTCATCTAAATCCACCCCAAATCAGGGCTCAGAGGCTGTGGTGGGTGCTGTCTGGCTGCGTGGTTGCAGGCTTGGGGTGCGCATCCCCTGCCTGTGCCTTGTCTCTAGCTCCTGCCCCACGGGGAGGGCAGCACCCAGGACTTGGTGGCTCGAGGCACCCAGCGCCCGATGGGTGCTTCCTGCTCGCTTCGTTACCCACCCGCCTTCACTTTTCTCCCTGCCGGCTACACCCTCCAGCCGCCTCTTCCTGCCGGGAGCCTCAAACTACACGGAGACGCCTCTGGAAGGAGCTCACTGGCCTGCCCGCAGGCATGATGCCGGTGGAGCCAGGGTGGCAAGGGAAGGCCTCATCCTGCCCCACGTCCTGGGATGCACCACCCCCATCCACGCTGAGCCCCCGGGGACCCCTCTCCTGGGTTGGCAGCTCCATCGCTGCTCGTCCTGGGCTGGAGGGAGCTGAGTTGGGGGAGGCTGGGGATGACGGATGCGTGGGGGGGATCACGTCAGGGGATGCTGGGTGGGGAGTTTGGCAATGACCTCCCAAATTTTGGCTCTTTCCACCCCCTGGGTGCTGCAGAGAGGGTGCAAGGGGAGAACTGGAGAGAGCTCAGAGAGGCAACCGGCACCCACACCCCGTGGCGGTGGGTGAAGCGAGCACTTGGGCTGGGATTTCCCCTCTGGGGCTTAGCAAAATCCTCCTGGGAAAAACAGCTTCTAACTCAGCATCACCCTGTGGAGGAGGAGAAAGCACCCTCCAGCTCTGCCCGGCACCACCCGGGGTGGCTGTGCCCATCCCTACGGGAGCCAGGGACCCGTGCCCTTACCTGCACCCTGGCTTCAGTCAGGTCTGTCCGTAGTGCCAGCTGCTCGCGGGCGTAGACATCGGGGTAATGTGTCTTCTGGAAGACCTTCTCCAGCTCCTCCAGCTGGAACGTGCTGAAGGTCGTCCTGTTCCTCCGCTTCTTGCTCTTGCTCTTGCCCAAGGGCTCAGGGAGCTCGGGGACCCCGTGTTCCCGTAGGCTGCCCAGGGGTGCTGCCAGCGGGCACCCCAGCTCCCCTGGGGCTTTCATGGGGGCCCGACAGGCTGCGGGCATCGCCTGGTACCCGCCTTTGCATCCCTTCTCGCTGCCTGGCAGGGGGAGAAGCACAAGGTGGGGTGGTGTTAATGGTGTTAATGAAGCAAAAAGCCCCCCCGTGCCTGCAGCCCAAACCTCCCCTCCCATCCCTGCGGGACCTGAGGCCCTGGGCACGGTCACCCCGGGGGGAACGTGGGGGTACAGTGCCAGGAGAAAGGGGCTCGGTGCAGGCACGCAGTGGTCAAATCAAGCACCGGGAAGGGCAAAATCCCTGCTCCCCGGGGGAGCTGCGGGCTGGTGCTGCTCCCTGAGGGTGTGGGAGGGAAGCCTGGCCGGAGCAGTGGGTGCTTGGGGACCCACGGCTGGGGTCCTGCTCAGGGATCCTCTTGGATGCTGCTCCCAAGGAATGTGAGGTGGGCGAGGGCAGACAGAGAAGGCAAGCATGGGATCATCTTGCAGGCAGGGCTTTGCTCCGCTCTCCTCATCCCTCTCCTCGTCCCCCTTCTCCCGCTCCCTTCCAGCACGGGCCGATGCCTCCGCCCTGCTCAGCTGCGCCCGGGGCAGAGACATCGGATCCAGCAGTAACCCCAGCCCGCCCCAGCGCTGGGCCGTATCCAGACCCCCGCGCTTGAGCTTGGTTCAAGGGGAGCCTCTGCCTGCCCCTGGGCCAGCGTTTCCCTGTAGCTGTAACTCGGAAAACCATTTGGAAAGGAGTGAAAAATACGCCCCCATGCCTTTTTGCTCGAAAAGAGCTCCCCTTCCCCACCCTCCCATGGGGCCGGGTGGCCAGAGCAAGAAATTTGGGGGTTCCCCCCTTCCCTTCGCTGCTGCAGCGTCTCTGGGGTGTCTTATGAAATAGGTTCAAGGAGATAAGTCACTGCCATGCGTTTCGGAGATCATCTTTGTCCCCCGGGAGGGTTGTTTGTCCCCACGCAGGGACACGTGGAGCTCAGTGGCTCCAGCCGATGCTGGGTGCTGCTGGGACCCCAAGAAGCTGCACCGGCGAAGGGAGAACCGAGGGGAGACCTAGCGGATGGGGGGGAGAGCTTGGGGACCCCAGCAGCTGGGGGGACACAGGAGCTTCACCTAGGAAGGAGATGACCTGAAAATGCTGGGTTTTGCCCTACTTTCACTCCCACCCCAAGCACCATCTCCAGAGACTTGGGCTTGCTGCAGGTGGAGACCACCGGCCCCCTCGGAGGGGCAGGATCAGGCCCACGGCTGGGCCTTGGGCACAGTGCAGCACTCAGGGCTGGCAAGGGGGGAAATCGCCTCCTTCGGGATGGATCCTCCTTCCAACCCGTTAACCATCACATCCCAGTGGAGCGGGGTACAGGGTCCCCATCCCTGCGGACCCACTCAGGGCTCCGTGCCCCCCGAACCAGCCTCCGCCGCGGCCTTTTCCGGACTTTCGGTTTTGATTTTTCGTTGTTTCCTAATTAAGGCAATTTGGGGGTTACGGCGCACAGCCGAGAGCCGAGGTCCAGCTGCTTCGAATTAATGGGAAAACATTATCTGGGGGGGTTTGGGGGGGCGATTGCTCCCTGTCCCTCTCCGTACCGACCTGTCTACGTGCCTGGCGGTGGGTAACGGCAAAGAGATGAGGCCAAATTGCCGTTTCCTCCCCGCTTTGTCTTCCGAAGGGCTCAGCCGCCAGGCCGGGGGGTTTTACTGATAAAAAACAAGTCCCACCAAGGAGCGGAGCGAAGGCAAAAAACCCAAATGTGACCGAAAATAAGGAAAAATGACCGAAATAAAAAAATCCGGCTGTGCAAAGCGATCCGATAAATGCATTGGGTTTGGGGTTTTTTTCCCCCTTTTCAAAGGCAACGCGCTGCATTTCCGAGCGACCCACGGGTTTCGGCGTTGGAGACAAATAAATAAATGGCCAGAAAGAAGGAGAAGGCAGGAAGGGAGCAGGATACGGGCGCGTAGCTAAATAAACACGGCGTCGCAGGGGGACAAAGAGGATGGGAAAAAGGGAAGGTATAGATCCCCCCCCCCCCCCCCCCCNTGAAAGATTTGGCGGCACTGGGGAAGTCAGCAGCTGGGGAACAGCTGTACAATTCTTGGGTTAACCAGGAGGGGAAAGGAGAACTCAAAGGGATCATTAGCGAAGGGATGGGGGCACTGAAAGGGCTCCCGGGAACCGGGGGGGAAACACCGCAGCCGGCAGCGAAAGCCACCCCCGGGGACGGCAGCATCCCCCCGCCGCCCCGGGAGCAGGTAAGCACGGTGGAGGGGACCGGCCCGGTGTCCCCGGGGCTTTTTCTACCTGTTCCCCCCGACCGGGAGCGGGGCGGCTTTGCCAGGCCCCACCTGGTTCCCATTACACCCGCGGCGCTGCCTTTTTCTTCTTATATAAAAGCGAAGAAGGAGGGGGGGGATAAAAGGCCCGTGGGACGGGGGAGCCCCGGAGGGACGGGACGAGCCCGGTCAGCCCCGGCCGGAGCCCCCGACGGTCCCGGCCGGGAGGGAAAGTGCGAGGGAGCGGCGGGTGTCGCTCGGCCGGTGGAAGCGGTGGGGAGAGCCCCGGGGAAGCGCCTCAT
>WAAD01010887.1:101673-131360 GCA_013389945.1 Fregata magnificens
CACACCCCAGCCCACTTCCCCCACTCCACAGCCAGTCACGTGCGTCCTCCCAGCCACTTCGTTAACCCTCTAATCCCAATTCCAACCCCCCCCCCAGCCCCGAGGTCCCGTTCCCGAGTGGGTCGGACCGGAGCAGCCGTCCCCCTCCACCCTCCGGGCAGGGGCCGTGGGGGGAGCCCCGCTCCTCCCCTCCCAGCGCTCCCAGTCTCTCCCAGCTACAGGAAATGCCCAGGGCCCTTCCTTGATTCAAAGCTTCATCCCCAACTGCTACGAGCAGCTCCAAATCCCAGGCAGGGGGAGAAACTTCCATTTTTGAGACACCCTCTGGGGTTTTTTTTCCCCTTCCCAAGCTCTCCTGGACCCATTTGCAGCCTTTCCCTCCCCAAGGCCAGGGCTGAGGCCTGGGCAGACCAGTTCAGGAATGATCGTGACCCTGGGACACGGGATCGAGGATCCCACGGTGCCGTGTCCGTCCTTGGAACAGGCGCTGGGCTCTGCTGGCGTGGGTGGTGTTTGCTCCCAGCACCGAGGAGGTCCTATCCTACTCCCCACATGTCCCTGCCGCTGGTCCCACACCCCGGGATTTGGGCCCCCCCATCCCAGCAGCCTGGCTTTGGCTCTGGCAGCGGGTGCCGGTGTTGGGGCAGAGTGGATCAGAGCTCGCCTGGACTTTTTTTTTTTTTTTCTGTTTCACCCTCTCTCCTCCCTTTTTGCTCCTCTGCATCCATCTGCTTCGGAGCCGCTTCGGCTGCTGCCCGGGGCCGGGCATTTGGCTTCGCAAAGAGGGGGTTATACAGTTTTGGGGGTGTTTGAGTGCAAAATGATGGGGCAGGTTTGGTGATTCGAAGGCTCGATGTGAAAGAGAGAAGGGATTAAATAGCGGGCACGGAGAAATGAGCAGATATCTAGGCTGAAGGGTGATGTTTTACGCCTCCATTTGCTGTTTTCCCCTACGCACAACACAGACCGCGGCTTTTAACTCATCCCAGGGCATCGCTCCTTGCTCTAGGGCTAGGAAAAAAAACCCTGCAGGTATCGAGGTTGCAGGGCGGGGGATGAACTGCATGGGAGCAGCAAAAAGAGGCGGAGAAGGACCAGGCAGATCACAGACGTGTGATGTTAAATAGCGGAACAGCAGGGTAACGCTGACCATTAAATAACATTATGCAGCGTGCTATCGCTTTTATTGGCAGTGCTGGGGCAGTACTTTGTTACCCCAGGCACGGTGCAAATCTGGAATCGTAAGACAATCTTGTTTCAAAAAGCTTACGATAAAAATATAATGTAACCCCCATGTCTTGGCAGCAGTTGCGGGATTGATACGACGTTGTCGGGTCGTTGCAAAAACCGGTGTTAGCGCAGGAGCGTCGGGTTTGTGGCGTGTGGTATAAATCACGGCTGGATTTTCCAGTCCCTGGTTGGGGAAACTCTATTTGCAGGAAAAATAGTGGCTGGGTTGCGATCCTGGGCTCAAACTTATTCTGGCAGCGAATACTGCGAGGGGCTGGCTCTGCAAATGGGGGTCTGAGCGTGCGGTGCCCCCTCCTCACCCACCCTTTAAATGCCCACGACGGCTCCCTCTGCATCCCGCATCCCGCAGCGTTCCCTGACGCTTTCCTTTCGCAGCAGCTGGAGCTGCCGAGATTTTCCCTGTTCGACTGTCCACAGCTCGCTGCGTGTTGTAAATTATTGCTAAAGAGGGACTATGAGTCCTCTGGCACACAACAAGTCATTAAATATTATTAAACATAACATAACTCCTGTAAAGGCTTATTAGTTTCAACATATCTCTCCCAGTTTTACTGCTGGCACTTAAAGGATTTTAATAGCAGAGGGATGAGTCTATCCATGTGTGCTGGTGGCGCGGAGGCGGACGGGCAGGCTGGTTTGGGATGTGCTGGTTTTCCGGGCTGAAGCCATCGCTGAGACCCTCCTGGGCAGGTGGAAGAGGTCTTGGGAAGGTGGTTGGTCTCTGGGATTTGGGGTATGTGGGAGCTGAAGGCAGCGTGAGGAGAGGTTTGTGAGCTCTTTTGGGTATTTGTGGTGTTGGTGTCGGTTTGTGGAGGTGCTGAGGTCCCGCCGGCGAGCAGGGCTGAGGACCAGGACTCCTGGGGTCTCCTTCTGAACCTGCCACCAACCCTCTGCCCCGGGTTTTCTTCTGTGTAGAGCCAGCCCAGGGTGCCTCATCCTCCTGGCTTGCTGGATGGATGTGTTGGGTGCTTTGAGATCAGGGGCAAAGGCTGCTGGGGGAGACTGAGGTGGGTGCTTCTTCTTAGGGCACCATGGATGGGTGCCAGTACGGGACTGACCGGGGCAGGGAGGTCCCCGTGGTGCTCCCGGGGCTCGCTGGGGTTCATTTGCCACAAACCAGATTATTTATGGGCAAAGGACGATCCCAACAAACTCCTCGGCTGAAAAGCTTCCAGGAGAAACTTTTCATAATGTCACGGTGTCCAACTCCGACATCTCTGCAAGGGGAAGTGCCGCTGGGTCAGCTCTTGAATTGAAATGACCTTTTGTGGCCCCGTTTTAATTGCATCTGCCACCAAACGAGCCACGCAAGAGAGCCGCCAAGTGCAGCAGGAGGACTCCAGCGGGATGCTCTGTGGGCAAACGTTTTCTGTTTTCGGTTTCTCTCTTGTTTGCTGGGAGGAGGAATTTTTTTCCCCCTCTTTGCATCCCATTGGCTTTCCTGGCTGTCTCCAACCATCCCAGAGAGCTGCCTCGCCTCCCCTGGGATCACGAGATGTCACTGAAGAGCTCAGCAGGAGGCCGGGAGGGTTTGCATAGCTCTGTGGTTTGTACGAAGGTCCCTGCACAGCCGAGACTTTGCAACGTTACCCAGAGCCTTGGAAATGCTGGCGAGGCATGGAGCAACGCCTAGCGCACAGGTCTGGGAACGGGCTTCTCCTTCTCGAAGGACACGCTTTCCCTCCCAGCCTGAAGGTCGAGCGTGGATGAGGACCAGCAGCCACGGTCCAGCTCATGGGCTTTTTCTCAAGGGGGTTGATTTTTATTATTTTTTTCCTCTGCGATCTGCAGTTGGGGAAGAAAGCCCATTCCTGGGAGGCTGCTGAGAAAAAGCTACGGCTTCCTCTGGAAAGCAGGGAGGCAGCTCAGCTCAACATGGCTCTGGCACGTGAGCTTCAGGGTCAAGGCAGAAGGGACAGAGCCTGGGGACAACTGTCCTCCTGACGACACTGTTAGACACCAAATCCCCCTCCAGCCTGTAGCATCCCCAGCTGTGTTGGGTGACTGCTGACCAAGCTTGGACCAGGGCTTGGAGGCTGTTCTCCAGCTCTACTGCTTCTCTCCCTGCCCAGGCCAGGTCCTCAGCCTGGAGAAACACCATGTGTGGACAAAAGGAGCTGGGACAATGCAACGAAGGCCATTCCCTCTGTCCTTTGCAAGGGCGTGCATTTTGGGGAAGCCCGTGAGGTTCTTCCCCTTGCTCTAGGAAGATGTGGGACTCAGTTGGCCATGCTGGCTGCTCTTCTGCTTGTGTCCCCAGCCTGGGCTCCTCCAGGCTCTGCGCCCCACAGGGAGGACCTTCTCCGAATCCCCAGGGGAGATTCATCCCTGGTTGGTTTACACTCCTTGTTGGGTGCCAACATGGTCTTCTAGTTTGTCTTGGGCACGTCCCTGCATCTCTCTCTCACGCAGGGACAATAATCTCGGCCCTGAGCAGCAAAGGGAATCTGTGCCCTTGCTTATGGTTTTTTTTTCTTTCCTTTGCTAAAGCTGCAGAGCTATCAGGGGTTCAATCCTCAGCCCTTGCCCGTCCGCACATCCCTCTCTGCCTCCCAAATATCCCAGAAAATCCTCCAGTTCCTAATGTTCGACTCACTGTAGAGCTTCGTCCCACGCTACGGTTTGATCTCGCTCAGGAATGTGCAAGCTGATGACAGGAAAAATGACTTTATTGATTCACCTGGGGAAATCGCTCTTGCTGATCGCAACCCTGTTTTGTGTTAGCGAGTGGGAGACGGAGCCCCTCGGTCTGACCCTGCCGGAAACCCATCGGGTCCACCGAGCCAGGGCCAGATTTGTTATTTAATGAGGCTGACGACGTAGAAAACGGTCCCGTTTCCAGGTCTCACAAAAGGAAAGCACAAACACGAATATCCACCCACGTGCAATAACGACGCACAAAGGCAGGCGACAGCCTCTGTGTCACACACGTGCTTTACAGGCATGCATATATATTTATATACATGCACACATATTTATATATACATGCATATTTATATACGCATGCATATTTATATACACATGCGTATTTATAGCCATCCAGATACACGCACTGATAATTTAATCCCATGCAAATGTGTATTATAATTTTGCACACAAACACAGTGTATTTCTGTATCAGTTCATGTTACCAGCACATGGACACTAAAATCATGTAAGTTTGTGTCTAGATTGCAGAGAGGTACAGATGAGCATGCGGAAATTGCACCCCCATAATTGCATAAATACCTACATTTGTACAAATATAGTATGATCGTATCGTCTGTACGTGCAGCCCCACGGAGCTGGATTAGAGCCCTGTGGATGTAGTGAGGAGGGCTACACATCTGCTGCAATAACACATGGACACCCTCAGCGCGGGCAACGGGGGGGATTTTTTTCCGGAAAAGAGTGAATTCGTTGAAATTGCAATTTTTTGGCAATTTTGGGACATTATTTTTTTGGTTATTGAAATCTCTAAGTTACCGTTTTCATCCTGGGGCTGCTTTCCAGCGCTCGCTTCAGAGCAGCGTTCGGTGTCGAAGCGTGCCATAAATTAATGATAGCGATAACAATCGAGGAAAGAAAACCCGTGAAAACAAACTGCGGGGCTGCGGACGGGATTAAACCCGGCGGGAAAGCCAAGCCCCATCGCTTTTGTTTTCGTTTGCATTTCATGGAGATAGATTAGGGGGAAAGAAATAACCAAAAAAATCAACATTATTTTGGCTTGATTCAAACCAACGTAAAAACTAGCAGTTTTTTGCAGCTGCTGAATAAAAAAACAAGTGTTTATAAAGTGCTTTGGAGAGGTAGTGGCCTTTAGAGGAGCTGCAGGAATAAATCAGCTTAATTCCCTCGGGCTGCTTTAAACGAGGATCCGGCCCCGTCCTTGCAGTCAGGGGTAGATTTCCACCACCAGTTAATTTGGTCTCTATAAACTCAATTTTACGCTGGGAGGCAGAGGGGACTCGTGAGCCCTGTGTTGCCGGCTCCCAGCCGGAGGGATGGATCCCTTCTCCCGTCGCCGTCCCGGTGCCGTGCCGTTACGCTGGGCGGCTTTCTGCTTTAATAAGGAAAGATTTGTACTTTGTCCACGTGGGAGATTTTCAGGCTGCTTTGGAAAGTGCTTCAGGATGCCAAGTTCAGGCTTGTTTTTCCTTCCAGCTGCTCCAAATATATATATTATTTAAAAAAAAAGGGGGCTGAAATGAAGCCTGGAAGCGGCAGCGAGCCGGCGGCGGCTGGGATTCAGGGGAGATGCTGGGCTGGATGTGTGTTTATAGCGTTAATCCTAGTAAAAGACGTGTAACTGGGAGCCGAACGGGTCTTTTGACTCCTAAAAATCTGATAGCGATTGCAAAATCAGGGATACATCTAGGGATTAAAGGGAATTTATTCCAGATTTGCTCTGCCGGGAAGTGGTAGGATTCGAGTCGATTTGAGTTTCTCATTTTAGAGTAACGCCGTTACGTGGCGTAAATCTCAAATAACGGTGCTAAATAAGTGGGGTCACTTTGGATTTGACATATACGTAACCGGGAGCAGGATCCGGCCCCTGAATTAACGCAGCAGCTGGTTAAAAAGGTGTAAATCAGAGTAACTCGCTGCTGGGTGTTATTGCAGATTTATGCTGCCCATAGGATGTACAACAGCCCGGCCGGCTCCGTGGCTGGGGGAATTAATTCCCTTGGGGGGTTTATTCCCCATCGGTGCGGGGCTGGGCTGAACCTTTCGCAGTCGGATCAGTTATTCTGGGTTTGCATGGGGTGACCCTGGGCAGAGCTTGGTCTTTATCTGGAAAATGGCTGAAAAATGGTGGAAATGGGGGGAAAAAAGCAAAGGGGAGGTGATGTGGGGCATGTTTTTGGGGTGTTGGGGGGGCGATTAGTGCAGCTCCTGCCTGTGCAGTGAGAAGGGGCTGAACCGACTCTCTGATCCCGGGAGGGATCGGGAATAAATCCAAGCCCTTCCAGAAATCAGCTTTGTAAGAGCAAATGCATTTGGCTCCAGCTTCTCCTGCTTCTTTGGCATCCGTGGAGCGGGTCCCAACGCTGCGCCGGGGGGCTCAGCACCCCCCCATTCACACCCGGCTGTCACGGGGGAGCAGGACCCGCACCGTGCCCGGGGATGCCGCAGGATGCTTCCCTCCACCTTGGGGAGCTCATTTGACCCCCCCCCAGCCGGGGCTCAGCCATCCCGGCAGCCGGCTGTGGGTCCTGTGCCGTGCCGGCGGTTCCGAATTACCCCGGCGAGGGCCCTGCTCCCTGTCCGGCTGCGACCGAGGAAAACCCCCAAACCCCGCCTTGGGATTTTTGAGCTGGACAAAGCTCTTCCCATCCCCGGGGGATTGATGGATTTATTTGTCTCATCCCCTAATGAGCCACTTCCAGGTCCCAGTAAATTATACGCACCGGGACGGACGAAATCTTGCTCCATAAATCAGATCTGAGGCTGACAAGTGCTGCCTGCATCATTATCCCGGCGAGTTTTGGAGATCCCAGGTATTGCCGCCTCCTTTGCAAATCCCAATAAATCTGGGAGTAATCATTCCCGACAGAGAGCCAGAAAAAGCACCGGAAAGCATTTTCTTCCCTTAAAACGTAAGTGGAAAATTTATTGCAGGGAAAGGAAAAGTTTTCTCTGGAGAGTCCGTAACAAACAACGATGGAAGTAACTCCCCGGGGCCGAGCCGGTGGGATGGCATCGCCTTGTGATTACTGGGATAAATTCATAGCAGCCCCTAAAAATTAGGGAAGATTTTTTTAGGGGTGAAACAAGGGGAAAAAAATAAAGCCAAGTGTCTCCAACTGTGTCCTGAAAGGACAGTGGAGCCAACGTGCCGGAGTCCGTTGCCTTCTGGTTTGCGTTTAGCCTTTGGAAAAAAAAAAAAAATCCCCCCTTGCAAACCTCCTCTTTCCTTAAGGGGAAAATTTATTTTATTAAGTGACCGACACCTGAAAGTAATCGGCTTTTTTTTTGGTGGCTGGTGGCGGGGGGGGGAAAGGAGCCGTCCCTGGGGGCTCTGCGGGGAGGAGAGCTGTATTTTCTCACTGCTGTTGCTCCCGTACCGCGTCCATCTGTCCATCCGAGCGGGTCTCACCCGGCGGCGGGGCTCAGATGTACGACAGACGGATGGACGCGGTATGGGAGCGTGCATGGCGCTGTGTGTACGTAGGTTGCTCTGGCTCATCAGCGTTTAAGGTGGTGGGTGCTGGATGTGTCCTTACCCTCATGGTCCCATCAAGGAGATAACACCAGGGGACAAAGTGCTTCTCTTTCAGATGGGGAAACTGAGGCACAGGGCACCGACATAGGCGTTAAGGGTTGCAAACATCCCACCAGCTCTTCCTTGGGTGGTTTTGCTGATGGGTTGGTGATGCTTGGCTGTCTTTACAACTGGAGGAAGCCAGGGGAGATGAGGTTGACCCCGAGGAGCCACCTTCATGCATCTCAGGGGCTGTTCTTCCCCTCCTTGCCATGCGGTTTCCACTTCTCCCAACCAAGGGCTTTGCGGGGAGTTTTGCTTTCCTGAAAGGCACATCAGCAGGAGCTATTGTATTTCCGTAACAGGATTGTGTATGTCAAGACTTCAAGAGATCGCGCTGGTGGCGATCTCTGTACCTGTCAGGATGAATGAAAAGTGACAACGCCAAGAGCGCTGGGGCGGTCGCACGAAAACCAGATGGGTTGTCAAGGCTTCTTGCTTCCCACCGATTTGTTTTGCCTGCTCTGGCTCCCAGCCTGGCTGGGTTGGCTGATTTAAGGTGTGTGAGGACCACCTTGTGCGGGGAAGGGGAAGGAGCAGGCAGGCAGGAACAAGCAAGGGGGAGATCAAAGTGCCCAACAGCTTGGAGCACTGGTTGGATCGGCAACGTGGTGCTATGGTCCGGGATGGATGGATGGGTGGAAAGATGGGGATGAAGGCTGAGAACGAGGCAGGGTTGTGTCAGAGCTGAGCCCAGAAAGCATTTAAGCTTTGCTATCGCTGGAGGATGCTTCTAGCACCTGGTTGTTTGGGTCCGGAAGGCAAAGGTGGTTGGATGGGACACACATCATGTTGCTTGGCTGTGGAGAAGCTCATCCCTCAGGGCCAGGACTCTGTTTAGGCTCAGGAGACCTTGGTCTTGTAAAGCAAACACTGCTTCTGGCTGTCTTTGAGGGTCTTGTGCTCGGCCACCACTGTGTTTCTGCAGAGCCCTGGAAGGGTCCCAGCACCCAAACCCAACGTGGGTCCTCATCCATGTCAACGATGCAAGCCAAACCAAACCCAGCAGCGCTAGGAGGGATGTGGAGCAGGTCCTGGAAGCTGAGTGGCCACCAGTGGGGCCAGCCCCATGGTTGCAGTGGCCAAAACCACTTTGGGCAATGGTGTCCCCCAAACCATCGTGTCCCACTGCCTTTAGTTCTCCAGCGGGTGGGACTGCGGGGCCTGCCAGGGTGGTGGGAAGGGTCACCTTCCCCTCCATGGCCTTGCTGTAGGTCTGGAGATAGGGTGTAATTCCTGTCTCCTGGGTTTCTTCCCACCTTCTGCCATCGGTGCCTCATCTCCGGATCCCCGCTGCCCCAGTGCTCTGTCCCTGGCGTGACCTTCCCTACCTGACCCAGACGGTGAAAGGTTTCCTTCTTGCTCGGCCAATGCTGATAAGGAGAACCAGAAACAGCTTTGACCTTTCAACTGCAAATCTCCCTGCGAGGAGCCGCAAGCTGTTCAATCTCTCAAAGGTCCTTTGATAGGAAACAAAAACCGTGCCATTGAACTTTTAAGCAATTTCACGCCAAAAAACCTCTTCGGCACCCAAAAAAATCTCAGCTGAAGAGCACGGGTGGTTTTAACCCTGCTGAGGAACTGGGCCAGTATGCGCAACTTGTGTAAGAAGTGTCTTGGGTTGATTGGTTGCCTGGAGCGTTGGTCATCTGCTCTCTCCTTCCCGTTTGGCTGCTGCACTCACCTGTGGAGACCCACCAACAGGGTGCAAAGGCTTGGGGGAAACTTGGCACCTCCTTTCCTCTTCTCTGAGAGTGAGAAACCCTGATTACACTGAAACCTTTACCTCTGCCAGCCCCAGGAGGACTGGGGACAGATGGACGGGCCGTCATGGATGAGAAGTGATGGTGCAAGTTTGCATGAGACAGGCTCATTGGGAAAGGACACTTTAACCCCTGGGATTTCAGCAGATATGCAATGCTCCTATAGAAGCAAATCTCCATCCTTGCTTTCTTTCCCATCCCAAAGCGGCGCAGTCCAGCTCGGTGACGTGCCCTGCTCTTTGCTTACACCCTCTGGGCCACTGCTATTATAGGAAGGTGATGGCTGGAGGTGTTGGAGCTCATTAATTGCTTTGAGCAAGTTAATTGGTATAAACACAACAGCGGGAGACGCGGCGGCTCTGCAAAGGGGAGCGTGCTCAGCTCCTAGGGGGGATCGGGCAGAGCTCCTGTGTCTTGGTGGATGCTCAGACCCCGGTAACTGGGTTAAGGCTCTTGGGACCATGTTCCCCTCACTGCAGCGTGGACGTGGGCTGCGTCTCGCCGCCTGTGAGCCCACGGGGTGGAGGAGAGCAGCGTGCCGTGATAGTTTCCCCAAATACATCCCCACTTGGTTGCCACGACTTAAGCTTTTCCACGCCGGGTTTTTTCCCTGCATTGTGTGTCTGTCAAGAACAGCTCCACGGCATGAAACACAGTGCTGTCTCAGGTGATGGAGAGCCTGTGCATCCCACAGAATCAGACCCTAAACACCAGCAGGCTCCCTATATTTCCTCTGATACTAACCCTACGTTTTCCCTGCTGTTGCTTAACCCCATTAATGGGATCTGAGCCGGTTCAAAGCCTTCGGAGCAGCAGGGGGGGAAGCTCAGAGCAATAAGTGGAGGCGACCCCTGCCAAATTGGAGTAAAAGATGTCTTCCTCCCACTCCCCAAACAGCCCACAGCATTTTCACATTAAATCTCTGTGACCAGAGTAGTTAGGGAGAAAGAAACAGCCAGGATCAGCCCTTTCTGCATGGAGCCAAGGGTAAAAGGGGCTGTTGCCTCCCAGCGTAGCGGGTAAGGGCTCCGCAGCCGACCCCGTGGTCCAGCGCCCGGGATAGGATGCTCCTGGAGGGATCACCCAGAGAACCGAGATCCCAGGATTTGCAGCCTATGGGAAAATCATCAAATCCAGGTAATTTGGGGGAAAGTGAGTGTTTTAGGGGGTTGGGTCGGGGGAAAAATTATGATGGGGTCTGGGCACCATGTTCCTCATTTGAAATTGGTAGAACGGGCTGTTCTGGGGGAAAAGTGTTGATTTGTGATTATCTTTTTTTGTTGCTGCTTCTTCTGAGCATCTTTGAAGGGGGTTCCCCACCCCAGCTCGGCTGTGCAGAGCCCCGAAAGCTGGAGCGAGGAGCTGGAGAGGGGACCCACGTGGCGGAGGGAGGCGGGGATGGAGCCCCTTGTGCTGGACACTTGGCAGGGACATGGGTCTCTGGGTGCTGGGGTCTCGGGGGACCCTGTGGTGTGGGGGGAGCCTCTGTATGAGGTGGTTTCATTGGGGCAGAGGTTCTCGGAGAAATGCTCACACAGGCTAAATTTTAGCCGCTTGAGTGACTATTATATTTGGGTCTAAAGCTGCTAATTTGGGTAATACAGATCCCAGCATGTCCACTCTCAGGGTGATGGAGTTACCCCATGAGCAGGATCTGACCTGCACCAGCAACTCCCCTTTGCTCCCCTCCTTCCTTCCCAACAGCATCTCTGTCTGTCCCTCCATCCTTCCCTGCTCTTGGGGTATTCTCCCAGCCCCATTTTCGGGAGGACGTTTCGGAGGAAACAGGGCCCCCACCCTTCTCCAGGGACACATGTGACCGGTGGGAGGGTGCTGCCTCGTCCCCAGGATGGGGTTTAATGGGTCCCACCTGGCTCGCAGGCGCAGCGTGCCCTCCGGCAGCCCCCGCTGCTCTTCCCTTCAGCTTGTCGCAGGGGGAGTAAATTCAATAACTTCACTGAGGGCATGAGCTCAGCGGAGCCGGCTGAGGCTTTCCTCGGCATTAACCCCACTTCCTCTGCCACACGGAGGAGTCACGGTTGTTAGCCGAGGCCGGCGGCGGCGGCGGGGAGGCAGAATACCCCTCTCTGTGCCTCTGCTCCCCAAGGAGCCGAGAAAGGCCTCCCCCATCCTCACAACCCAACCCAGGCCTGGGGACCTGCTCTTCCGGGCAGAGGATAAAATTGCATGGGACGGTTAATTGGCAGCAGGGAGTGATAAGGTGGCTGCAGCACCTTTCTTTGCTGTCTGTTTTGCTGTAGCGCTGTTTGATTTGCTCTCCATCCCTCCGGCACAGCAGCATCCTCTCTGCCTGTCGGACCAGCCCATCCAGCAGCACCCACCAGCTTGGGCGAGAGCAGGGCACCGAGAGTGGATGCCCAGGGGGGGATTTTGCAGCATCCCCTCGCTCCTGCCCTGCGTAGCATCCCCCACGGATGCCACGGTCCCTGGCACAGAGGTGATATTGGTGAGTGGAATGTGGGAACGCTTTTCCACGGAGGAAGGCACAGAGCCTCCTCTGTGTCCCTCCGACTTGCAGTAATTTCATTAACTTGTTTCATTCAAAGGAAGCCAGACCCCGGCAGCGTGGGACACGCTGACCCTATCGAGGCTGCGATGTCTTGCAGGCTGAAATCCATCCTTTCATTGATTCCAGCAGGGCTGTCTCCCAGCCCAGCCAATTCCCTTGGCTGTGCACAGAGGATTAATGCCCCCCCGCCTTTTCCCCACTAACGCAACCGCTTCTGGGTGAGAGCGTGGCAGCCTTTTACCAGCCGCTCGAGGCAGTGGTTTATCCACCTTGGGCTTTCACTATTCACTATTCCTTCACCAGGAAGGAGTGAGGGAGTTGTATCCAGCCCCAAAAAGTGAGCAAAGGGCAGCAAAAATACCCTTCCTGGGTGGGAACAGGGCAGAAAGAGAATTTGCTATAGGAAGAAAAACTCATCTGCTCTGCAGGGGTCAGGTGCAGGAGTCATGCACCACCACGAGATCCCACCATCCGTTTGCTTCTTGCTGGGACACCTCTGCCTCGATGGGACCTGACGTGCTGCGACAACCCCCCTTCCCACGGGGGGCCCCCATCCCACAGGGCGGCTCGGTAGGGCACGGAGCAGCTGGGTTTGGGATGATGCTTTTTTCCAAGGCACCCGCCGGCGGCTCCGGCTTCTGCTGGCCCCGCAGGAATGCGTGAGGGCACCTGGAGGCAGAGCCCGTTTGTTGTTTTAATAAATATGGAGCAGATAGATCTGGCGTGGGGTAGCTCTCCTCTGAGGAGCTGGATGGGCTGTGAGGGAGAGAGAGACGGGAAGACCCCAACAGAGGGGCTCAGCCCCATCCTGAGCTGCTGTCAATCACTGTCATCAGCTGTCCCAAGTCAGGGTGATTGACAGCAGGTGGAGGGGCTCCTGTTCAATAGCTGCTGTCTCCTGTTTTCTTCTTGGTTTAGGGTAGAGGTTGTGGGGTGACAGGACATGGGGTCGAGCCCTTGGGGTTTCTTTTCTTGGAGGCTCCCTGCAAACATCTTTCCTTCCTTCTCCTGCAGCCTGTAGAAGAGGAGGAGGAGGAGGAGGGCTCCCTGCCCTGTTGGCTGCAGAGCCCAGCACAGGCTCATGTTCTCCCCACTACCCTATTTCACATACCCATCCCAGGACCTGCGTGGCGATGCAGGAAGGCTGTGCCCTCCCCAAACCAGCAATCCCTGGGGTAAATCCCAAACGCCCCCCTGGGGTGCACCCTGATGTGTTTTACCCAGCCCAGAGGGCTAGTGCCCCAAAGGGACCTGGACTCTGTGCCTGTCCCAGCAGCAGCCGATCTGAAGGCATCAGCCTCCAAACTCTGTCCTGGCTCCCAGGGCCTCCCATCAGCCCCAATTTCCTGCAGACCCTGGTGATAAGAGGCTGATCCTCAGCCGTGGAAATCCGATGCCCCAGTGTCAGGGAACGCAGGTCCTGGGGGACTGTGGAAACGCAGCTGAGAATGAGCAGATCTTGCTGTTTTCCCTCCTTCTTGCTGCCAAGGAAATAAATCCCTTTGGATGATGGATGTGGTCTTAGTGCCGCTCTCTGGCACCACGGCTGGACTGCATTGCCCTGATTTCTCCCAGCAATGTTGGTTTCTGCGTGGTTAAAAGCTCTCAGGCACACCTGCACCCACTGAAGCACCCAATAAATAACTGGGTGTTTATTGTGATTTAATGTCATCCCTTTTTTTAGGCTTTGCTGTGGTCACTGAAGTCCCAGGGACCCACAGATCCCACCTGCTCCCTGGTAAGATTTGAGTCAGGGATTGCAAAGTAAAGCTCTGTCTGGTTTTCCGTCCCTCTTCACCTTCCCTTGTTTGGGGTCTGGCCATGCCCAAAAGGAGGGAGAAACCCTAAAATCTCTCTCCCAAGCTGGTCTGGGAGCCCATATTGGGCAGGTGGTGGGTGCTGTGGATTTTGCTAGATGAAGGTGCTGGTGGGATGCTGGTTTTGCTAGGCTTGGAGGGGATGTCTCATATGACACTAGTCCTCCATCTCGATGCTCTCCTCACAGCGTGGACCAGAGGAGCTGGTCTGGCTTATTTATTCCCAACCTTTATGAGCCCGGCTCAGGATACGTCCGTTCCCTGACCTCACCCCCATCCATGCACCCCGGTGCTGCGGTGTCCCCTGCCTGTGCTGTGACATCCCTCTGCTCTGCTGGGTCTGGGGGCTTTGTCCTCCCAGCTAGTCTTGAATTTGGGGTGAATTTCTCTCTTTTTCAGGTGTTCCTGTCCATTTTGACCCAGTGTTTCAGCCTGGAGCTGCGCATCCCAGACCTGACCACATTGGAGAGAGACCATCTCCAGGTTTTGCTATCTCTTTCCCAAGCAGGAATTGATTTAGCTCCAGGAATGCCCCATCCCGGCTGCCGATCCTGGAGGCTAGAGGGAAGGTGCGATGCTGAGGCAGGAAAACCAGACATATTCCCTTCACCACGGGCATGTCCGAAAGTCCACTCTGCTGTAGATGGAGCGCCCTGCTTGAAGGACTGTAAAACCAGAGCTGATGCATGCCCAGAAATTACACTGATTTAATGGAGCTGGTTTCTAGATTGGTTTGTAGCCATGTGCCAACCGCTGCAGCGATTGAACTAAACTGATTTTCTCAAGGGATTTCTCGTTTGGGAGTGCTGGCATCGGCCGCTCTGCTGCCAGTCCGGCTGGGCAGTTTAATTCCTCATTCCCACAGGATTGTGCCTGGGTTAAAGAGTCTGTTTTTACCCCAGAGAGACGGTAGCCCAGGATGGGGATGGCAGCTCCAGGGTTTGTCTTGCCTCCCCTGTTTATAGCGTGTGTAACAACGGGGTCCCTGCACATGGCCCTGTCCCCACGGCGAGGGGACAGCTGGGGTCTGTGCAAGGGCTGGGGGTTACATTGCAGCACTGGGACCGAGCAGGGAATTTGGGATCTGCATCACGCTCGTGCCTGGGCTCTGTCGGGCAGAAACGTGGGCAGCGCACGTGAGTCCAGAACCGAGACCGTTGCAGAAGAAATCCCTGCTAAGCAGCCAAGATCTTAATTTTTTCCACCCAAATAAAAGCTCAGCCAGAAAACAGGCTGTATCCAGGGCAACGCCGATGCCTCGCAGCTTGGGTTTTGCTGAGATCCAATCTGGCATCCCTTTGGACCAGCACTGGGGTAGGATGGCTCTGGTCATCACTCCGGGGTCTGCCCGGAGGGGATGGGAGAGGCTCGGGGCGGGGAGGGGGGGGGTCTCCCGAGGCTCCGGGCTCCCCCAGAGCCTCACGGAGATGCTTCACTGCCATCTAGTGACAAGGGGACCCCGGAGAGGGAAGGTCGGTGGCACCGGCCCCCGATGAGCCCAGGCGGAGGCAGCGGGTCCTGCCCGCTCTCCCCGGGGAGTGCGGCCTCCGGGGTCTGGGAGCGGAGCTGGACCGTCTCCCCGGTGGAAAGGAGGTTTCTCCATCGCGACTGATTTCTTCCCTGCAAGGACAGAGTGTTTCCCCGCTGTCCTCCCCTGTGCAACCCGCTGCGGGCACCTGCCTGGGTCAGCCTGGCGTCACCGGAGGGGAAATGGCTTCTCCAGCCCCGACTGTCCAAACACAACATGCTCAGGCTCTAAACATCTCTAGATCAGGCTATTACATTTTAAAAACTTGCATTTTCCGAAGGAGCTGATGGGAGCTGATGGGAACAAGGTGCTTGATGCATCTTTGGCTGTAGGTACCCGATTCCCTCTGGCACCTTGGATATGCCACAGCCTCCTGGAGCATCTCTCCGCCACCTCCTCTCTCCCTTCCCTCATCAACACAGTGAAATTATTTAGTGCCTTTAACATAATTAACACGTTGCAATCCTAAACTGCTAGCAGCTGCCCAGCCTTGCAATTTATCCTTCCACCCGGCCATTAATGCCTCCCTCCGGGCGATTATAAAGCAGAAAAATGCTGCAGACCTGAGCCCTGCGCTGGAGGAAAAGGAAGAAACAGGGCAGAGGACCTGTGTGCGTTAATATAATTAACCACCGCAATCCCAAATTGCTTGGCAGCTGCCTGGCTCCGTAATTCATCCTTCCACCAAGCTGTTAATGTGACCATAGGGGCTGTTAGCACACACGCCTGTGCAAATACGTGCGCGAGGCTGCTGTGTTGTCCCCGTTCCCTGCTTTTTGGAGGTGATTTCCCTCCCAGCATCGTCTTCCCTAAATGCATCTCGCTCCTCAGTTTGCCACCCGAAATCACGGCAGTCGCTGTATGATTATACGCCTCCGTTCTGTAATTACCTTTGCTTACGCTAATTGTGTAATTGGGAGAGGCAATTACCTGGTGAAACGAGATAGGAAGAGGGGCTGGCGCTCTCTCCCAGCCCGGCTGCTCATGGGATCCCTTCCTGGCTGGTCCTGGGGTAAATCAGGAGTAGGGTCCTTGTCCCTCTCAGGGAAGGGGACCCCAGTGTTCGCAGTACGGTGCCTCAGCCGCATCCTGCTCATGCGGCAGCTGAAGGCACCCCTTTCCCATCACCCTTTTTCCTCTTTTAACACTCAAACTCCTGACCCTCGGGGTTTATCCCAGCAGTGGTGGCTCCCCCCGAATATCAGCCTCTCTCCCCGACCCCACGTGTGCCAGCTGCCACCTTACCTGCAAAGATTTCCCATGTCAGGGTCACAAAGCATCGCCCACAGGCTCTCTTTTGCCTTTCTCTGCATGTTTGCAGACAGATGTCCCCAGCGCTTGGCCCGTCCCCAGCCTGACCCTGCTCCCCATGATCTACATGGATAAACCCTCCTGGGATGCTGGAAAAAGGAGGGTGAAGTCCCAAGGGGATGGATGGGGTAGGGATGGAGAGCTGGGCTCGGGGCAGGATTTGCTCCAAGATTAAGGATCTGACTTCTTTCAGCCACGGCTTTTTCTCGTTGGTGCTCTAAGCTGATTGCGTTAAGCCACTTGGTGAGTGATCGCTTTGGGTGTATCTTCCCAATTTTGCCTGGGTCGTCCCTTCGGGGCAGGTTTTTGGAAAGGAGCTGCCTGGGCTCAAGGTCCGACGGGGACCTGCTGGCTCCCCGCCAGACACAGGACACCAATTCAGCTCCCACATCCCCTCCACTGCCCTCAGCCCCTCACCTCCACCGATGCCCCCAGGTCCATCCCCATCTTTCGGCTTTACCAGGATGTTTTCACCCACTGGGGCTGGCGAGCGGCTCAGAGACCGAGCGCCAGCAGAGGCCTGACAAACTCATCACAGCTGGCACCCAGCGCTTGGACACTGCAGCTCGCTGGAGCCTTGGATTTCAATATCAAACTTTCCCAAGGAAGGAAATTAAACCCCAGGCATGGCACGTTTAATCTGCTGGCAGCACTAATCTTGTTTGTAAACACTCAGGCGAGGGATGCACGGCTCTGGTGCTTAGCTGAGCCCCTCGGCTTCCCGACTGGACCACCCCGATCCCTCCTGCCCAGGACACACCTCCACCGTGGGGAGACGGGCTGTCTTTTCCCCTCTGAATCCTAACACCCAGCAGTTTTGCAGGATACAGGTGATCCCTGTTGCGAGGCAACATGCAGAGCTCGGCATTCCCAGTGCTCCCAGTATGGAGACACTGGGACCCCCCATGGAATCCCCCTGCAAAACCCCACGGTGCCAGGAGCTGGGATCCACTGCTCCTGCCAGTTTTTCCCAGCGTGCGCGGAGACGTGCGGGTCATGGTGCAGCATCGTCCCCCTGTTTTCCTCCTGGGGCCACCCCTGCTGCCTGCAAACAATTAACAGGCCCCAGTTAACGGGATCCGTGGTGGTGGGGGGCAGATCTGGACCAGCCCAGCGAGGGATTTGGGGCCTTTTGGGAGCCCAGGGACCCCCCCAAAGGGGGGTAATAAATCAGTGTTGGCCACAAAGCCAATATGAGAGCGGATACTGAATCGTGGGAGTAGATTCATGTGGTTCAGCCAATGGGCAGCTGGCTTTTTGCATACGTGATGAAGGAATAATTAATACCTGGGTTTTCCCTCCCATGCTGACCTCCTAAATGGGGGATAAAAGGGCTGTGGGGCATGCAATGGCTTGTTGTTACTCTTTGTGTTATGGCAGGGCTGAGATAAAGACCTTGTGGGCTACAGCCCTTGTGATGGTGGGGACCCTCAAAGCCACCCAGAGCAGGCTGCAGAGTGGTGGGGGCTGGTGGCCTTGGCCACTAGCTGGTCCCCTGATGGGGGTTCCTGGTCCAGTGAGAGGGATCCCACACTGAGGAGGGCAGGGGATGCCCAAATTTATGGCTGGTGATTTTTGTGCCTGTTCCTGCCGATTGGCATAGGTGATTTGGGGGTGTGGGGAAAGCAACACTGCAGGGATGGGGACCCCTGGGTGAGGGGTTTTGAGGGGGAGACAGGCAGGAGGGCCGCGATGGGAAGAGTGAGGGAGGTGTTGGGAGGTGCAGGTGGTACAGAAGGAGCTGCTGGGGGAGAGGGGGGGGGATAATTATAGTCTGGAGCAGAGCTCAGCAGCCGCAGGTGCACGTCCCCTTCTCAAGCTTGAGTGCCTGGATTGAGGCATCTTTAAAAAGCCGCGAGGGATTGGGGCATCTGCCTGGTTGTGTAAAGCACCTGCGGCTGCTCTGAGCAGCTTTTCCTTCCCCTGCTCCAGCCTGGCTCTGCTGGAGCTGGTTGCCGGAGGTCCCTGGCCCCAGCGGGTGGTTTGGTGATGGAGCCCTGGCTGGTCCCATCCTTGGCACAGATGCTGCTTTCCCCAGCTCAGCCCTGCAAAACCCAGCTCCTCTCTTTTCCCCCCATTGCACCTGGGCTGCTCCGGGGCTGGGTCTCATCCTGCCCCATCCCTGAGTGTCCCCTGTGGTCCAGGCTGGTGCTGGAGGCTGGCTCCCATCGCTGGCATCTCTTGCAGCAAAGCTGAGGCAGCGGAGCTGAAATGAGCCCAAGCAATTAAAAGCACCCGCAGCAGATGGTCGGTGCAGTCTGTCTCCCCGCCACCGCCGCCTCCTTGCTCTTCCCTTTCCTCATCCTCTCTCCTGACTCCTCTTATTCTTGTTTTTGCTGACTTATCCCTAGGACTTCCCAACCCTTCTCCAAAGCAGGACCGCCACCTTCCCCTGCATCTCCAGCCCCTATTTCCACCCCGGATGGAGGCTCAGAGTGCAAACCCAAAGCCTAATCCGCTGAGCTCAGGTGTTTAGATGAGGAGTGGATTGCGTTTGCGTGGCAAGGTTTTGGTAGTGGGGGGGCTACAGGGGTGGCTTCTGTGAGAAGCTGCTAGAAGCCTCCCCCATGTCTGATAGAGCCAATGCCAGCCGGCTCCAAGATGGACCCGCCGCTGGCCAAGGCTGAGCCCATCAGTGATGGTGGCAGCACCTCTGGGATAACATATTTAAGAAGGGGAAAATGTTGCTGCACAACAGCAGTAACTGCAGCCAAAGAGGGGAGTGAGAATATGTGAGAGGAACAACCCTGCAGACACCAAGGTCAGGGAAGAAGGAGGGGAGGAGGTGCTCCAGGCGCCGGAGCAGAGATTCCCCTGCAGCCCGTGGTGAAGACCATGGTGAGGCAGGCTGTCCCCATGCAGCCCATGGAGGTCCATGGTGGAGCAGATATCCACCTGCAGCCCGTGGAGGACCCCACACCGGAGCAGGTGGGTGCCCAAAGGAGGCTGTGACCCCGTGGGAAGCCCACGCTGGAGCAGGCTCCTGGCAGGACCTGCGGACCAGTGGAGACAGGAGCCCACGCTGGAGCAGGTTTGCTGGCAGGACTTGTGACCCCGCGGGGTCACTGGAGCAGTCTGTTCCTGAAGGACTGCACCCCGTGGAAGGGACCCACACTGGAGCAGTTTGTGAAGACCTGCAGCCCGTGGGAAGGACCCACATTGGAGAAGTTCGTGGAGGACTGTTTCCCGTGGGAGGGACCCCACACTGGAGCAGGGGAAGAGTGTGAGGAGTCCTCCCCTGAGGAGGAAGGAGCGGCAGAAACAACGTGTGATGAACTGACCACAGCCCCCATTCCCTGTCCCCCTGCGCCGCTCGGGGGGAGGAGGTAGAGAATTCGGGAGTGAAGTTGAGCTCGGGAAGACGGGAGGGGTGGGGAGTAGGAGTTTTTAAGATTTAGTTTTATTTCTCATTATCCTACTCTGATTTGATTGGCAATAAATTAAATTAATTTTTCCCAAGTTGAGTCTGTTTTGCCTGTGATGGTAATTGGTGAGTGATCTCTCCCTGTCCTTATCTCGACCCACAAGCTTTTTGTTATATTTTCTCTCCCCTGTCCAGCTGAGAAGGGGGAGTGACAGGGCGGCTTTGGTGGGCACCTGGCATCCAGCCAGGGTCAGCCCATCACAAGGAGATATCATCACACGTGGAGAAATTAAGGCACGATGGGGGCTGGGACCTGCTGGTTCCATCCGATCTTCCCCAGCTACAGAGAGATGGTGCTGCATGTTTTGTGCCCTTGGCTCCAGCTTTGAGCACCTTCTTGAATGAGCTGTAAATTCCAGGTACCAAGAGATGGGAAGGTTAAAATGTCCATAAAATCAGCCTGGTTGAATGGTTCCTATTTTGTCCAGGCTCCTTCTGCATCCCCCCACCCTCCCCTTGATTTGCAGCNGGAGCCACAAGCACTCGTCTCTGACAGGGCCGTGGCTCAAAAGGCCACGGGCTTTGCAAACCCCTCTCCCAAACACGAACATCCCCCGTGTCCCCCCCCGGGGACCCCCGCGTGGCCGCATTCCTCCGCGGTCCCTTTCTCAGCGGCGGTGGCTGTGTCATTCAGCCGAGGTCGAGCCCTGCAGCGGGGATGATGGGCTTTACCCCGTCCTCAAAAAGATGCATTGTTTTTTTGGGGTTGATTTCTACAGTTGTTTGTCTCTTCACCTCCTCCGGGGTCTCTTTGGCGTTGCCAGTTTTGTTGGGTGTCCAAACCTCCTCTCGGGTGGCAGCGGTTAAAGCCTGACCCGGACAATGGAGCGCGCTGCTGTCTTGGCAGTGGTTCCACATGCCGACAGCCGTGGGGATGCTGGGGCGGGGGGGACGGGATGGGGACCGACAGGCAGTTGGTGCCTGGATGGTTTCCCACGTGAAGGCTGAGCTGGGTGGGTGTTTCCACTGGAAGATGCCCCAGGAGGTCCCTGAAGGGCCGGTTTCGAGGTGCTCTCATGGGGGATGCCCTGGGGGGGTCCCAGCTGGGATCCTGCTGTGCCATCGTGGAAGCTCTGAGCACTCTTAACAGGGAGGAAAATCCTGTTCGCTGAGGCCCGAGTAAATCCTTCCCTGAGCCCATCAAGCGTTGCTTCATCTCAGCGCTGTCTCTGGCTTCACTTGGCTCCAGGTGGTGCCGGAGTCTCAGAGGAAGGGATGGGGCACGGCAGGGGAACCCCACTTCGCAGCCGGCACAGAAAGCTCTGCACACTGGGGGAAAGAAGGAGAAACCAGAAACACAGGAGGATTGAACAGATACAAAGCCAAACCACAGCCAGCCCCTCTCTGGCCGGGAGTACCACCCATCATGCTGCGCGGCCGGCACATCTCCCTTCGGCAGAGCCATCTCCTGCTGTCACCCCTGTCCAGGTAAGGAGACCTGGGGAAGAAAATCCCCCTTTCCCAGCTCCTTGCAAAGCTGTAGCAAACCCTGCCTTGGCTGAAAAATCCCTCTCTCCCAACATCTTGCAAAGCTGCAGCAAATCCTGCCTGAGTGCAGGATGCTCAAGGCATGAGCCCGTATCCCTGGTGTGAGCGGGATGGGGCAGCGTGGCCATGTCGGACCCGCACAGCTCAGCCCAGGAGATGCTGCCCAGGCAGAAACGATCCTCAAAGCGTTCCCAAGCCTGATTCCTCCTCCTGGCCCAGTTGCAGCTGGGCTGGGTCTGTGCTGTTGGATGGGAGAGAAGAAGAATCAGCCCCAGGGGGCTAATGGAGGGGGAGATGCCTTCACTTGTGCCAGCTATAGTGGGGCAGCCCAGCTCTTCCCAATGGGAGAGGGCTCCGGAGGGGCCGAGCATCACAGCGGCTTCTCCGTACCGAGGCAGGGGAGAGGCAGCCCGCGGGCGGCTGTCTCGCTGGGTGGATGGCAGCTCAGCGGGGAGGGTGAGGAATGGCATCCAGGCTCTTCTCTCCAGCAGCATTTCACATACCTTGGGGCTTGCTCTGTCCTTAAAGCGCAGTGAAACCCCCTCATGTGGGGAACTTGGAGGGTTGAGGGGCATGAGGGAGGGGAGGGCGGCTCATCCCAACCCGTTTGTCTTCACGTGGATGATCGTTTCCAGCTGAACCGCCGGGATGGGATTTTTTTTTTTTTTTTTATCAGCTGCTTTAGTCCTCTGAGTGACCTCTCCCAGCCCCAAGACCTCCTGCATTTTCACCCTCCACCGGTACAGCTCCGATGGGGGCTGAACTGCAGCCAGAAACATACCACCGGCAGGTGAGATGCTGGAGACCCTGTGGAAATGGCCAGCTGGGTGATGGCCAGGGAGTTCAAAGAGAAAAACCCGGCTGTGCCCAGGGTCCGGGGTAAGGAAACACACTCCCTCGGCCAGATGTTTTGGGTTTCTTTTGGGCCAGGGGTGCTCACAGGACATTGAAGGGTGGGTTTGTGCTGTGTATGGGGCAGTGGGTATCCCCACAGCATCTCCATGGGCAGCCTGACTTCGGGGATCTCTGAGGAAGGACACGGAGGCACTTGTGTGCCCGGTGTTGGCACCGAGATCCAGTGGGATGTGCTGAAATGGAGCTGCAGGTAAAAATTCCCAGGAGGAGGGAAAAACAGGTCGGATCTTTGCCCTCTGCTGCTCTCCACCGGTCATGGGTCAGCCCAAACAGCTCAATGGGAGGTGAAGCGAGGCTCAGGTGAAGGTTTCCGGGGACAGACAGCGGCTGTTTCTGGGACGAGACGTGCAAGCGAAGAACTCAGTGTGTGTTTGTGCTGCAGTGCTGCAAAACGCTCCCCAGCCGCTGGAACAGACGGCCGTGCTGCTCCGTCCCTGCCGGCGTCCTTCTCCCCAGATGGCCGTATCCTGCTCCTGGAGGTGCTCAGGCCTGGGAGGTGAGGGATTCGGAGGCTTGCTCCTGGTCTGGGGCAGGATGCAGCAATTCATTTGGGGCTGGGACTAATCCAGGAGAGCAGCTGTGATGGAGGGGATGGGACAGGGTCTGGCTCCCAGTTTGATGCGGACCCTGTCAGGCCCGATGGGGCTTGTCAGGGCGGTAGGTTGGGGCACGCGAAGAATTTTTCACTTGCACCCAGCTCCCAAAGGAAGGAGGGAGCAGGGTGAACCCGCCACCCTGGGTGGCTCCGTCTCCTGATGCCTTGCTTCCCGCATCTGCCCTGCGGGGCCGATGGACCGGTCCTGCCCCAAGTCCGATTGCCGGGTGAGCCGGGCATCTTGCAGCCTGTGTTTTTTCCACCTTTTCCTTGTTCTGCCAAAGGGGATTATTAAATATCACCTCCCTCATCCTCAGCTCTGTTCAGCTGCTAAGGGGTGACCTGGCTGTGGGGAGGCGATACCACAGGGGATGGGGGAAGTTTGGGCCAGGGGAGATCAGTGCCTGCTGGGGGGAAGCTGAAGGGGAGATTTGGGGACCGTTTTCCCTGGAAATGTATAGAAAGCAGCATGCTGGGGAAGAAGGTGTGACGTCAAAGGCAGCGCTTAAAATATACCCAGGGCAAAATCACATGGCAGCTGGTGAAACAGGAGCCGACGGGCTCCACGCGCCGAGTCCCGTGGGAGCCTCGGGGATCCGGTGGGAAGCATCCCCCAGCTGAAACCGGCAGCTTTGCTTTCTCCACTCCCTTATTCCAGTGGCTCCCATGACCCGGGAGCTGTATTGCCGAGCTGGGGACAGCGGGGAGGGCTGGCTGGTGGCAGGCGGCCGTGGGGACCGCAGGTGGCCGGCTGGCTCCCATCTGCTCCCCGGCAGCCGGGGCTGTGGCTGCACGGCCCCGGGGCGGTTCCTGGGTGAATTCTGTTGAAAGTAGCTACTGGTGGGGACCGGCTGGATGGCGTTTGACTGCTTCTCATTAGCTGGGTAGTAAACGATGCCGGGTGCCAAGTTGCTGGGGGTTATCTCCCCGGGGAGGGCAGGGGCTGTGGCAGGGGACGATGAGCAGCTCGGCAGGGTTGGCTTAAGAGCCCAGGACATGTTTTTTTTCTCCCCAGGGGATGCGGGTTGGGGTGAAAATCTCTGGTTTTGTCACTTTGAGCCCTGTTGAGTCTGCCAGGCAGGTTGCATGGTCAGGATGAGCATCGGAGGAACAAGCCATGTCCTGGTTTGGGCAGCATCAGACAAGGCCATAGCAAACTCCCTCCCTGCTGGGCTGTGTCCTCCCTCCGGACTTCAGAAAGGGGATGCATGTCCCCTTTCTAAGAAGCTGGCCCAAAGGCAGGCTGAGATGTCTCTTCATTCCTCCAGGAATAAACGGTGCAGCCGGCAGCGGCTGTGCAAGGAGATCTGAGCCTGAGCAGCCCTTTGAAGGGTTTTTGTTTTCATTCCTAAGGACAAAATGTCCAAGGACCCTGCAGCTCCCCAGAGCGGGTCCAGGCGCTGAGACCGTCCCAGATCCCTGACTCAGGCCCCTGTGCTGGGCAGGGAGGGCTGGATCCGGCCGTGAGGGAGGGCTTTTGGGGTCTATCCTGCTGCAAACCCTCCAGGGAGATGGAGGTGGCTCAGCTGGGGAGTGCAGGCAGCGAGGGGCAGGACTGGGGATCTGTGGGGGAAAGCAGTATCAGCCAAGGCATGGGCGAAGCCTTCAAAAAAACATCTCTGAGGTCACTCAAAGTCCCTCCAAAAAGGCCCATCCAGGCCACCAAAACCACCTGGAAATGGAGCCTGCTCTGCCACGGCAGCCCGAGCCAGCGTGGTGCCACCCAGCCCCGGCGCTCATGAATTTGCCCCATTGCACAAAGCAGACTCGGCCGTGTCTGATTTGATGGCAGCTCGGCATGTGAAGAAAATTAAGACCAGAACTCGGGAGCAGCAGCTCTTTAAAGTGTGTTGTCCCGCTGCTAGGAGCCCTTGCCCAGGGGCGATGGGACGTGGTTCTCATTCCTACGCCTGTGCTGGGGTTTATTATTTTTCCTTCTATTGTGCAGAGTCCCCTTTATTCCCTGCATGCTTGTCCCCCGGGGCTGAATGAAGCAGTGTGGTTTTCTTCTTGCGCTCAGACACGGCTTATTGCGTCCTCCCTACCACGCTTTTGTTTTTTAGGCATGATCTCCAGGCCAAAAATAGATGGTCCCTGCTCCTTGCAGCCTGGAGAAAAACAGCCAACAGGTGAGTGCACAGAGGGGCACCGGGGCTGGTTTCATTAAGATCACTAATAAATGGTAGATGTTTCTTTTAAAGGTAATTTTCTCCGTGTTTCTTGATGTTTCCAGCTGGGGCTGTCTGGCATTTGTCCTTCTCCTGGGGACATGGTACCCTGCGGGGTTGTCATCTTGCTCTTGGGTGACCCAGGAGGTTTGGGATCCCTTGGAAGCGCCACCACCTCTGCGTGCGTTCGATGGTCACCGGCCCAGGGTGTCCCTGTTCCCCGTCATGATGATGAGGATGGGGTATCTCTGGGATGGGCAGGGCGAATCCAAGGGGAATGTCCCGGTCGGGATCCTGGCTGTGCCACGGCCTCACCTGTAGCCTTGGGCACATCTCTTTGCCCTGCGGGATGGGGGAAGCAGCCTGGCAGAGCGAGTTGGGATCCTTGGGTGGAAATGCTCTGTAAGAGCCAGAAATTCCTCTGCTCTGAGTCAGGCCGGGCTCTACTTTCCCAGGCTCTGCTCCTTTCCCTCCGCGTTAGCAGCGCCCAGCCTCGAATGAGCCACGACAGGCCCTGGCTTTGCAGGCAAATACGTATTTAGAAACCGGAGGGCATTATCCCCTTCAATTATTATCACTTGAATGTAGGTCGGCTTGACAGCTTAGGTGGAAAAATCATCTTCTGAGCATACTGACAGCTCCACGCTCACTGTCCTGTTAATCCCTCCCTGTTCGCACCCTGCTTTGGGGGGGAAAAGCCAGGCTTAGGAGCCATTTCGTCAGTGGAGGAGGCAATAAGGTAAATTATTAAGGCAGCCATCTCCTCCTAAAGGCACAGGGCACAGGGGTGGTCCCTGCAGCCAGGAGGGGTTTGGGGGGGAGACGGGGTGGTAAATGCACCTCCCCATGCTGGCAGCACCCTTGTGGTGCTCCAAACTGCTGGGGGCTGACCAGGACAGAATTCATTCATCCCTGTGCTCCCTGCAGATGTCTGTCCATCCCTGCTCTCTGTCCATCCGGGCTTGTCTGTCCCTCCCTTCACATAGCTCTGCCCAGGTGACCTGCCTGGCTGCATAGTGTTTGGAAACGCAGGCTCTGCCGCATCCCTCCTGGGAAGGACCGCTCCATCCTCACCCGCTCCCTCTAAACCTCCCCGCTGTATTTTTCCTCCCTGAATTGCAACTTTCATCCTTTAAAAAGCGTCGGCGATGCCTCCCCCGCTCCGGG
This sequence comes from Fregata magnificens, assembly GCA_013389945.1. Taxonomy (NCBI): domain Eukaryota; kingdom Metazoa; phylum Chordata; class Aves; order Suliformes; family Fregatidae; genus Fregata; species Fregata magnificens. The sequence continues at coordinate 127,878 of WAAD01010887.1, forward strand.
CCCCCTCCCCTGGACCAGTCCTATGAATGAATGGTTGGTGGCCCTGTGATGCCATTTCCATGGCGACAGATGGCAGCCGAAAATGCGGGGATCAGGGTCACATGAGAGCAGCGGTAAATTCAGGCAGTTATTTATAGGCTGCTGCTCCAGCGTTTATGGAAATGCATCTATCTTCGACCATGGTATCAGCCCTTCGCTGGCTCTCCGGGGCACTGCTCTTCCAGGAGAGACATTACTCATGCTCTGCTTTAATCCAGACTGTTCCCGCTGCTCAGGCTGGTGTTGGAAAAGTACCGGGCTCTCTGGGTTTGGGGTATTATTACTATTTTTTTTTTTTAAGCCTGAATCTCTGCATCAGCCTCAGCCAAATGCAGCCGTAGCCAGAGCTTCTTGCATCTGCCCATGACACCTTCTGCGCCGATCGCTGGCACCGTCTGCAGCGCGACAGCCTGGGCCATAACCTGAAATTTTGGTCCTGAGCGTGCATGTTCATGGCAAAGCCCAGATCCAGCCTTGTCTAGTCTTTTTTTAGCTCTGATACAGCTAGGGATCTTTCTGTGCCTCAGTTTACCAACCAGCAACACATTTTGGTGATGTGTGGCCAGCCAAAGGGAGATCTTTAAATCCTCATGGGAAGATTTATGACACGTCAAGGTGTCATCGAGTCACCCGTGACCCAGGAACTGCCCCCTCCCCAGCTCAAGTAGGCTTATCCCTGCTCCCTGCTGAGATGTGCAGGAGCTGAATGGCCGGTTCAGCCCCTCTTAATAAGGTTGCTTGATTTCCCTTTGCTTAAGACCCCCTTAATAAGGCCACCCGTTCTTCTTTGTTTAATCTCTGGGCATGCAGAGGGCTTTATGCTGCCGGCATTTGCAGCCCGCGGGCTCTGCAGCTCCCCTTCCCCAGCCCTCCCAAGCTTGTACCCATCTCCCCATGGAGACAGCACCGGGATGCAATAAAAACCTCCATCTTTGGAAATTAGGAAGTTTTTTTCGCGCCTGCAGACAGCAGGGCCTTTCTCCCATCACTGGGCTCTTCCCAGTGCATGTGACCAGCCTGATGCTGCTCTGCACAGGGGTGGCTGTCACCTTGCAGCTGGGGGAGAGTCCGTCTCACAGCAGCCCTGGGTGGGGTTGAATTTCACGGAGGGAGAAGCTCCTCCACACCCCGTGATGTCTCCTGGCCCCTGTCCCCCATGGCTTTGTCCCAGACCCCTGACCGCATCCGGGCCCCTGGGCAGTTGCGCGGGAGCGGAGCAGGGACCGTCCACGCAGAGGGCTCTCGGTCCCCATGGAAGTGCGGAGGTGACAGGCTGTGAGGCTCATTTCTCTCTCCCTGCTCATTAATACCTGCAATGGCCTGTCCCCGGCATGTCCCCATAGGAGGGAGCAGAGGACCCCATCGCCATCCTGGCTGTGATGGCTCCAAGTCTCACCTTCCCTTCCCGGCCTGGGCGTTGCACCCTTGCCCTCCATGTTTGCTTCTCCTATCAACCAGAAAGCGTGATCCACAGGAAGGACTGTGACAAGATGCCACGTTTAAAACACAGAAAGCATCAAGTGTTCGGAGAGGTCACGAAGGCTGACCGCAAACCAGAGGAGCCCCTGGCTGGCTTTGACCCACGCCCCATCTCTTCCAGGCTGGTCTGCATCAGCCCCAAACTCCCCTCGCTCCTGCCAAGGTCCATCAGCCCCCGTGAGATGTGCAGAGACATCGCAATAAGCCGAGCAGTCGCTGGGGATTTTGCATGGTAGGAAATCACGAGCGCGATGTGCCTCTTCCCCTTCAAGCGCCGCGTCAAGCTGCCTTACCCCTGCCTGGGATGGTTAAAGGCACAGATTTAATGGAGTGTGGCCTCATTTCTCCTGGGGGCACGGGAGGGAGAGTTACGACCATCGCTCTCGCACTCAGGCGCAGGATCTCGGTGTGGGCGCTGGCTGAGCTCCCAAGTACCTGGGAGAATTGATCATTTTGTGCCTAATAGGCTGGAAAGGGAAACAGGTCCAAAGGCCAGAAATATGCATAAATGGTGAGATCTGGGAGCTGGAAGGAGCGTGGTTTGGGGCTGGAGGTCTGAATCCTCTGGCGTTTGTCTCTTCCAAATGTGTTTTTCCTCCTGTCAGGGTTTCTCACAGGCCCTGGAGCTGGATACTGGTACCAGTATCCCCAGCAACACTAACACACTGGTTGGAGAAATGTGTTCAGGCTCCACCGCCGGGATTTGGATGGGCTGAATTTGGGTTTTCAGGACCGAGAGACCTTAATCGTTTCCATCAGGTGCTGAACCAGCAATGAACTCCTTTGAAAACTCCTTTTCCCCACCAGTAAACCAACCTAACAGCCCTCTGGCTTTCCCGATTAACCCAATTAGATGTTTTCTGAGGGCAGGACTCTCGGCAGCACTGAATAAAAGGGGAGGGCTGATCTCTACAGGTGTACCTGGGCTCTCTGCTAGCCACGCTGCAGTTACTGCATCAAAGCAGCCTAAATGGCTGTGATAAATTAACCCTAAGAACGTGGATTTGGGGGTTGCTTGCCCTGAAGAGCTGTTTGTGCATGTGTATTTGTGCCTTCCTTGTGATAAAATACCTGGTACCACTATATCTCACCATATCCTGTTGGGATGGGGAGTCGGACCCTTTTGCCTACAAAATTTCACCACTGGTATTAAGGGTGGGTTAATAAATGCAAATACCTCATCCTGCAAAGCTGGCTTACTCCCCTAACTTAGCCTCGCTCCAGCCCGTGCTGCTCCTGGGCTCAGCTTTGGCGTGAGAAGGAACTGGTGCGGCTGGAGATGCGGTGTCCTCTGAGCCCAGCGTTGGGTCTGGGGTCCCTGAATGTCACCGGGCTTTGGGCCGGCCCTGAGCATCGCTGCTTTCAAAGGGCAGGCTCCAGATCTGCGCCCGAGTTACGGGGCGCAGCATTTGGGTCCCGACCGCTCCTTCTGCCTCCCTTTGTCCCTGTGCGGTCTGAGACAAAGCCACTCCTCTAATATATCAAGTTATCCTTGTAGGAAAGGGGTGACCAGACCTCCTCCCCTTCCCCGGGGCAGAGCCAGGAGGGCCCCTCTGGGGCTGATCTTTTTGGCCAGGACGGGCGTTGTAAAGGAGGTTTTGCCTTTCCCCACAGCACCAGTGTGGGCAAAGCTGAACCCACTCCTCCTGCCGGGGCTCAGGGATTCTTATTTTTAATGCAAGAGCCCCCCTGGGAGAGGTGGGGGGGTGGCCCGGCACCCCAGCTTTGACGCGCAGCCCTGGTGACTCAAGCCTGCGTCAGGGGCTGCGTGTCCCTTATTATTTATTTATTTATTTTTTAAATCGCTTTTCCTTTTTTTTTTTTTTTCCTCTCCCTTTTTTCCCCCTTTTTTCCCGGAGCCGACCGGAGTTACCCCCCCTCCGGCGAAGGGGAGCGGGGCCGGGCCGAGCCCAGCGCGCATCCGCCGAGCGGTGGCGGAGGAGGGGGGGGGACGGAAGGCAAAGC
>WAAD01010887.1:131374-159337 GCA_013389945.1 Fregata magnificens
ACCCGGAATCGGGTCAATTTCAGGCGGGGACGGGTCAATTTCACCCTTCCCGGGAGCCGCCGGGCAACCGCCGCAGCGCCGAGGTAAGGCTGCTCCCTTCGCCCCCCCGCGCCGGGGTCCCGCTCCCGGGGGTCTCCCCGCCTCATCGGGTGCTGCCTGCTTTGTTTGCCCCCTCCCCACCGCCGCTGTCGGGGCCTTTTTGGGGGAAGGTGCTTAGGGCTAAGCTTGGGGGGGGGGGAGTGGGGGGGGGCAGCTAAGTCTGGAGGCATCAGGCGTGGCCCTAAGGGTGGTGGCATCGAGGGCTGGGGGGGACCTTTAGAGACAGCAAATGGCTTAAGCCACCCCGGAGAGGCTGGGGGTAGCCGCCGGGGGGGTGGCACTGGCTGCCCGGCTTGGGTTGGTGGGGGGCTCATCCCCTCCGAGCTGCTGCCTGAGGATGGGTAGAAATGCAGCTTCCAGGTTGACCTTGACAATAACATTGGGAGAGGAAAAAGCATTTGGCTGCATTGAGTATTTCCTTGCTGGCCCCCGAAGTGTTGGTGGTTTATTTTCTCTCTCTTTTATTTATTTATTTAAAAATGCTGCTCCCTGAATGTGTATGGCTGGTTTTGAGGCAGAAAAACGGGGCTTGGGGTCCTGGTTTCGTGCAATTCTCAGTATTGGGTGTGGGGAGTCTTTATTCCCTTCTGTGCATTTATTGCATTGCTGGGTGTGCCCAAAGGTGCGTGTTTTGGGCTGGCATCTTGGCCAGGTGCAGATTTGTATCACTCTGGGGACGTGGGGCTTAGACCAGCTGAGAATTCTGGTCCCAGCTCTTTGTAAAGGACCCAGAAGGTGAAATCCTTCTGCTTCTCGGATCATGCCTTGTGTCTGAAGCACCTGAGGTTTGAATCCATCAGGAGCTGATGCAACTATTTCTGGTCTTGGTAGGAAAAAACCAGAAATGCCACGGCAGCTGAGCTATTCTTGGCAGGGTGTAGAGTTTCTTGCAAATATCTCTCTAGAGGTGTTGGGACTAGGTCAAGGAACCTGGATGGTGGTTTGACTGCAGCTCAGCTGCTTGGAAGGGAAATAAAATGTGGGTCTGAGCTGTCCTCCGGGATAAATTGGAGACAGCTCTGCTGAAGTCAATAGGAATAAAAGGGTTTGGTTTAAATCTGGAGTGACTCCACTGCTACTTCAGGCTTGCACAGAGCAGGGAATCTGGGGTTATACCAGAGCTGAGCTGGAGTCACGAGGATCAAATTTACCCTAGATCAGGACCTACGCACACCCAGACTGAACCATTGCCTTGGGAGGAGAAGCTCTGATTTTACCCCATTCTGGGTTGCATTTGGACTTGTTTGTTTACAAACGTAGCAGCAGCTTCATGAATTACAATAGGGAAAAGCAGAACTTGCAGAGGGATGTGGATGCTGTCTATTTGCTGCCTTTTAGGATAAACCTGGACTGGTTTTGGGTTCAGTCACTAACCTTCAGCTGGAGTGGGGGAGTTAAGAGGGATCACTGAGATCTAACTGGAAAAAGATCATCTGGTGAATCAAACAGAGCCTTGAAGGAGTCATATGATGGTTGGCTTTGATACGGTGTCATGCTATTGCAGCTGACATATGTTTTCATGATAATAAATGAGAGATGAAAAGAGACCAAATTTGATGAATCAATGGGCTCGTACACTTCGTGACAAACCCAAGTGCCAAGGCTTTCCCTCCTCCGGTGCTGTTGTGTCTGTCTCATGACCCATCAGCAAAACTGCCCTTTCTGAAGGTTTCTTGGCATTTATTGAAGAAAAGAGTCTCTGTAATGTCACAACCTGCCACGGGGCGTAAAAAACCTGGGCTGGGGGCCGTGGGAAATGCACCCACCTCTGGGGTGGAGCTGGTGGCAGTGGCTGGGGTGGCCCCACCTCTGCTTGCCTTTGTAGGAGCTGGGGGTTATTTATAACATCTGGGTGCTTTTGCTGGTGAAAGCCACTTAGGTAGGTGTAAGACAGAAGCGGAGGCAGCTCTGATTCATCAGCGAATGTGAACCGCTCCTGTGTCATGATGCTAAAGTGGGCCTGAGTGTTTGCACGGGAAGGACACGGCACAGAGCATCTCCAGCACCTCCGGCAGTGATCTGCCGGGTGCATGCCACTGAGCTGCTCTCAGCCCCACGCCAGGGCTGGGAGCTTGGTTTCCAGTACAGCTTCTGGCAGGTGCCCTTGTCCTCAGGCACACCTGCGCTCTCCCATCTGCTCACACCGACCCTGTCCAAAGTTTGTGCCTCCCCACACATGGGTGTAAGGGAGGCAGCACACTGGGATGCAGCTCAGCTGGTGGCACTGAGTCACTGCGTGTCATCTCCGCAGGGTGGTGAGAGCCTGGCACTAATTAACAGGGGTCATTTAAAGAAGGGGAGAGAGGGAGCAGCCCTAATGAGCCCAGATGGCAAAAACCTTCCCCATAGAGGCGGAGAGGATGAGCAGGGAGGAGCAAGCCCCGACGCTGAATAGCTTTAAGATGGAGGCATCGTGGACTGGCCTTGGCTTGTGGAAGGGAGGTTTGCATGAGGGAGGCTGCAGGAAGGTCCTCGGAACAGGGCTGGGGGGATCAGAGCTGCAATGCTTCTGTGTTGGGCAAAAATCTCTTCTCGGGGCTTTGAAGTGGAGTTTGGATGCTGCTGGGAGGGTCCTGCCCTTGATTTCTTGCGGCTTGTAAGAGTGGGATACCTCCCGAAGGTGGGATACCTCCCAAAGGACCCACTCTGCAAGGGTGATCCCTCTCCCATCACAGAGGCACTCCTGATCGCGGGGAGCAGCAGGTAGGGGCCTGGAGCTGATTTTTCTCGTGATTTGGTCTCAAAGCCGGGATGTGCATCCAGGGCTCCTTCCCTTTGCTGCTTGGCTTTGCGGCGTACGGAGAGTCGATGGGAGGGATGCTTGTTCCTTCCCTCCGTCTCTCCTTTCTGGGCTCTCTGGCTTCCTGGGTGACCTTGGATCCATCCCTTCCCCTGCCTGCTTCAGTCTCCCCATCTGCACCAATCAGCCCAGCCTTGGGTGCAAGGTTTCCCTGGCCCCGTGCGTGTCGGGGAGGTTGGGGAGCTGCAAATTGATGCTCGGGTCTCCCAGCCCGAACCCGAGAGTGGCCTTCCGCCTCCTGAAATCCCGCTGTGCCTCTGGCCCGTTTGCTCTTCCCTCCCTTCCCTGCTCTGTGACCTTGATGGGGTGAGCTGGACCTTCCCTGGCCTGGTGAGCTGAATGCTTCGCCAGGAGCACCTTTCCCCTCTCCTTTAGGAGGTGCTGGGGATTTGCCTGGAAGCTGAGTGCAATGGGGTCGCAGCTGAAGGGGGAGAGGTGGTGGGGTAGGGAGGGACCAGCAGAGAGTCCCCGTGGTTTAAAAGTTAATTTTGAATTCACCCAATCTCAGCCTGTGTTTTTTTCCTGCCTCAGTTTCCCCTTTATGGACACAAACAGGGTATAAGTGTAGAATTTGGACACAGGAGAGGAGAAGTCGTCCCCCATGCCTGTCCTTCAGACCCAGAGCATGTTTGCTGCTGGTGGCTGCTCTCCTTGGAGGCTGCTGTAAATCCCCATCTCCTCCCCGCCTGCCTCTGCTCCCAGGCCTGGCTGAAAGCTTTGCTGACACGTTTCCAGCCCTCTTTATTGCTCCCCAGCCGCCTTCCCAAGAAAGCAAGGACAGGCCGAAGCAGGACACGTGGCTCGGAGCATCCCTCCTCTGTTGAACCATTCGTGATGCTGCCAACAGGGCTGGGCTGGGGGATGCGGTGCCCTCGGCTCCCGGAGGTCTTCACCCATCCCAAATAGCAGCTTTTCCCCAGTGGGTGTTTCCCTCTCCAGCTGTGATCAATGGGAGCCTCTGGGCAGGGATTAAACCCCCTGGGTGTAGCAAAGCAGGAGCTTCTCCATCTCTGCCCCCTCCCTCGGTGGGGTGAATCCAGCTTGTACCATGGCAAACCATTGCCATGTGCCTTCGACCCGCTGCAGCGGTAGCTCCTGAGCTGCCATTGCAAAGGGATGCGGTGGTCGAGGCCACCCCTGTGTCACCTAGACAGGGGGACATGGATGGGGGATTGTCACTTGGTGCAAGCAGGAGCCCCGGGCTCAGCCAGTGAGTCTGGTGTGGGAGCAGGGGTCAGGGGATGGTGGTTGCTTTGCACGGGGGCTGAGGTCCTGCAAGGGGTTAGACAGGAAGGCACCCGCCAGGGACCATGAAAGTGGGAATCCCATTCAAGGACATACCTAGGGACACCGAATCATGGGAGGCGCAGGAGGTAAGTTATCCCCAGGGACAACCTAGTGATGCTTTCCCCAATGTCTCCCCTCATGATGCCCCGCGGGATGCTGTTGGCTGCTCTCAAGGGACCTCTAGAGACAGTGGCACCGACCCCAGCACAAACTAGTCCTTTCCCTGGTCCTGCCGTGGGAAAAGCCATGGTCCCTCTCCAGGCACCCGCATGGGAGGCATCAGCACGGGTTTTACCTGGGAAAGGTGGTTGGTGCAAAGGCACCCCTGGTCCGGTAGCGCAAGTGAGGTTATTACAAGCCGTGGGCTCTGAAAGACCCTAATCTGTCTTCTAAAGAGAAAGAAAAAAATGCACATTTAAGAAAATTAAGGTCATGAGGGCTACGTAAACAAGCTGAATCTCCATCTGTCAGTGACAAGGGTTTTCTATCTCTCTCCAGCCTGGAAAGCTCCTGCTTGTCAGCTGATCTGCCTCATCTTTCTCACAGGATGGTTGTTATTTTTGGCAGATGAATTTTTGATTAAATTCCCTTTTCAATCAAAGAAATGAGTGGAAATACCTTTCGTAGATGGATTTGGACTGTGCTTTCCAATTTGAGGGGTGCAGACCTTGGGGCTGATGCAAAATGCTGGGGAAATTAATAGGAAGAGCCCTGTTGACCTCACTGTTCCCTGGATGGGGTCCCTGTGCCATGCGGGTCAGTGGCTTTGTGCTGGTTCTGGCTGGGCTCATCTGACAGTACCAGCAGGGATGTGGACGGCAAAGGTTGGGTACTCTCATGGCATCGCTGTTGGGAACGGTCCTGTCTCCTTCAGGCCTGGATCTCTTCCAGGCAACACCACCATCACCAGGCTGGGGCTGAGCCATCTGGGAGACAGCAGGACCTCCCCAAGCAAGCCATGGGGACACAGTGACAGAGCCATGCCGGGATCAAGATTTGGACCTCCACTATGGTTTTCTCCTGCTCTAGTTCAATTTGGGTGCACCTCCCATGGGCAGGAAGACTTGTACCTCTGCTCCTTCACCCTTATCTCATCCTCCGGTGTTATCTCATCCCAATGCCTAGAGAGCCCTTGCCCCAGCTCCAGGAGAGCAGCCAAGCATGCCTTTTGATCCCCAAATCCTTTGGGAATGTTGCTGTCTCGAGTGTCCTCCAAGGCACTAAGAGCCTCTGGGGCTTTGGAGGTGCTTGAAGAAACCTCCTCCTCAAGGACCGCTGTGTCCTGCTGCCTCTCAGCTCCTAAGGATAACACTGTGGGGGACCTAAACTGAGGAGGGGGAGAGGTAGAGATCCAGAGAGAGATGCTGTGGGGTCTGTCCTGACCCCACCGTGCTGGCCTGGCTCAACACCAGCTTCCCTGGAGCTGGGCACCTCCCAGGCTTTGCTCCAAGGGGTTGAGCTGTCCCAGGAGAGCAGTTTGGGTGCCCTCGCCATGGGGCACTGAGCTCTGGGAGCTCAGCCAGCAGATCCTAGGTCTTCTAGGCTCTATCCCTAATATAAAGAGAGACTTTAGCCCCTGAGGCTGAGTCCTCCTGAAGGTCTGAGTCACCCTCGCTCAGAAGGAGCTTAAGTGGCTGCTGAGCAGACAGGGAGCAGCAAACAACTCATGAGTGATTCAACCAGGTCTGCACTAATCTGGACAGAGCCTGATCCAAAATCGATGGAAATCCCAGTGATTTCCTGGCTGCTGGATGAGGCCCTTCCCAACCTGCCTGTCCCCATCCCAGCTGAGGATGCTCCAGCCCTGGGCGGCCACATGCCGGAAATTGCCACGATCGAGCCATGAGTGGTTTACGTGAATGAACCCTTGTTAGGAAATTAAACATTGCTGGGCCAGGCTTGAAAGAATAATTCAAACGGCTTCTCCAGAGGAGCCGGAACCAGGAAAGATGTGGAGCCGACACGGTTGCCTGGCAACGGATGCAGCCGACAGCCGAAAATAGCTTTTCTAATAGGAACGGGGCCTGGCAAACAGGGAACTTTCTTCAGGGGTGAAAAAACACCAAGGTGAGGGCGAGGGAGGGTGAGGTTTCCTGCTGCTGATGCTCTGCTTCCCTCCCAGGTCGGGACCTCGGCACCATGGTTGGGGTGCCTGGGCTGAACCCGCTGCTCTGGAAAGGTTTGGGGTTGTGGGCTTTGCTTGGGGCTGAACTGGGTCAAAAAGATGGATGTTTGTCCAAAGGAAAGAAGAGCTGGGGGTGGCTCTGGAATAATATGAGAGAGTTTTCCTTCTGCTTGCCTAAGGGGGACAGCGGGAGGTCCATCCTGCATCGCCCATCCTGTATCATCTATCCTGGCAGAAACCGGCCATCCGCACCAAGGGTTGGCTGCCCCAAGGACTGCGCTGATGGGTTATTTGTGCAATGTCACCTGTGAGCTGCCACCTGGGTCTTGTACGAGCTTTGAACTGAAGGAGAAAGCCCCCAGGGTGAGGGTGAAACGATGCTGCGACTAGGCTGGGGTGGGACAGGTCCTCCGGCATGGCACCATTGCTCTTCCAGGGGTTGGTGACCAGCCTGGTGTCCCCTGGGAAGCAGGGATGGAGGGGAGAGAAAAGAAGCGAGCGTGACCCTTTGGGAGAGTCATTTTTCCAAGATGTGGAGTTTCTTGTGGGTTTTCTGTGTCTTCTCCCCAGCTGGTGAAACTCCACGGTCCCCGCTGTGGCAGGAGCTGCCAGTCTGACCCCAGTTGTTCCAGTATGGTGAGGAGGGACATGGTTCTTTCCTGGGCTGGGGAGACCCAGCCCAGCAGAGTGGATTTCCCTGATGGCCCCAAGCTTTTTGAGGCAGGGGTGAGCACTGCAGGGCTGAGCCGGGTTGCAGGCACCCCCTGAAAGACCTCCGTGCAGGATCGCTCCCACAGCCGGAGTCGTCCCTGGTGCAAACACGCAGCCGCCTGTTTGCAAACATGACCTGCCACGCATATCCGCTCATCACCACGCCACCAGTGAACCCATGCTCCCACCCACACTCCCTTCCACAGGTCCAAAAATTACCCTGCCTGCGCCCATCCCTGCCCTGCACCAGTGGGATCTGGTGCCATTGGTTTTGGGAATGAAGCGGTGGGAGCAAACTGGTGTAACTGGTGTAACCGCATGGATGCCTTGGGACTGGTACGGCTCTCCCTGGCCAAGGCTGGCCCATGATGAAGTCTGGGAAGGTGGAGGGGCCGGGATGATCGATGCTTTGCATTGGCTGCCGTTGTTTTGCAGCCGTTATCTGTTGTGAAGCTGCCTGGGAAGATTTAGCTGCAGCCTCCCAGGCTTTTAAGTCACTCCTGATAATGTCCAGGGATGGAGAGATAGCCCGGGTGTTTGTCACTGTCCCCCAGCGCTTTTGAACCGTCATGGGGCTGAACCCGGGCTCTGCAGAGGGGCCAGGAGGGAAGGGAGCGGGGCAGGGAGGGCAGAGCCCTGGCTGGCACTGGGTGCGGTGTCAGCCCTCGCCAGTGCTGCTGGCCCAGGAACAGGGTTGTTAGAGGATAAAAGAGGTGTCACGGCGATGTGACCAGTTCCATCGCTCGGCACCGTCCCCTGCAGCCCAAGGAAATTCCCTCCTGTGGGTCGCGGGAGGCTCTTCTCCGTGAATGCTGAACCAGCGGGTTGCTCCTGGTCCATCATTCATGGAGAAGGGGGTCCTTAGCATCCCCCAGCCCAGAGGGAGGTCCCCAAGGCATGGGGTGATGGAGACCCTTCTCCCCCTGGTGCTGCTGCTCCCACCAGAACACCCTTGGGGTAAGACAAAACCAACTCATCCTCTGTTGACGCCTTCCCCACCCAGGTCCTGCTGATGAAGAGGAGGTGAGGCCAGAGCTGTAGCTCACACGGGTGCCGTTCCCTCTGGGACACTCATCTTCTCCCCTCGCCCCATCCTGCCCCCCAGGGCCGTGTGGAGCCGTCCCGATGCCGAAGAACAGCAAGGTGACGCAGCGGGAGCACAGCAGTGAGCATGTCACTGAGTCGGTGGCCGACTTGCTGGCCCACGAAGAGCCCGTGGACTACAAATGCAGCGTCCTCAACATGACGGGGGAGACCTGGGACAAGCAGAAGGATGGAGAGGAGGAGCTGGATGCAGAGAACCGGCCGGCATGGAACAGCAAGTTGCAGTACATCCTGGCGCAGATCGGCTACTCCGTGGGGCTGGGCAACGTCTGGCGCTTCCCCTACCTCTGCCAGAAGAATGGGGGAGGTGAGAGATGGGGCAGGGATGGGCTCAGCCCTTGGGGAAGGGGGTATGGCCCAATCCTGCCTCGCTGCATGTTGGCGTGTGGATCCCGGGGCAGGACGGGAGTTATTTGGGCTCTAAAGGAGGAAAGGGGCAGCCAGGAGCTGCTCGCCACTGTGCGTGCATCAGTGCAGAGATGCAGGAACCTCCAGGACAGCCTCTTCCTAAAGGGTGTCTACCTGCCTGCTCCAAAGTCAAGGTGAATCCCAAGCCGGGAGCCAGGATTTTTTGCTGCAGCCCCCAATTCCTGTTGGGGCAATTTGGAAACTAGGGGGACAGGGGAAAAGGAGAGAGTGTCCTTCCATTTCCCTAGGTCCTGAAGCCGTGTTGTGTACCCACCAGCCCCTTCCCAAACCCTCCTTCCAGCCAGCCCGTCCTTCCATCCCACCACATGCCCCCTCCTTGGGCTTCCAGGAGCAGCCTGGAGGGCCAGGTCTCTTCCAGCCGTGCTGAGACTCGACACTCTTCATGACACTGATGGAAGGGCGGGTTGCTCATCATTAATCCAAACCCAGCCCTCGAGGCCTCTCCCCTGCAGCACTGACCTTTGCACCGATGGGAAGCAGCCCCTGCCAAGCAGCATTGAATGAAGCCAGGATGAGTCCAGCGTTCCCCTCTCCCCCTTGCACTCGCCTTGTTCCTGGCGCTGCATCATTCGGCATGCCCCCAGCCCCGGAGCTGGCAAGCCTGCAGCACTCTCAATAATTAAAACAACTCTGGTGTCATCTTCACAATGAGTCATTCTCCCAAACGAAGACCTGTGCCGTCAGCACTTCCCACCCCAGGGCTGCTCGCACCCCCATCGCCTTCCCTTCCCGGCTGGGATGGAGCACGCTGTGCCTGGCTCCTGCATTCCAGCATCTCCCCAGCCACTGGCACACTTAGCTCCTGGTGCCCTAGTTTGGGTCCAGGCGAGGCTTGGTTTTGGTGCAGCACAGCTTTGCACGGTGTGTTCTCCGCGTTGCAAAGCCGACAGGGGGGGGTCTCAGCATGGTCTTGGGTTGCAGCAAGCATCTGCAGGCGTTGTGGGGCTTGAACGCCTGCGTTAGCTGCGTTGCACAGGCCGGTGCACGTGTGCATTGGATGCAGCGGGGAGGGTTGTACGCGTGGCCCGAAGGAGGTTGGAAGCAGAGTCTGGGTTAAGTTCAGGGCTGGGATAGATTGATACGGCCCTGCTGGCTTCATTACACAGCTCTCCGCATCTGCCCTCTGACTTCCAAGCAGGTTTTCCCAATTAAATGAGATTGGGAACCAGCTCAGACCCAGAGCTTGGACATCCAGAGTGCTGCTTCTCTGTAAGCACTTAACTCAGCTGTGCCTCAGTTTCCCCACTGGCACAGCAGTCAATAACTAATTGTAATTAGTGCAATGGATGAAAATTTCTCAGTTTATGCTGAGGTCTCTGCTGTCCTGTATGTTTGTGGGGCTTCAGCCTCGGCTGTCTCAGGTGCTGGGTAACAGGGGGAGTAGCTTGTGTTCCCAGGCTGGGATTCATCCTGGTATATTCCCTAGCAAACCCAGGGCTGAATTTCCTGTCTGCATGTGGGGAGCATTAAGCAGGTGTTTTTAGACAAAAGGCCAGATGGGATGTGGCGTGGGGACAGGGAACTGAACCTACAACAGCCCCGAGACCTGCTGCAGCAGAGGAGATGGGCGTGCTGGGTTTGAACCCAGCAGCTCGGCCCCATCCTGCGGTGGGACACAGGATCGCTGAGCCAGGCAGGGACCAGGCCAAGCAGCTGGTTTTAGGAGCTCCTTGCTGTTGTATAACATCTTCCTGCAGCAGGTCTCAAAAAAGGCTTTACAAGCTGCCCCAACCATTGCCCCTATTTTACAGATGGGGAAACTGAGGCATGGAGCTGGGAACTGGCTTGAGCAGCAGATTGCTGAGCTTTCCTGCACTTTCTCTTTTGGCCAGGTGGCATCACCTCCCCTGTCCCATGGGGAAGACACTGATTTTCTGCCTTTTCTTCCCACCTTGTTTAACCCTCTTGGCCCCTGGCTGGGGTTCGCACTGGGCTGTGAGGCTGGTGCCAGACAGACGGATGTGGGAGCTGGGGAGTGATGGACAGACCACTTCTGGATATGCTGAGCAGCCCCAGGATGTGGTGGCGGCTGCTGCTTTCTCTCCTGCTCCCCAAGTGGGCATCTGCAGGGCAGAACGGCTGCGTGCTGGTAGCAAGATGGGCTGCAGCCAGATTTCCAGGACTCGGTGTGCCGGGAGCTGGCACGGGCTGGCAGCGTTGCTGACTGCACTTCCATGCCAGTGCTGCCGAGCACGGCAATGCACAGGCATGAGCTGGTGCCCATCTTTCCAGAGATCACAGGAAGAAAATCTTCCAGTATTGGAGAAATTTGCATCTGAATCTGTCGATCTGTCTCATGCTCCGTCCGTCCACAGGTCGAGATGCGGATGCCCAGGATGGCGTTGCAGAGGTGGGATACTCATGGTCCTTCCTGAATTACACTGGGCTCTGGCCCTGCCCTGCTCTCTGCCTCTTCTTTCATCCTCCTAATCGCCCTGGGCCACTGCATCTTAATTTATCTCCCCACCTGAACCGCTTTGCAGCGCTGCTTCTTGGAGCAGCATCAGCTGCCACAGGTCTTGCCCAGGGCCAGGGGGTGGTGGCTGTCACCGGGGTTTAAATCCAGCTGGGAATTTGCCCAAAGCAACCGGGCTCTGGTGTGTACCTTTGGATCGCCTGCCGCCAGGCGGGAGCGAGCCACATGCTCCCGAGCCTGTTCCTCAGCCCCTGGCAGGAGGTTGGAGTAATTCATCAGCTGGGCGCTGCAGCGTGAGTCATTGCATCCTTTATGGTCATTTGGTTATGCTTCGGGAACTGCTAATTTCTCTTTGGCCTCCTCAATTAGGCAGAGATTAACCGAGTTTCTAATTTAAGCTGTTTCTACCCCTACCGGAGGACCTCGCTCCGTGCCAGGCGGCACGCGGTGCGGTGAATGCTGCCGCCAGGGATGCGGAGTGTCCGGGGGGCGGGGGGGGGGGGTCAATGCAGGGGGCTCGGCTGTGCTCGGACACACGCGTGGAGGCAGGACCTGGGTGAACAGGAGGGCTCCTGCCTGCCTGTGTGTCTGAGACGGCCGGGAACATGTGCGTGTCCCCATGGGTTGGCTTACAGAGGTGCGTCCTTGTGCGTAGGGTGATGGGCCTGTACGGATGCAGTGTGTGTCTTTAGGTGTGTACCCACACTGGCAGGGGATGTTTCACCCTTCCCTTCCACGCACATGTATTTGTTCCTCCCCATGACTGTCTTCTCTGCTGCCCAAGCACTGATCGTCATTCCCAGATCCATTGCAAATGAACCAACGGACCAGGCAGAGCCTGTCCCAGCTCTGCCCTGCCTGTGCATCCTTGTCCGTCCATCCTTGGCTGCGTGAGAGCAGGCAGAGGTGGGTCCATGATGAGCTTTCTCTCCTCTGCCAGGTGCCTACCTGGTCCCGTACCTGGTCCTGCTCATCATCATCGGGCTCCCCCTCTTCTTCCTGGAGCTGGCGGTGGGGCAGCGGATCCGCCGGGGCAGCATCGGCGTCTGGAATTACATCTGTCCTCGCCTGGGGGGCATCGGCTACGCCAGCTGCCTCGTGAGTGCACCCATGGGTCCCCTCGGACCCCTGCCTTGGGGTGCGTGGGACGGCTTTGCAAGCTGCGAATGGGGGGTGGGTGGCCTAGAAGCAAACCTCGAGGGGCCCCGTGCGGAGGTTTGAGAAGTCAAGGGGAGTTTTTCCAGCTCCACGTGTGGGTTTAGGCCTGGGTGGGAATGGACCCATCCCCTGATCCCAACAGCCCTGCTCCCCCTGGGTCCCTGCCCAGCAGGAGGTGTGTTGGGGACAGTGTCACTGCCTGGCGATTTAATACTGTGTCCTCCTTCCTCCCCCCAGGTCTGTTTTTTTGTCGGTCTCTATTACAATGTCATCATCGGCTGGAGCATCTTTTACTTCTTTAAGTCCTTCCAGTATCCTCTTCCCTGGAGCGAGTGCCCCATCGTGAAAAATGGCTCGGTGGCGGGTAAGGGACGGCTGCTGGCGCGGCGGGAGGCTCAGCTGGGAAGGAGCAGTTCCCAGGGAAGGGGGGCTGTGGGACACTGGGGACCCCCAACATCTGTAGCTATCACAGGTTGGGGACACCGAAGGTTGAGGTGTCTCCTGGGGCACTGGGTCCTCTCTGGTCCAGCTGCCTTGATCATATGGAGAAGTTTCCCTTGGGTTGGATGAGTCTCTCCCATGCTCTCCCCTTGGGGTCTGTCCCCACTGATGGGATTTGAAGCCAGTTTGGGGATCCAGAGCTTGGGTCTCCAGGCTGCCTCTGTGCTCGGGGCCAAGATCTGACCCAGGACCATGGAGGGAGGCAGCAAGAGCCAGGCAGGGCTCACCTGGCTACTCTATCAGTGCCCGACTGAGATGCTGATGGAACTAATGGTGTTTAACAGCGTCTGAGCATCTCCTTGGGACACTCTGGGAGGTTTTATAGCAAATGCAAATGTCTCTCCCTGTATTTAACATCTTATTTTCACCTGGCAATGGCTTTATGTCCTGTCTTTTCTTCTTCCAGCTAAAAATGAGCCCCATTAATTCCTGTCCCTTAGTTTCCAGGGGTGCCTGCCTTCCCTGGCTGGCTCTGACAGGTCATTGACATTAATTGACGTTCATCCCCTAAGAGATGGTGGGTGACTCTCCCCTTGCCCCCTCACACTCTCTTGCCTCTGCTTGGTTGCAGTTGTGGAGACCGAATGCGAGAGGAGCTCAGCCACCACCTACTTCTGGTACCGGGAGACCCTGGACATCTCCAACTCCATCTCGGAGAGTGGAGGGCTCAACTGGAAGATGACCTTGTGTCTGCTGGTGGCCTGGAGCCTTGTGGGCTTGGCCATGATCAAAGGCATCCAGTCCTCAGGGAAGGTGGGTATCGGTGGCCACCTGAGCCTGGCTTGGGTCTGTCCTTGAGGCAGAAACCTCCTGCCTGGACCACGCTCTCCTGCCCTGACCTGGGGTGGCTGGAGGATGCTGTGTCCCCTGGGGGATGCTCACACCCACTTCAGAGTTGGGGCCATCTCGGGGGGGATCCAGAATAAGATCAAAAGAGAGTGTAGGGAAGAGGTTTAGTCCAGCTGACACCTGCAGCAATGGCCTAGGGCTCAGCCACATCAGGCTAGCCAAATTGCCTGCCCAGCCCCTGCATTCGGGGGCGATCAACTGTCTGATCCCCTGATGCACACCATCTCAATGGATGCTTGTAGGATGCAGGGATGAGAGCTGAGCCCTCCTTCGTGGGGGGAGCACTGGCACTCTGCGCAGGAGAAGCAGGGCAGGGAGGAACAGAAAGCTTTGGGAGAGGGATGCTGTTCACTTGCGGAGGCCGATGACGTTTCAAGCAAGGCTGCGTAAGCAGTGGGGTCGGATGCAGGAGGGCATGGTCTCCTGGGACACTTGAACCTCCCCGTCTCCAGATGTGTTCTGCAAAACATCTGGTGCATTAGCAGGTAGCAGAGGGCAATGAGATCCCTGCCCCACGGTGCCGAGAGCAGGGGGGTGGGAGTGAGCTGCAGGAGCAGGGCCATGGCAGCAGTCTCCTCTGCCCAGGAGGAAGCCCCATCCACTTCTGCTGATAGGGGCACTGGAAACATGCCCTGTGCCAGGAAGCAGCTGGGGCTCCCTGCAGCCCTTGGCAGATGCTGGGGGAAGGGGATGGGGTGGGGGTGCAGAGCTGTCCTTCCCTCGGGCTCCCCTGGGCACCAGCAGTTTGTGTTTCAGGGGTTTTCTGAGCCAACACCGGCATCTTCACATTCAGCAGCCCCAACAGATTTTCTCTCTTAAGTGTGTCCAAGCACTTTGCAAATCCATCTGAGCTTCAGTACTTGTAGCATCCTGCACTGCTTGAGGAGCAGACCTCATTTTGGGGAGGGTAACCCTCCCTTCTCACCCCTGTTGAGCTGTCCTTGGGTTTGATCGGGAGGTGGCTGAGCTAAGCGGGCAGTAAATGAGATTGTTCCCGTGTTGCATCCCTCTTGCCCTAGGTAATGTACTTCAGCTCGCTCTTCCCCTACGTGGTGCTGGTTTGTTTCTTGGTGCGGGGACTTCTGCTGCGCGGGGCGGTGGATGGGATCATGCACATGTTCACGCCCAAGGTAAGAGTCTGCAAGCCCAGCAGACTCCGAGCAGGTTCTCCTCCCAGCTGGTCACACCCTATTTTCCTTTATGCTCCCTACCCCAAAAACCAGAGTACTAACCCCAAACTACCTCAGAGATCCTGATACATCATCAGGATGTGCCAGTGGCACGCTAAATATGGGGTATGGCCAGGACAGCCAAGAGCCTTGCAAACTCACAACCCTGGAGCTGCTTTGAGCCTTAGCATCACTCCCGTCACCTTTAGGTGCCCAGGCACCAGGGTGGGGGTGTGGGGGTGCCCAAGGCGATATATTTAAAGACTTCATGGGAAGATGCTGGCTGGCAGCAAAACCTCTGCTGGTGGTATGCATCCATTAATTAACTAACTAATTAATTAATTAAGCAGAGATGTAGATGAATCAGCTCAGCTGGTGAGGCTGTTAGAAGATATTAATTGTGATCTCTTGATGAATGATGCTCGGAGGCCTCCAGCCTGCAGCTCTGGCTCGCAGGAGAGGCAGGATGTGGTCGGAGGGACAGGAGGTTAAACAAACCCGGCAGCCGAGACATTTGATTTCAAGTGCTCCAGGCACTCTGGAGGCAGGAGATGGCTGGGGGGAGACCCATCACTGGGCAGCGCACGGCTCCCTCGGGTGGGGGGAGGTGGACGCCAGCTCCCCAGGGCAGCTGGGTGGTCCACTGGGAAGCTGCAGGCTTTTCAATGGGACATCAGGCACCCAGCTTAGGGTCTGGGGCAGCTGGAGCACCCAGAGGCATGGCCAGGTCAAATCTTCACCTGCCCTTCTCCATGCCTCAGTTTTCCCCTCTGCGGGAAAGAGAAAAAGGACCTATAAGTGCTGGGTAATGCAAGACATGATTGTGGTAGATCAAAGCATGCCCACGGCTGCTCCAAAACCAGCCCAGGTTGTAGGCACCGCAGCCTTTTAATTTAGCTCTGGCTCCACTGGGATGAGTTATGGGGCCACCAAACCACCTAACTTCTTCTGTCTCCCCTTCAAGCTGGACAAGATGCTAGACCCCCAGGTGTGGCGGGAGGCAGCTACGCAGGTTTTCTTTGCTTTGGGCTTGGGCTTCGGAGGAGTCATCGCCTTCTCCAGCTACAACAAGCAGGACAACAACTGTCACTTTGATGCCACGCTTGTCTCCTTCATCAACTTCTTCACGTCTGTCCTGGCCACCCTGGTTGTGTTTGCTGTGCTGGGCTTCAAGGCCAACATCATGAATGAGAAATGTGTGGTGGAGTAAGATTTGCTTTTTCTCTGTTTGGGGTGGGCAGGTCTTTGCTACTGCTGATTGTGATGGGTCTGGAGGCAATGGAGTAAGTGCTCTGGAGCTGGGTGATACTGTCTTTTGGTGGACCCAGGTTCCTTATGGTCAAGACCTGCATCTCCAGAAATGTCCCACTGTCGCTGAGGGAGTTGGGTATACAGCTCCTCCAACCTAAGATCCAGCCCAAAGATGAGCTCTTAATCTGCAAATTGAGGGTAAATCCAACGCATCTAGTGACATCACCTGGGTTTCCCCCAGTTTCCACTCATCGTAGGGTCCACTTGTCTGCAAGGTTAAGGGAGCTGCTGTGCTGTACCGTAGAAGCAGCTGGAGGAAGGTGAATTTGTGCACCTGGTGTTACCTTTAGACAGTGAGCTGCATCCATAAAAATCCAAGCCATGCAGCGTGGAGTCCCAGAGCAGGAGATAAACCCGAGAAGGAAGCGCAGAAAGCCCATTCTCTGGTGGGCCCCCATCTGCATCCTCTGTCATGTGGCCTAATGCAATGTTTACTTACACCGTGGGAAATTGCAAAGAGGTCCTCTGACGGAGGCCTGGGTAATGCGACCCAGGGAGGTTCATCCTGCCTGGGGCAAAGGGCTTGTGTGGTCAGGCCCCGACCTCCACCCTGAGGAAGGGGACATCTCTGGGTGACCAGCTCTCCCTTAGGAACGCTGAGAAGATCTTGGGCTACCTGAACACCAACGTGCTGAGCCATGACCTCATCCCACCCCATGTGAACTTCTCCCACCTCACCGCCAAGGACTACAATGAGATGTACAGGGTGATCATGACAGTGAAAGAGGGGCACTTCAAAGAACTGGGCTTGGATGCCTGCCTGTTGGAGGACGAACTCAACAAGGTACCTGGTGGCACTCCTAGTAGGACCAGGAGGTCACCTACCCCATTGTCTCTCCCTGGTAGGAGCTGCCCTACTTGTGTCACTCTTGGCACATGGATCTGGAAAAACTACTTTTAGAGACCCTCCAGGCATAGGGATTCCCTGTCCTTGTGGTCTTCCCCAGCACACAGTGGTCCTTCCTGGGGTGGGGGAAAGGTCTGCCCATAGCAAGTGTAGCAGGGTCATCGTCGCTTCCAGGCTGGGGTACCAGACTGGATTTCTCTTTCCTTGAAGAGTGGTTCAGTGAGAGAGACCTGAGGCATGCAGGGGCTTGCAGGCTGTGTCCCTGATGTGTTTCTTCTCATCTTTTGGTCCTCTCTCCTCCTGAACAGTCAGTGCAAGGAACTGGCCTGGCCTTCATTGCCTTCACAGAAGCCATGACCCATTTCCCAGCCTCACCGTTTTGGTCCGTCATGTTCTTCCTGATGCTGATAAACCTGGGGTTGGGGAGCATGATCGGCACCATGTCAGGCATCACTACGCCCATCATCGACACCTTCAAGGTGCGGAAGGAAGTGTTCACAGGTGAGGTGTTTTCTCCTGCAACCTCCTGGGGAAGGGGTGGAGGGTCCCCATTGCCCTGGGGAGTCACTCCAGAAGAGTGTGGACATAGTGGACGTGTACTGGGCCCTGCTAATGCAGGGAATGGACCTTGTGGTGGAGTCCTTGGTTCCCCTTGGGGTGCTCTGCTGACCATGCCCATTTGCTCCCCACAGTTGGTTGCTGCATCTTCGCCTTCGTGGTGGGACTGATCTTTGTGCAGCGCTCTGGGAATTACTTTGTCACCATGTTTGATGATTATTCAGCCACGCTGCCGCTCACGGTTGTGGTCATCCTGGAGAACATCGCTGTGGCCTGGATTTATGGCACCAAGAAGTAAGGCATTTGTACAATAAAAAGAATAACTGCACTATAACTCCTGGCTAAAAAAACCCCTCCTTCCAGCTCTTTTCCATATGACTTTTTCCCCAGGAGGCCAGCTCTGATGGAGCAAATGCCCCAGGGGCAGCCACCTTACAGAGGCAGGAACTCAGTTTGCCTTGATCCTCTTGCCCTGCCCTAGATGTAACCCAGCCCCAGGGACAGGTCCTTCTAGTGGATATTTACTGTTGGTTGTGGTGCTCTGTCACTTGTGACTGCCCTTTTGTCTGAGGTTTCCAGGTCCTTCTGGAAGGGAACCTTGTTCCACCCAGTACCTGTTCTTGTTCATAAGTTGACCAGAGCAAAGGAGGGTCTGGCTCATGCTCAAATAGCCTTTTCTTTAGGAGGTTCCCAACCAGTCCTACAGGCTTGAAGGACACTGAGATGTTTGCCTGGATCAGCTAGGTTCTTCAGGCTCTACCTTGAGCATAATTTACAACGGGGACTCCTGGGAGGGAGTTTCTCACTTGAAGGAGGGGAACAGCATGGGTCCATCTCTTCTTCTTGGCAGGTTCATGCAGGAGCTGACAGAAATGCTGGGTTTCCGGCCCTATCAGTTCTACTACTACACCTGGAAGTACGTCTCTCCCATCTGCATGGCCGTGCTCATGACCGCTAGCATCATCCAGCTGGGAGTCAGCCCCCCGGGCTACAGTGCATGGATCAGAGAGGAGGTGAGCATAGCTCCCTTCCCCACAGCCACCTCCACCCCAGGTCCAGGCTGAGCAGGGGGCAGCTGAGAGCTGCAGACCACCCTGCTCTTCACAGCTCTGCTCATTTCTCCTCCCCTCTCCTGCTGGGAGACATCCTGCCTGTGGCCACTCATCCTCTGCAAGCAATCAGGTTTGTCCACACTGCCCAGAAGTCTCCAGCCAGCTCTGACCATGGGCTGCAGTTTGAGCCTGGATTTTGGTTTGCTTCCACAGCTACACACTCTGTGCAGGACCACGTCCTTTTCCTTGATTTGAACGCACCTTCTGATAGCTTCATGTGGTGCCCCTGAGGGTGAAGTCTGGCAGGAGGCAGCAGGAATTGCCTAGCACTTAGGAGATGTTGTACCTGGTGTGCATCACCTTTGCTGTAACAGCCCCTTGACACCAATGTCTGTCTCTTTCAGGCTGCAGAAAAGTTCCTTTTCTACCCAACCTGGGCCATGGCTATCCTCATCTCTCTGATCATCCTGGCATCCCTCCCTCTGCCTCTGGTCTTCATCCTCCGGCAGTTCCACCTCGTGTCGGATGGCTCCAATGCCCTCTCTGTCACCTACAAGAAGGGCCGGATGATGAAGGACATCTCCAATTTGGAAGACAACGATGAGACCCGCTTCATCCTGAGCAAAGTACCCAGCGAGACCCCGTCCCCCATGCCCACGCACCGTTCCTACCTGGGTCCTGGGAGCAACTCCCCCATGGAAATGAGCAGTGCCCCCAACGGACGATACGGGAGTGGGTACCTACTGGCCAGCACCCCTGAATCTGAACTGTGATGGTTGCCTGCCGACCACCCCCACCGGGAGAGGAGGTCACTGGGGAGTGGATCCTGGCTGTCCAGGCAACAGGAAAATTAATTAATAAGGAAGATGAAGAAGAAACCCCTCTTAAAATCATAACCAAAAGCAGCCATTTCTAAGATGACATCGAGAAGAAGGGATTGCGGGAGGGGCAGGACTCCTCCGACAACCCTCGGCTGAACGGCAGGATCCCCCAGGCTTGCCCTTGGGGAAGGGAGGAGGAACAAGAGATGCTGCAATATCTTTCCAAGAGTTACTCTCATGCAGCTCAAATCTGAAGCAAAGAATCTCTCTTTTCTAAGCAGCTGATGGTTGGAAAAAGGACCTGGTGTCAGGTGGAAAGCCAACGACGACGCTTCCTCCTGTAACCCAGCGCTCTTCCCTCCCCGACTGTTGTCCTTTAGGTGGGAGGAGTCATGGCCTTATTCCAACGAGCACAATTAACCATCGATGTTCATAGCACAAAAAGGTGCTGTTGTTGTCACCATCGTTGTTGTTGTTGTATCTCCTGTAGGTTTTTCTATAGCTGTGGACGCACCCAAATAACCCCCAAATTTTGACCAGGGTTGGCAGGGAGCAGCGCAGGGCTGGCTGAGATGTTGCAATGTGTGAGACAGTGGATGGTGGATCCTTGGTATCTGTTTTGTTACCCCAGCATGGAGACAGCGTCTGTGGGTTGTTCTGAGACACGGAGATGTCATGTCCATGGGATGAAGTGGTCAGCATGCTCCGTGGTTAGGCAGTTATCGTGCTGAGTGGCAGAAGGACCTCTGAAGTGAGGGTGATTTGGGTGTGTGAGCATGTGTAGGGTCTGGATAGGGTTACCATGATGGGGATCAGGAGCGCTCTCCTGGAATTACTCCCGACGTGTGGGATGCTCTGCTGAACCAAAATCCCTGGCATGGTGATAGTGTCCTCTCACCACTCTCTTTAGATGTCCCAGAGGGACAAGCAGAGAAGCTGTGGGGCATCCACTCCTACCACAGTCCTGGTTTAGCTCTCAGGAAACCACCCCCTGACTTACCTCCCTTGCACCCACCAGCTGAGGTGAGCTGGGCAGTGATTATCTCTGGACATACGCCCTCATTTCTCATAGCTTCGAGCCAGGGGGTCTGCATTGCCTCCCATTGCATCTCCACAGGGGCTCACCAGCCTTCAGATGGGGGTAACCAGCTCTTGGGGACAGTAGGGGCCTGCTGAGCAGCAGCAGTGCCAGGTCCCAGTGTCCCCGCTAGCCCTTGATCCAGGCTGGTGAGCCCTTGTTAGAGCCCAGGGGCCTCTATCGTGCCCATCCATGTTATCTGGGGACCAGATTAACGTGACCTTATGTTGTTTCTCCCCATGCTATCTAGGAAAGGTTGGGATCTCCCAGCTCAGAGTCTCTCCCACTGGGACTGAGGGTCGTTTCCTTGAATCCTACATGTAGCTGAGCATTTCTGTCAAGGGTACCAGTATTACATGGCATCTTCCTCCTTTCCCCACGGGGACAAGGGTGCAGCAGCCTGCTTGCAGCCTCTTTCCCTCTCAGCACGTTGCTACGGCTTCCTAAAGCCAAGGGAGCTCCTCATCCTTGGTCCTGCTGGGCTTAGATCATGCATGATGGTATTTCAAGCCAGGCTGAAGGCCAAGTTTGTGGGTGCTTGCCCACGAGCACTTCTCTCCTTCGCTTTCCTATCAATGGGTTTTCTTCCACCTTGATTCTCCTTTTGGCTGGGAGGCAAAGGCAGAAAGTACCTGGTCCATTCGCTACATCCTTGACTTCTCTTAGCATCCCTGGGGCCAGGAGGTCTGCCACAATGATGTTTCTCTTGTGGGTTGTCATCCTTTATTTATAGTCCTTCTCCATGGGCTTGGCTGGTGACCTGGAGACTCCTCCTTGGACAATTAGCCTAGGCCCTTCGTTAGCCACTTTTCCAGGGGGGATATGGAGGCATGACTGAAACAAAGCACTCAGTCTTTGATGGCTCTGAGACGCACCAGCCCTGTGTGGTCAGGATCAGCCATGCTCTTGTCTCTCCTCCAGCGGTCCCCCCTTCACCATCCCCTCCACTGTCTTTCTCCTTCCCCTGCCCATGCAGAGGGACATAGAAATATCCCCACCGCATCATCTCCAAATGGGAGAAGCACAAAACCTGTGGTATTTCCCCATCATTAGGCAAGATGTTCCCTCCCATCTCTTATTTCTCCCTCTGTCCCCAGTTTCCTCCACCCAACCAGCAAAACGGAGGATGAGCCAAATGGTTGCCCAACATCACCCTCCTGATGCCCCTGAGCCCGGGGGCCGGATTCCCACCATAGCTCCCATGGAGTTAACGGAGCAGGACACCTCCCGTAGCTGAAGTGCTTAGTCCCATCTGCTCCCATGGCATGATGCTCCTCGAACTCTGGGGGGAAGGATCCGGCCCTCCATCTCTCCCATCACCATTCCCAAACCAGCCACGGAGGTGTCCGCTTCCTCCCCTCTTCTTGCAGCGTCAATAAGAGGCAAAGTCAATACGAAGGTAACAAAAAAGCTATATTATATATATATAAAATATATACAGAGAGAGGAGATGGAATAATAACCTAGAGATTCTCTATTTCTATTGTATATTTATTCTGTAAATGTCACTGTAAATGCTGTTAAATGACAAAACGTATTCCAAAGTGGCCCGTGACATATTTTCATTCCCAGTGCTGTACAGATCAATTCTCATTGTATATCGGGACATATTTTTACCTTTTTATTTCTTGTGCGTGGTAGGTGGCCGTCCCCCGCCCAGCCCCAGGGGGCCCAGCTGCCCTGGGGATCCAGCAGAGAGGAGGAGGAGGAGGGACGACACCTTTATTTTTATCCGTGGAAATACTGTATTTCTTCGTGGCATTTGCTCGGTGTTAGACACAGGGTGTTGGGGGGTGTGTGTGTTAAATTTTAAGTGACCCATGTCGTCGCCGTGTGAGCGTGCGCGTGTTCGTCCGTAGATGCCGTGCGTGGGGGTGTGCGCGTGTATGTGTGCGTGGATGTGTTTTGTTTAGGATTCACTTCTCGCTGTACTCGGTCACTTTTGGAGCCTGTGTTGGGGGTTTCTCCCGCTTGCCGGGGCAGGCTCTCCCTCCACGCACCTTCTCGGGGCCCCGGGCTATGGATCGGGTCAACCCCCAGTGGCTTTTAGCCCTGGAAATCACCTTTTTTCCTCTTTTTATCCACAGAGGCACAGGGAATAGCTGCTAGTTGTGAGCACAGGCACTTTTTCGGTTTTCCTCCAGGCAGTGGGAGAAGGAACGGGGAACCGCTGCCGATGTTCCTATCCCCCCACATCCGTTCCCAGCCTGGATCCTGTTGCTCGGAGCAGGACAGTGTCCCTGGCTCGGGGACAAGGAGGTGCTGGATAGATCAGGAGGGGTCAAAATCCTGTCCCCTCTCTGGGGACAGGGCTGGGGAGGGGTTAAGTGGGCCTGGAGGGGGGATGGCTGGTGCTGAGGGCAGAAAGGAGCTTTGCAGGAGGGTGCCCACCCCCTGACAGCTGTGCTGTGGGTCCGAGGGTGCATGCCGTCCCCATAGGGCTGGAGCTGGGATGCTCCGTCCCCGAGCATTGGGCTCTGCTGCCGGTGCTGTGGGTGGGGGCTGGATCTGCCCTTGACCCTGCTGCAAAGCAGAGGGGATGGCTGGAGCTGGCTGTATTCTGCTGCTTTGCATCGTCCCGGGGTGTCCCTTGGCCCCTTCCCCTCAATCCCCCCCAAACAGCCCCTGCTTCACCTCCTGGCCCCCCCCCCCGAGCCCGGCAGGTCACGTTAAACCCCAGCACCTCCCTGGAGCAACTCCCACTGCCTTCCTCCTGTCCCCCATCCTTCCCCGAGCCTGCGTCTCACTGGCAGGAGCAGGGAGCAGAGCCGGGTGGCCTTGGTGGCCGGGAGGGACATGGCACAGCCCGCACAGAGCCATGGCAGCACGCAGGATGCGGCCGCTTCCCCTGTGGCCGAGCACAACGCTGGCGAAACCCTCCTGTACAAGCAAAAGCACAGATCTTGTAGTAACTCGTCCCATGTATCCTCGTAGCCGGTGTATTTACCATGTGTGCCGTGCCGGCCGGACTCCTCGGCAGCCGAGAGAAACCCTGTAACAGCTGTAACGGAGTCTGATTAAAAGTCTCTTCTTACCAAATCTCTTCTCTCCAAGTCTCTTCTCTGCCTCTGTTTCCTTTCTTGGGGTGGGCTTTGGGGTCTCTCTGAGGTTTGGGGTTGCAGACAGCTAAAGCAATGGGCATTGCGGCTGTCAGCCCCCATGGGCCTCGATGTCTCTGTCCTTCCCTGTCCTGTCACCCCTATCATCCTTCTGTCTCCCCTCATCCTCTGATTCCCTTCCTCCATCCAGCATCAGTCCCGGCAAGGGGCTTGCTCAGGACACGGCTGCCCGCAGGTGCTTCAGGAGCGTCGTGGAGGTGATCTTCCATCCTGGACCAGTTCAACCAGTACACCCTGGCTTTACAGGGCACATGGACTGGTAAGACGCAGTGTCTGCTCCTCTGTGCAATGCCCTGATAACATTGCTGGCGGCTTATCCTGAGCACTGGGGGTACTGGGAGTCTGGAGACCCTTCCTGGAGATGGACCAGAGTTTTCTAGCAGCCCCAGATGACTTCAGCTGCCAGATATTAGCTTAGTAACGGGCCTGGTGGGGAGCAGGGCTGCTGCTTCCCTTCCCTCCTGTCTTTTGTAGCTCGTTTGGCTTCTCCAGGGCTGATCCAGCTCTGGGGAGCATGAGGAAGGGGGAAAGAAAACAGGATGGATGGGACCAGATGAGATCCGCCAGCACTGGGGATGCCATTGGGGTACCGCTGCGCCTGTGAAGCAAACTCGTTCCCCTGTGGTGGCAGCTGCGTAGGAGCAGGGCAGGTTTTCTGAGCACCTCTGCATCATCTGGAGATGTTGGTGTAGGATTGGGGTGAGCGTCTGCAACGGGGGCTGGAGGAGCAGCGCTGCCCACGGTGGAGGCAGGAGGTGGCACGGGGGTTATCTTTGTCCAGAGTTCCTCCGGGACCTGGGTCTGGGGGTAAACATCCCCCAGGGTGATGACCAGGAGAATGGGACGTGTAGGGCACCTCTGACCCAGCGCAGCCCCAGTCCGTGGGAGCAGGGATGGAGATGCTCCCAGCTCCTCCTCAGTGAGGTGGCACAGAGGGGGATGCAGGATTATGGGTGCATCACCCATCAAGCCTGGCTCAGGGTGATGCCCAGGGCTCTGTGGTACCCACTTGTGGTGCTCACTGCTGCGATGAGTTGTCTGGCCTCAGCCCACCCCTGTGCTCCCGCCGCTGTGTGTGCTGGATGGCTCTGGGCTTGGGCAGAGGCTCAGACCCCGAACCCAGAGAGAGGACACGTGTCCCCACTGCTGGACTGTGTCTGAGGACAAGGCGCTGGCAGGCTGCTGCGATGCTTGTATGCAGGCCATCGCCCAGCGTGGAGGGGCCTTGTTTTGTTTTATCTCCTTTTGCTCTCCCAGGCAGGGAGACAGGGCAGCTGCCTGCAAAAGCAAACCCTGCCACACCCCCAAGCAGCGGCTCTGCTGCATCTTTGGGATTGCAGCTATCGTACGGGTCCAGGTGAGCTGCTGCTGTGGAAAAGCCCCGGGCCAGGGGCGGTGAGTGGGGCAGGATTTGGCTCCATCCACCCCGCAGGGGGCTGAGAGTGGGTCTGGGGGGGCAGAAAGCCCCAGCTCCCGGTGCCAAGGGCTCCCTGCAAAACCAATGAATGAAAGAAACTGAGAAGGGTGATTCTGGCCCTTGTGGGGTTAGAAAAAAGACGCAGGGAAACGGGCCCAAATGTAAAACTTAAGCCAAATACATGCTTTTAAAAGAAAATATTGAATTTTCTGTGCTAGTGAGGCAGGGAGCCTGCAGAGCCTGGCAGGAGTGGAAGGCTGGTGCCGTTGGATTAGGGGTGGGTTTTGGGTGTCCCATCTCAAAACAGCTCTGGACCAGGGTATGGACACACGGTGGGTATGGACACACGGTGGAGCTGCTAAGAGCAACATCTTGCTGTGGTTCCCCGAGCACATCGGGAAGAAAACCAGACACAGTTACCCCAATTCTTAAAGATGGGGAAACCGAGGCACAGCACCAGCTCATGAACCGCTCCTGGTCATTCCAAAGGCAGACGATCACCACCACCATCCCCGCTCCAGCCCAGCCTCCTCCTGCTCCCAAATTGCTTTTATGGAGCAAAATTGCATCAGCACCACCGTGGATGGAGCCAGATTCGCCGTCGGGCCGAGACACCGTCCACCGCCTGGTTGTTTTCTTGCCTTGGCTCCAGCCTGTGTTGCAGGACCCACAAGATGGCACTGTGTGACAGCAGCACGGGGACTCTGCCACCCGTGTCCTTGGGAGAAATTTGGGGTGCAGGCCCTACACGGGGTTCAGGCGATGAGCCAGCTCCCCTTCCAGGCAGAGGTCGCGGGGGGACGGGGCTGTAAACACTGTCCGTGCAATCTGCACAGCCCAAATATCTGTGCTCAGCTGGTGATGAGCAATTTTAGCTGAAAAATTCACCCGGCAGAGGCGGACGGCAGAGATGAACCTTGCCCAGGAATTACGATGGCTTCTTTGCGAAGACCCACCTCCAGGAGCACGTCCTGAAAGGTTGCTTCGGGCTCACGCCCTGGGGAGCTGCTCTGCGGCATCAGCACCCTGCGGTGCCGTGGGTGCCACCACCCACAGATCGGAGATGGACCTGACCCACCAAAAGCATGAAGGGAAGGGGGCAGAGACCTTGTTTGGAGCATCTAGGGCTTGCTGAGGTCAACATACCTTTTTATTAACAGAATCCTGGGCTGGAAGGACCTGGAGAGATTGGTTTGTCCATCTCTACCCCAAAGCAGGATCGTCTCTTCCTAAAGTGAGCTGTAGTCCACCTTTGTCCTCCATCCTTCCATGGATGGAGACATTGCATGATCCCAGCATGTCCCCAACCCCTCCTTTAGACCACACAGTCCCCCCCGAGCACCCCATGGCTGTTGTGCTGGTCTCGGTGTGCCAAGCTGGGGACGTGTCCAATGTGCCGAGCCACGGGCAGGGCTCAGGGTGCTGTGCCAGGTCAGGGGGAGACACAGTGCAGAGACCAGTGGGGAGGACCCAGAGACCCCTTACTGCATCCTCAGGACCCACCCAAGGGCTGTGGCTTTCCAGGTTGGAGCTGATCCTCCTTGAGATCTTCCAGGTCCTGTTCTTCGTTCCATCCTTCACCGGGATGTTATCTGAGATGCCTTCAGCCTTGCAAGAGCTCCCCGCAGAAGTGACTCCCTCTTGCTCCAAAAAGGCCCTTATTCATCAAGCTCTTTCTATTTTCTCTCTTTCTCTCTCTCTTTTTTTCTTTTTTTTTCCATGGACATTAAAAATCTGAAGGCATATTTAGAGAGCAGACAGCTTTGGGCGGGTGTTGCTGGCTAAAAGATCTCTTCCTTCCCCAGATACAACTCATTTGTCTGCCTGGCCACCTCCTCCCACCCCAGGAACGGCCGCGCTTGGGTGCATGAAGATCTCCCCGGGATGAAAGTCGCCGGCTAAAATATTAGCATCAGGTCGCAGTATTCCTTCCTCCTGGCCAAACTCACATTACAGATGATGAGGAGCTGAGCTGCGATGCCTGGCCGGTGATGCAAGGCTCGATTTTTTTTCCAGCACAGTTTTCCCTCGGGCTCCACGCTCTCCCGCTGGTGCAGCCCCGGGTGGTTTGGGTGTGGAGCTACGCCAGCCTCCACCCGCTCAGGATCCGGCCCTGGAAGCTGTCGAGTTGCAGTCACAGTTGGAGCAGGGCTTTCTTGGTGGTAAGATTTTAAGCGCGGCTCTCATGCCTCTTGGCTTTTTGGGTGGACCGTTTGCCCCCGTCACCCCCGACGCCCCCCGGTAAGGGGG
The DNA here is from genome assembly GCA_013389945.1 of Fregata magnificens. Lineage (NCBI taxonomy): Eukaryota > Metazoa > Chordata > Aves > Suliformes > Fregatidae > Fregata > Fregata magnificens. The sequence goes on from WAAD01010887.1 coordinate 158,476, forward strand.
TGAGCGTGTTGCCGAGGGGACAAACCTGGGCAGGGGGTGAGGAAGGGACCTGGGGCCCTGGGGGGGATGCTCCACAGAGCCCAGGGAGGTGCAGAGAGGGGTGCTGGAGTGGGGCAGCATCCCCCACTCGCTGTCCCCTCGCCCTGCACCAAGGGCCCCCTTATCTAAGTGCTGACCCTGCGGCTCAGCCCCCCCACCCCAATAACAGGCCTGTGCTGGGCTTGGATCCCACATATGACCCCAAAGCACCCGCCTGCATCCCCCGCCCCCCCGCGCAGCACCAGCAGTGCCGGTGCAGGAGTAAACAGCTCTGGCAGGATGCGGTCCCTCAGGTCTTCGTCTTGGTGACAGGCTTGTCCCCTGGGGCACCGCAGCTCTTCACCTCCTCCCCAGCTCCAGGAGACCGGGCTGAGCATCACCAGCACCCCAGGGGTGTAAGAGCCCCCCAGGGAGGGGGGTTTAGGGGAAGGGCCCCTGCGGCTGGGGTGGTTGGTACCCTGAGCCCCAGCCTCAGCATCCTCAGGTGCAGTTCTGGGGAAGGGGCATCTTTCACGCAGGAGCCGAAACAGGACAGAGAGATGCTCGGGGAGGGCGGTGGGAGGGAAGGAGGGCCAGGTCTGCCTGCAGCCACCCAGCTCCCCACTAGCCACGGACCCGCACTCGGGGTCGGTCTCTCCTGACCTCTCGGTGAGCGAGGGATTGCGAGCCAGGGAGGGATGGGATCTGCTCGAGCCTCTGCCAAGAGCTGGCTCCAGATCCGCAGGCAGCTCTGGGCTGCATTTCCCCTCCGGCGCGAAGCGGAGCTGGGGTGTCCGGGGTTCACTCCTCGCTGACACCGAGCCCCCGAGAGCCTCGCCTGCAC
>WAAD01010887.1:159854-208460 GCA_013389945.1 Fregata magnificens
CCGCATCCCCCGCGGCGAAGCCGGGGCTGCCGGCCCCCCCTCCCCGAGCCCGCGGCCCCCTCCTGCCCGCACTTGTTGCTGCCCGGCAGGGCTGGGCTGGCTCCTGGTTTAGGGCGGTTTTATTTAAGGGGGTGGTTTTGGAGGGGGTGGAGGTTGCAGCCTCCCCTGCCGTCCCCCAGCAGCCAGCGGTGTCCGGCTCGGCTCCAGCCTGCTCCCCCTGAGGCCAGAGCCAAGCCTGAGCCCCCCCTTTTCCCCTCTCCAGTCCCATCTCTGCCCCCCTCTCCCGCCTCCGCCGACCCCCAGCTCCTCGCCCGGAGGAAGGGTGCGCGTAGCGTGCATCTCCCATCCACCGAAATCTATGATCAGCTCGGTGTGTGTCTCCTCCTACCGTGGACGCAAGTCTGGGAACAAACCACCCTCCAAAACATGCCTGAAGGAAGAGATGGGCAAAGGGGAAGAGTCGGACAAGATCACCATCAATGTAGGTGGTACCCGGCATGAGACCTACAAAAGCACCCTACGGACTTTGCCGGGCACCCGCCTGGCCTGGCTCGCTGACCCTGATGCCCAGAGCAACTTTGACTTTGATGGTAAAAGCAATGAGTTCTTCTTCGACCGTCACCCCGGGATCTTCTCCTACGTGCTCAATTACTACCGTACCGGCAAGCTGCACTGCCCCGCGGACATCTGTGGACCCCTCTTCGAGGAGGAGCTGACCTACTGGGGCATCGATGAGACGGACGTGGAGCCCTGTTGCTGGATGACCTACCGCCAGCATCGCGATGCCGAAGAGGCCCTGGACATCTTCGAGAGTCCCGAGCCCGGTGGAGGGGCCGGTGCAGAGGAGCCTGAAGAGGAAGGGGGTAGGGAGATGGCCCTTCAACGCCTGGGCATGGATGACAGGCCGCCGGGGGCGGCGGGGGCTGCTGGAGGGGGTGGCTGCTGTCGGAATTGGCAGCCCAGGATGTGGGCGCTCTTTGAGGATCCCTACTCATCCAAGGCGGCAAGGGTAAGCTCCCGACACGCGCCAGTGGGGAGGTGGGATGGGGCCGTGCTGGGGTTGTGTCTTCATCTCCCCGTGCCCGTGGGTGAGATGGACTGTCCTAGTGGGTTACGTGGGCCCCCCCGTAGCCATCCCCCTCCTACCATGGGGCACGTTGGCCATCTCCCATCCTACAGGAAGTCTCTTCCATCATCTCCCCATCCCCTCCCAATGCGTCGCATCTGGGGGAGCTGGGCTGAAACTGGGGGCAAGCCCACTCCCTGCCCCCTTCGCACCCTCGTGTGCTGCCCAGGCACCTCCCGGGCACACGGAGATGAGGGATTGTCAGGGAGAGTCCTTGGCAGGGCTGAGTCCTGGCAGAGTTTCAGGATGCTCTAGGACAGACAGGATTGCTTGGGTTCCTCTCGCCGGGTTGTGTGTATGCCCACGCAAAAATACATGTTTAATGTCCCAGGTGTGGCATGGGGGGACAGGGCTGGTGCCTGCTGGCACCCAAATCAGGTCCTGAAGCAAATGGGGTCCTCATGGTTGTCCCCAAGGAGCTCGTGCTCCTTTTCTACAGCAGCAGCAGCCCCAAAGGACACCCTGTGTGTCTGTGCAAGCACCCCTCCCTGTGCCCTGCAAGCACCCTCGTCCCCGCACCCCTGTCCCCCACCGTCGCCGCGTTGATGCTGCCCACGCACAGCATACGGTCCCCATCAGCACGTGCGAGCGCAGGCTCTCAGCCGCGGTTAACACACAAACACACCCCAACCCCCTTCATCCACGCGCGTCCCTGGGGACCTGGTACACCATGTACACACACACGAGCAATATGCCTGCTAACATCCCCCCATGGCCCCCCTTGCACACACAGACAATCCCTACCCACAGACGCCGACGTGCCTGGGACGTATCCCCCATAACCGGGAGCATCTTTGGGCTCCCAGCCCGGCTCGGGCACTATTCTGTGCACGTATCTCCTCTCCTAGCTACTCTTAGATCATCCCCAAAGCTGCCCACCGACCCCGAGACACCCACCCATGCCGTTCCATACCCATCCGGTCCCATCCCTGCGTGTGTGTCCCCCGTCGCACCCAGCTTATAAATCTGTCGCACACACACATATAGATATTTGGGATCTAAATGAATTCTGGATGCATTTAGAGGTGTAAAAAAACCATCAATCGTAAGAAATCCTGCAGGCATTTCACACCCACCAGCAGCGCGTGGGGCAGGGGGTCAGTTTGTCAAGGCGGTGTTTTTGCAGCTAACGTAAGACCAACACACACACACACACGCAGAGGATGCTTGGGCAGCAAGAGCTTTACTCATTTTGAAAGGGGTACCCCATCCTTTGCCCACCTCTGAGGGCTCGTTGCCTCTGAGAGATGCTCCAAGTGGTGCAAAGCTCCAAATTAAAAAATAAACCCAAGCAGAATAATTCAACTCAGATTTTTCACATTATTATTTGGTTCTGCTTTTCCTGTGTGCTGAGCTGCTCTCAGAAAGGCATTCGCTAAACAGAAGGAGGAGGAGTGTGTCGGAGAGAGCAGGGATGGCTGTGAAGTGAGCCCTGACTGGGGTTGGAGTGGGACCAGTCTGCACTGGGAGCTCCCCGCTTCCTTCTTACTGCTTCAAGATAAAGACTCAGCTTAGCACCAGCATGGGGACAGTCACCTTCCAGCAGTAACGCTCACAGGCTTTTCTGGGTCATATTTTCTACTCTAAAATATCATATAGTTTTGCAATGGCTTAGGAGAACTGCTTTGGCAGAAGGGGAAACTGAGGCACGGGGCAGTGCAACCAACCTAAGTGAGCGCAACCTGCCCAGTGCACCCAGTTAATACAGGGAACCGTTACTGGTTGAGAGTCACCGTCCAGCATTAGGATGCTCCGAGACCCATGAGCATCTCTGCAGGTGCAACAGTCACGGTGTTGCCCTGGAGTTTTGGGGTGGCTGAAGTGGGATTTCTTTAATACTGCCTCGTTTCGGAGTCTCCCCCTTCCTTTTCAGAGCAAAAGGGCTGCTGTCGGCTGTGGCATTTGGCCTGGGGATGCACCGGAGCAGCCGGTCCACTGCGTCTTGCCAAACCTTGGCAGCAGCGGGAAGCAGAGTGGTCCCAAGTTGTGTGCGTAAAACCTCTCCCTCGATCATGCGACAGCAGTGACTAAGAGCCTCGGGGGCTGAATTTCTCCAGTCCTTGCTCCTCCTCACCTGCAGAGCAGCCCCTCGGGCCCTGACTCAGTTGGCTCCTGGCTATTTCCATCTTTTCCTCCTTCCAGCACTTCTCTCTCCTGGCACCTCCTGAGCTGGCAATTGCGTGAGCGTGTGGTTAGAAATCCCGCCNCTTGTAGCATTGATGCCCACGGGATCTTGGCTCCTGTGTCTAGTCCAGTCTCAGTAAAAATTTGGTCCCTAGCGTAGCTGCTGTCCCAGCTGGAGTGTAAAATTCTTTTTCTCCTCGTGGGAATCTGCCCTGGTTGTGATTTACCTCTACTTCCAAACTCTGCTCACTTGTAGCTCCTAGTGCTGTGTGTGTGTGCTGAGCAGCACTTTGCGGGGGGACAATGGTTGGCACCGGCTGTGAACCCGACTCTCCTATTTTTAGAGGTTGCTTTTGCTCCTGGGGCTAAATCAGATCTCACCTACACGGCTCATACAGCAGGGCTCTTTCATTGCCTGAGTGTTTGCAGGGTCCCACTCTCTTCCTTGGTAATTTTTTTCTTCCTTCTTTGCTTTGAGTCTAAGTTTTTACTCTTCAAGTGTTGCTGAGATTCCCCATACAGGGAAACTCAGGAACGTTACTCAGCCCTCAGCTGAAAAGTGGATTATTTTGGCCATGCCACCACTGTATAGACACACGCCTGCTTAAACCGGCCTTGCTTTAAGATCCCACTTTTTTGTTGGGTTTGCTTCCCGACTTGCGCACAGCCGATCGGCGAGGGCTGCCTTCGGAGCTGCCACCAGCGGAGCAGCATCACGGCGCGTGGTCCAGAGTGCTCTGATCTGAGGGGTATAGAGCATCTCAGCCCATCTCCAAGCAGGTGTCTATCACTGCGGGGCGGGGGGAGAGAATCATCTTCCATAGGTTTCTCCATCAGTTAGAGCCTGGCTTAAACTTCACACCTAAGTTTTGGAGGGCTGATGCTCTTTGTCCTGGACCCACACAGGTTTGCCCTTGGGGACACCCCTCAAGGATGCTCTTGGCAGCCTCTGGGCTGCCGGCACGTTACCATCGGTGTCCGGGGCCGGGTTTTTCTCAAGCGTGACTCAGACTCTCTCTGCTGCTGATTCACTCCAGCCGAGGACCCGGGCTGTCGTCTCGAGCAGGCTCGCAGTGCGGCTGCCTGCTGAACGCAGCCAGTCGGGTGGGTTCGACAGCAAAAGGTCGCATCCTGCTTGGTGCAGGCAGGGTGGGTTAGCAGCAAAGGGTGCTGTAGCTGCATCTGCTCCCAGGAAGCCAAACCCGCTGTGCTTTTGTGCTGGAGGAAGGTAGAAGAGGAGCTTTTCTGCTCAGAGGCTTTTTTTTCGGGGGCTCTTAGAAACAGATGCTCTGGGTAATGGACTCATCATGAGCTCATCCTGTCGGGGAGGAGGGCTGAGCAGGATTGATGGGGGGGACGACAAAGTGTTTTCTTTCTGACACAGCCTGTGATTTCCACCACGTGCTGCCGGCCCCTCCTCGCTCACATCCAAGGCCAGGCGGCAGCGTGCCGCGGGGAGGAGGCTGCGCGGAGGGGACAAAGGTCTCACTGATCGGGCAGAGGGGAGAAATGGGAGCATCTGGGTGTCACCAGGTCCAGGCATCAGTGGGACGCTGAGCTCTGCCTGCTCCTCTCCTCCTCATCCTGCCCTCTTAGTCCTGGGACCATTCATGGGCACATCGTCCACTACTGACCCTTAGGGAGCAGGGAGGGGGCAAAAGGACATCTCTGATACATCCAGACCCCAAACCTCACAGTCGTGAATGGAGCAAACATCTCATCTGGGGGGGTTTGGGATGAATGTAGGGGAAAGCTCTTTGACTTATTCCTCTCAAAAGTTCCCTTTTGGTGTGTGTTCCCAGTGGAGGCTTGCTCCAAACCCAGGCTGTTGCAGGTCTCCCTTCATCCCCATCAGTGTCATTGCTGGTACATCTCCAGCCACAGCTGGAACCCAGCACACCTTCCCCTGAACATATCGTAGCACTTGGAGAAAGGTTCTGGACTGATGGCCCCAGACACTGAGGTTTGCTGTCAACTCATGGAACAGGTCCGGGGAACCCTCCCCGTTCTCTGTCCTTAGTCTTGGGGAAGCGTGGGTTAGATGAGGTGGATTGAGAACTGGCTGAACGGCAGAGCTCAGAGGGTCATGATCAATGGCACAGAGTCTGGTTGGAGGCCCGTAACTAGCGGTGTTCCCCAGGGGTCTGTACTGGGTCCAGTCCTGTTCAATATATTCATCAATGACCCAGAAGAAGGGATAGAGTGTACCCTCAGCAAGTTTGCTGATGATACCAAACTGGGAGGAGTGGCTGATGCGCCAGAAGGCTGTGCTGCCATCCAGCGAGACCTGGACAGGCTGGAGAGCTGGGCCGAGGGGAACCGAGTGAAATTCAACAAGAGCAAGTGTAAGGTCCTGCACCTGGGGAGGAAGAACCCCATGCAGCAGTACAGGTTGGGGGTTGACCTGCTGGAAGGTAGCTCTGCTGAGAAGGACCTGGGAGTGCTGGTGGACAGCANGAGGAAAGGCTGAGAGACCTGGGTCTGTTCAGCCTGGAGAAGAGAAGACTGAGGGGGGATCTTGTCAGTGCTTACAAATATCTGAAGGGTGGGTGTCAAGAGGATGGGGCCAGACTCTTCTCAGTGGCGCCCAACGACAGGACAAGGGGCAATGGGCACAAATTGGAACACAGGAAGTTCCACCTGAACATGAGAAAAAACTTGTTTCCTGTGGGGGTGACAGAGCACTGGAAGAGGCTGCCCAGAGAGGTTGTGGAGTCTCCTTCTCTGGAAATATTCCAAACCCGCCTGGATGCGGTTGTGTGCACCCTGCTGTAGGTGTACCTGCTCAAGCGGGGGGGTTGGACAAGATGATCTCCAGAGGTCCCTTCCAACCCCCACCGTTCTGTGATTCTGTGATTCTGTGAAGTGGGTGGTGGCAGAATAGCTCCTGGGGTCTTTTGAGCCTGTTGCACTCATTTTTATTGAATGAGGACTTCTCCCATCCCCGCTATTGCTATTCACTAGCAAGGATTAGAAGAGATGTATCGAAGGCAGGTGACATGAAGGGTGTATCTCAAGCTGCCCCAAAGTTGTTGTCACGGTGATTCATAAAATTGCTGCTCTCCTCCGAAGAGGAGAGGTTGACCCAAATCAATTAATCAGGAGGGGTTGACCCAAATCAGCTAACGGCCTGTGCAACTTCTACTTTTGCAGGTAGTTGCTTTTGCCTCACTTTTCTTCATCCTGGTCTCCATCACAACCTTCTGCCTGGAGACGCACGAGGCCTTCAACATCGATGTCAATGTGACGGAGACCCTTGTGGTTGGCAACACCACGACAGTCCTGCTGACACATAAAGTGGAAACGGAGCCCATCCTCACCTACATTGAAGGGGTCTGTGTCCTGTGGTTCACCCTCGAGTTCCTAGTTCGCATCATCTGCTGTCCAGATAAGCTTCTCTTCGTTAAAAACCTGCTCAACATCATTGACTTTGTGGCCATCTTGCCCTTCTACCTGGAGGTAGGTCTCAGTGGCCTGTCCTCCAAAGCTGCCCGGGACGTACTGGGCTTCCTACGGGTGGTCCGTTTCGTCCGGATCCTCCGGATCTTCAAGCTGACACGGCACTTTGTGGGTCTCCGGGTGCTGGGCCACACACTCCGGGCCAGCACCAACGAATTCCTGCTCCTCATCATCTTCCTCGCCTTGGGGGTCTTGATTTTTGCCACTATGATCTACTACGCTGAGCGGATTGGAGCCAAGACGTCGGACCCCCGCGGGAGCGACCACACTCACTTTAAGAACATCCCCATTGGGTTCTGGTGGGCTGTGGTCACGATGACGACCCTGGGCTACGGCGACATGTATCCCAAGACCTGGTCGGGCATGGTGGTGGGGGCTCTCTGTGCGTTGGCCGGGGTGCTCACCATCGCCATGCCCGTGCCTGTCATTGTCAATAACTTTGGGATGTACTATTCGTTGGCCATGGCCAAGCAGAAGCTGCCAAAGAAGAAGAAAAAGCATATACCCCGTCCGGCCCCGCTGGACTCCCCTACCTACTGCAAATCCGAGGAAAACTCCCCCCGTAACAGCACCCAGAGCGACACTTGCCCGTTGGCAGTAGAGGAGGGGGCGGCTGAGCGGAAACGGTCAGGTGAGACTCCAAAGGTGGGGCAGAGGGAAGGGGAGACCTCTGGGAGCCCGCAAGGCAGCGTTTTTGGCCCCCTGTGTCCCAGAGTCCCTGGGGACTGCCCTGCTGCAGGACGTGGCCCCCAGCTTTTGGGTTGGTGAGAACTTGGTGCAGAAAGGGCTGGGGACCTTGGGTGTCCGGGTATTGGGTGCCGTATCGGCGGACCAGGATGCTGCAGATCAAGATTCCCCCTCCAGGCAGGGAGGGAAAGGCTGTATCCTGCTCTCCTAATGGCATAGATCAAGTCACCGTGATATGATTCAAGGTGTCCCTACCTAGCCCACCTCCTCCTCACGCTGACAGAGGTAAGACCATTTGCCCAATTCCCATCTTAGCATGGTAATGCCCTTGGGGTAGATTTTCTTCTGCTTCCTCCCACCATAAATCGGGGCAAGCTTCACCAAAATGGATAAATCCATGGATATTCCCTGGGGCTTGACCCCAGCTCCCCATTCGTCTTCTAGTAGATGTAGCATCCCTGCACAGCAAGGTCAACGCTGCTCCAAATCCTGTGCTCAGGAAGGAGCAAAATCAGCCCCTGTACATTTATTATTTGGTCTCACGCACTGAACTGAAGTTTGGGGTTTGGCCAGTCTTTCCTTCAGGTGAGGAGAGGGCATGTCCCCAGCTGTGGGCAGTCGTTGGTGGGCAGCATCGCTTGGGCTAAGCTTGGGGGACTGCGAGAGCCCTGCCGCAGTATCATTGCTGGCCACGGCGGCTGCTTTGCCCTTTTCATCTTGGTTTGCTGCCAGCAGCACCAACGGAGCAGCCGGCTTTGCAGTGCAGAAACAGGAGGGACCACGGTGGAGTTGTGTCCTGCGCTGACGTGGCATTCACTGAGGTCAAACCTGAGCAGCCACACATCTGGCCACATGTGTTTAAGAGTGATAGCCCTTCACCCGTGGGGACACAGGGAGCTCCAGATGCCCCAGATAGGTGTTTTCCTTTATAAATCTCCCTTTTCCATGTGCCTACGCATCCCGTCTGCCCCAGGAACCCTGGCAGTGGGGAGCAGTGAGAGTAGCTGTCCGACTCTGGAGGAGCAGGTCAGCCCCATCCCTTCACCCCAACACTGATCCAGGAGCTCAGGCCAGACCCTCACCTGGCGTAGTATCCTCTCAGCTAACGAACCACAGAGTCAGATGACATAAATTAGCACTTCACCACTAACCTGAGCAGCCCGTATCTCAGCAGTGTGAATGTTGGAGAGCTAATTCCCACCAATTAGGTGGGTGGATCTCAAAGACCAGGGGTGTTTTTTCCCTGGCAAACCCTGCTTTGCTTCACGCAGGGTATATAACCCTAAGCAGGAGTAAGAGCTGCTGTTTGCTGCTTGGGATTAAAATCTGGCATGATCCTGCTCCCCTGGTCACTCTAAGTTAGCATGTCCAGGCTGGGATCAGTACCTGAATTTGTGGGTGTTGCTCTGGGCCATCTGCAATCTGGTCTTCTGTTTCCTTGCATGGTCTAAGCAAACCCTTCTGACCACCCCAAGCACCTTGTCCTGTGGGTTTATTGACTGCTGATGGGTTTCTGCCACCTTCTTGCAGACTCTAAGCAGAATGGTGAGGCCAACGTGGTGCTGTCAGATGAGGAGCAGCCGCTGTCGCCGACGGACGAGGAGGAGCGGCCCATGCGGCGCTCCAGCACCCGGGATAAGAACAAGAAATCCTCCACGTGCTTCCTGCTGGCCACGGGTGACTTCTCCTGTGCAGCAGATGGAGGCATCCAGAAAGGTATGGCTGATGCTGGAGGTGTGAGCTGGCCCGTGGGCTGGGGAGGGTGAGGTGGAGGAGTGAGGTAGAGGTTTATTGCATCTGTCCAAGACGGTGGTTCGTCTCCATCTGCCTGCCAAATCCACTTGTCTTCCTGCCTCTCCATCCGCTTCATCTCCGTCCACCACGTCTCCCCATGCTAGCTCTACCCTTTTTGTTTTCTCCTCCCCCAAGTCCTCCTCCCCTGATTGCCACTATTTGGGGGCTGTGACCCCATGCTGGCTGCACTGCCCTCCTTGGGGACAGGTCTGTCCCTTTGCTCACCAGTGCTCTGACTTCTCCTGTCCCTCCAGCTCTTCTCCCTGGGCCTCGATCACCCATCCCAGGGTGGTGTGAGGGGGACACCTCTCCTGGGAAGGTGGTGAGGTTGTGACTGAAGGTGGTCGAAAGGTTTTCAGTAGGGGAAAAAAATCCACAGGCTTTTCCTTTCCTCTCCCCCTCTGATGTCTTTTGGTGGGTTCGAGCATGGGGAGCTGTGATGTGTCAAGTGCTGCCTTGCCAAAAGCACCGGGCTGCCAGGAAGGCTGTCTCCTCTGGGTTTGGAAAGTGAGCTTTGCTAAGTGTTGAGGTTTTCTATGGGAAACTGTGGGGGAGGTGAGCCAGGAAAACACAAAACTCTTCTTCCCGTGACAAAGCAACAGTCCTCTTCAGCTTGGTCCCTTTGCACCATCCTCCAGCCTTCTCTGCTCCACCAGCGAGTGTGCCCTGTGCCCATCTCCCAGCACCCCAGCCCCTGGGAGGGTAAATCCGGTGCCTACCTTGAACCACAAAATCTAGCCGCACCCTTGATCACTGGGATAATTCTTAGGACATGGCTCAGTTTTTTTAGTTCTGCAGTTTTTCTTGTGTGTCCAGGGTGGCGTGGGATGATGTAGCTGCAGAGCTGACCTACCTCTGCCTCCTTGGTACCATCTAATCCCAGTTACTCACAGGGCACGGTGCATGCGAGCTGGTACCAGGCAGGAGAAAAGATGATCTGCTACGTCTCTGAGCTGCACACCAAGACCTGTTGGCTCGTGGTGTTGGTGCTTTGGAGGCCTTCAAGGGTTTGTTGCTGTAGCTCTGCTTGGGTTGGTAAAGACTGGATGGTCTTGGGACATAGGGAGGACCTCAGCTTTGGGTCTGTGACCTCCAGCCCTGGTGCTCAGGTTCATCTCACACCCTCCTGGCATCTTTTACACTGGGGAGTCACCTGTTTTCAGGTGCGAGGCAGCCTGGCTCATCCGAGGCTGGCCTGGGCCAGGCTCTCCAACAGCCTCTGGAGCGAGGGGAGGTGTTTGGGGCGATCACATTTATTACATTAGTAGAAGCAAATTGGTTGCTTCCTCCTAGGAAATCAAGGATTCCCTTTGGCGTTCCTGCTCAGCGTTGTCCCTTAGAAAGAGGAAAAAGATGAAAAGCTTTGCTCATCTTTAGGCAGAAGGGTCCTACACAAATATTTGCTTGAAAAGCCTCAGGTTTCTTCCTGGAAGTGCCTTTTTCTGTGAAGTTGGTCTCTTTTCTTAATGCCTGCTAATGAGAAGAAGTGAGGGGGCTCTAGTCCTGCCCCAGTCTGAGGGGCATGGTGAACTGGAAGGGATGAAGGAGAAGGATGAAAACCAGTGCTGATCTTCAACCTTACAAGATGCTCAAGTCAGGCATCTCTTCAACTGGAGCATTTGAGCTTGGTCCCACTGAAGCCAGGAGAACTAGAGTAGGTCTAATAGCTGAGGCTGCAGTGATGCTCTTGCTGGGCTCCCAAATCACATTACTTGGTTGCAGGAGACCAGGAGGTTTTTTCTCCTTGCGTGGTGGCAGCAACAGCTATTCGAAAGGGCACTTTGATGATATTCATTGGTTTGTTCTGGTGTCCTTCCTGCAAATGTCAGAGTGCTTTTTACAATTAAAACCAGATGTGTACGTGGGTCACTTACCCCCACCTTGCTGAAATGGTCTTGCCCCTGGGGAAAGGTGGATCTGGTGTCCAGAGGGGCTTGAGTGATGCACGAGACCTTTTGGGAAGAGGGAACCTCAATATCTGCATCCTGCTTGGGTTGTTGGGGATGGACCGGTGGGATGCTGTCCTGGTCAGGGCTGATGTCTTCCCTGGTGAAATGCTCCAGTGCGGTCAGGGTTAGTGGTGACCAGAGATGATCCGAGGGGCAAAGCAGCCTCCTGCGCTCCAGCCAAAAGCTGTTGGGAGCCGCAGAGGCGCCTCTTCCCTCATTCCTGATTTATCTCCTGCTGAGGCTGTTTGTTCTGATACTGGGATGTTGGCAGCTCTGCAAATTGAGATGAGCTTGATTCTGAGCCCGACTTGCTGATGGCCATCTGTCAGATCCTGGGACAGGTACTGATGTCTGTACAAGCTGTGGAAATCAGGAGATGGAGCTGGTTCAGGAATATGCTACAGATCTCCACATCCGTCACGGTTCGAGCCCGATTCCAGTGGTTGATCTCATTGGGGCAGCTCAAAGAGAAGAGCTACCCCTGCCCACCACCCTTGGACCTGGGCCCTGGAGAAGACCGAGTGGGATTGCAGTGTAATGCCTGCCATGTGGCATGTGTTTCTTGCCCCTATGGCTGCTTCCAGTGGTGTCACTTCGCTTCCCTGCTGCCGGGGATGGCTCTGGACACCTCATCTCCCTCCAGCACTCAGGTCCTGCTCAGCATATCCCTGAAATACGTCCTGCTGGGGCACAGACATGCTGGCATGGGTCTGTCTTGGCATGTGAGCCCCCATCCTCCGCTTGGATGGAGGGATATGGAGGCAGAATGAGTCCAGCAGCCGCCATGCCAGTGAGAGTGGTTATGATCGTCTAGGAAAAGGTAGTCATTGAAACCAGAGTGGGATTTCAAGAGGAGCCACAGGGAATGGGGTTAAATGGAGGGAAGGGGATTTACCCTTTGACGGCATGCTGGCCTGGCAAAGCAGCAATTTTTGGCTTGGTTGCCCAAAGACAGAGCATCATGCAGCTGATTTTGCTCTGTTGCTTGCTACAGACCGGCATGTGGCTTGAGCGGTGTGGGATCGAGCGCGGGGATGCTCACGTGAGCATCCACCGGTGATGCTCGGCTGGGGGGAGAGCAGGGACAAGCCCATGTTCGCACGGGGACACGTGTGAGTGCATGCAACACGCAGATGAGCGCCAGGCCGCCGTTATAAACAAGCACAGGTGTTCCCGGGCAATGCTGCCTGCTTGCATTACCCCATCCCCATCTGCTGCCGGCTCAAAGCATGTGCGAGCGTGCACGTGCGCTTGTGAGCTGCGAGCGTTTGCACGTGGGGACCGTGGCATTGCCAGGTCCCAGGGAAGTGCCCCCGGGGGTTACCCGCTGCCCCACCGCTCTGTTTATAAGATGCCTCCACACGGCTCCTTGGCAACAAACCCATTTATAAAGCAATCCCGGTGACCTCAGTTAGCACCTATGCGAGTTGCTGGGATACCGGCTCCGTTAACGAACAGCACCGGTGGCAATTAGCAGAGCACAACCCTCCGGCGCTTTACAGCTTGACTCTGTGGTGGCACCTGGCCCTGAGCTTGGTGGAAAACAACGATGGCCTTGAGGGACGGAGTCCTGAGCTCCTTCGCAGGTGCTCCTCTGAGCGCAGCTTTATGTGCATTGGGAATTAATTGATGGAGAAAATGAAGTGTTGGGCTCAGGGCAGGTTTGCCCTCGGAGTCCCGTTGCAGAGGAGCCCTGGAGCAATCAAGCATCTTTATGAAGTGCTGCCCCAAACTGTGATGCTTGAGACTTAATCAAAACTGGCAGCATGATTTTGGCCCTGTTCCTACACCCTCCTTCCACCCTTTTCTACTCGATGATCTGAGCAAGAGGGCAAAGAGCATCCCTATAAAGTGCTCAACCACATCAGCGGGTCCTTGCATCACCAAGGCGGCTTCCAGCAAGCCCTGACCCCATAACGCCTCTCGACAAATTGATGTTGTTTGGGTGCTGGATCCATCGGTAAGCCCAAGCTTTCAGGAACCGATTGCATCTCGGCACGATTGCTTCCCACATGCATGGCTCGGGGTGGGATGCAGGCAGGGAAATGCTTCTTCAAAGAGCCTCAGTGCTCCTGGAAAAAGAGCAAGGTTTGCTGAAGGATGAGCCCGATGCAGTTTTTTGGGTTTTTTTTGGGGGAGCAGGGGGTCTTTGCATCAGCTGCTGTCGGTGGGAAACATCCCCAGCTCAGGATGGGGCTCCCCCCGGCTCAGGGCTGTGCTTGCTTCCCTCCTCGCTCGCTGCGTGGGTTCATGCCAAAAAGTAAATAAGGAAATTGCTCTTCTCTTTGGGGCCTGATTCTGCTCTTGCTTCCACTGCGGGAACTGGAAAAGCTTTGCTGAAGTCAGCAACAGGTTTAGGCAGGCAGCCTTCTGTCTCCCAGCCCTTTCTCTGCTTCAAAGCTGGAGGAGCCGTGTCTCCTGGGGGGCCTGAGTTATGGGAAGAGGTTGAAGACTCCCATGCCTCCCTGCTGGCTGCTGTGGTTGGGAAATGAGTGGGGAAAAAGGTAGAAAAAGGGGATAAAAATCAGATTTAAAGAGGTAGTGCTTCTCCAGACGATGCTTGTGTCTCAGCATCCTCCTTGCATGTACATGGAGGTGATGCTGCAATCGCTCCAGAGCGAGCGGTCAGCCCTGATCCGAGCCCAAAACAGCCTGGCCGGGTCAGCACCCGCCGTCGGTGCCTTCACATCAAAGCAGAACCCAAAGATGCAGGGGGACGCGGGGATGGTTTCCGAGCTTGGCACTGCCGAAGGGGCCATCCATCACCTTGTTTTTCTGCTGTCAGAGAGCCGCCTCCCTCCGCTCCCCGCTGCGTACGCACACGCGCTCACTCGCACGCACGAGCTTGCTGGTGCTTGAAGGGAAAGCAAAAGCGAGGCTGGATTTGCTCGCCTGGGCACTCTTGGGGAAGACGCAGCGAGCATGGCACGGTGCAGGGCAGTTGAGCTCATCACGGCTGGGAGCATCCTTAATTTTCCATATTTTGGCAGCAGAGCTGTCCCTGCAAGCTGCAGCGATCCGGAGAGCAGATCTTGGGGCTCATCTTTGAACAGGGCTGCTGTTTGGACCTAAAAATCCAATTTTCAGTGCAAATACTTAGTTTCTTTCCAGAAAGAAAAGAGGCTTTTGACCTGCGAGAGCATTTGTTCTGGCTGTTGCTTTTCAATAAAAGCTGGAGCAATTTCTGCCTCTTTGGGGGAGTGTGAAGGGTTCCCATGCTTAAAGCAATAGAAATATTTGCTTTTTAATGCAATTTCTTATAGAAAATAATGAGCACGTCTGTCTGCTCCTTTCCATACAGAAAGGTGTCAGCAGCAGCTTGTTGCTACAGCCAGCTTAAAAACCAGAGCCGGGGGAATAACTCCTTCCAAATCCCATGTTTGTTTGAGTTCTGCTGCCTTTCCCCGTTTGCTTCAGCCCACAAAATCCCCAGACTCATTCCTCATTCAGAGCAATTTGGGAAACAAAACCCAACACCCTGCAGGACCGATTTGGTCTCCCAACATCAATGAATCTCAAGAACCTGGACTTGGCCGGTGGTGCTCGACTGCACGGGGAGACAAGGGGAAGGGAGGGGAGGTCTGGAGGATCTGCAGAAGCTTGGTTGCCCTCAAAAAGCCCTTCCTGAATTTTTTAGGGGGTTGAATTGGGGTGTGGGGCTGGGTGATGCCCACCCCAGTGCTCTTTGCTTTCCGAGCCTTGGGAAGCAGGCTGCTCGGCTCTAACCTGTCCATTTTCTTCACCAAGGCTATGGAAAATCCCGAAGCCTAAGCAGCATAGATGGTGTGGCAGGATCCACGGTGGGCTTGGCTCCCCTCGCGTCCCGCTGCAGCTCTCCCTGTCCTCTGCGGCATCCCCGCTCTCCCGTCCCCTCCATCCTCTAAAACGCCGCCTGGATCCCGCTTTGTCGTGTCGTGTCGCTCTGTCCCCCCTTCCCCGTGACGCCGTGTCTCTGCGGTGGTGCCCGTGCCCAGAGGAGACCGAGCTGGGACATCTCCATCGCTGAGAAGCGGGTTCTGATCTCCAGCCCAGCGCTGCCACCGTGCTCCCCCTGCCCAGTTTGCAGGACGTGTAACGTCTCCATTGAACCTGTCTCGTGTCCATGTGTTTGGGATAGTCCCTGCAGTAGGTGTTGGTTTCTTTTTCCCCCCTTGAAACCTTATTCATCCTAAATAAATTGGGCTAACCCATGTGATTCCCTCTGGTGTCGAGCCCTCCTTCCCGTGGGCTGTTTGCACTTGGGCTAAAGGGTGGTGGGAATGCAAGGAGGACATGTTGACTCGTAAAATTATATATCATTGTGCTGGAAATGGCTGAGTTCATATAATTTTAGGGTTTGTTTTTTTTTTTTTTTAAAAAACCCAACCTCAAGTTTCTGGAGGCAACAGATGAATAAACCTCTGTTCCCTGCCCAGCAGCGGTTCCCCTCTTGTTTTGTGCCTAAATCACGCTGTCTCCTTCCCCGCTTGTGTCTGCTTTTCCGTCCAACCTCAGGGATGGTCCTGGGGCTGAAGGTGGCTTTGGCAGCCTTGAAAACCAGCGCCGAGGTCCTGTGGGCGGCTGTAGGGCCCCGGGCTGGTTGTGGGGAGCACACGGAGGCTGGGATAAAGGACTGGCAAAATAGGTGTATTGATGGTCCCATGAAGAGCTGGGAGGTGGTGGGGAGAGGAATACGGGTGCCTGGGAGTGGTTGGGAAAGCTGCTGCTGCTGTTGAATAGTGGGAAAATGAGAGACTTGAGACAAACTGACGCCTAAATGGACGGGAGGATGAATCCTCTTTTGAGATGGAGGCAGGGTGGTGGGGCAGAGCATCCCGTGGGGATGGGAGCTGGGTTTGAACCAGGTCCTCCCCCAGCCTTGGGAGGATGAGGTTGGAGTGCCAACCTCCCTGTCGCGCTGCTGGTTTTTGCTCACATATATTAGTTTTTGGGATGATTTTGAATGATCTCAGGAGTCTTCCCCAACTAGAACAAAACCTTCAGCCCCCTGACTTCTGGCTCCTTTCTAGTTCTGTTGCCCTGGCTCTGCCTCCCTGGAGGTGTCTGGGTCTCGGGTGGCTGAAAGGGGCTGGTTCGGTGGGTGCACCCCTGGTCTCGACTCTCATCCCGGTGCACTTTCCTTAGTCTGAGCAAGTCCAGCTCAGTGGGCCTGGAGCCTGGGGACTTTCAGCTGGAGGATGGTGGAGCAAAGCTTAGCTTTGGGTGTGTTTAAAAAAAAAAAACCAAACCAAACAAAAAAACCCCCAAACCTCCAAGAGCTTTTTGGGGGTCAGGCCCTTTCCCTCCATCATGGCCAAACCAGAGCTGGTGCTCAGGGGATGATGCAGACTGAGGATCCCCTTGGTGCAAGGTTGGTCCCTGCACCCCGAAGGAGCCGGGCTGGATTTTAGCAGATCCCACAGCCGAGACCCCCCTGCTCCTTCCCAGGCTCCCCGTGCCTCAGTTTCCCTCAGTGCAGAGAAGGGTTAACACTGAGAGCCTCCTGCAGTAGAACTCCTTGCTGCCACAGTGGAAGAGATGCTATGCAAGGAGGAAGCGTTAAATGCCTCGTCTGGCTTTTTCCTTTCCTCCCCACCGAGCTGAAGGAGCTGACAGGAGAGGCCAGTCACCACATCTCCAAAACAACCCCCCTCCAAGTCCTACATGGGGCTGACAAGAAGCTCTTGCCTTTTATTTCACTTTTCTTCTTTCTTTCCTGCCTTCTCCTGCCCCAGCCGTGCCAGCAGAGCAGCGAGGGTCAAAGCAAAGCAGAAAAGAGGGGAAAAAAACTTGGTGCCGTGCTGATCCTGGGACTTGACAGCAGGAGCTGAGCACCGCATAGACCTGGTGCTGGAGCTGGAATTTCTCTAGAGCTGGGAGAAATTAGGATGAGCCGCATCCGTCCTCTGCCCAGGATGTCCTGTAGTGGTTTCCTACCCCTGTGCCATGAGCCCAGTGCCGTGATGGTGATTCATCCCTCGCTGGCAGTACCTGAGCTTACCACGTGTTGTTGATGTAGCTGCGTTCCTTGAATTTCTGTAATTAAAGAGTATTCCTGCACCAAACGGTTGGGCTACCTTGGCAGGTTCGTGAATCGCCCAAAAACCCCGTGAGCTGGGTGAAGGGGTGAGAGTGGCGGCACCGTACCGGTGCTTCTCTGGTGCATCCTCCCCTTTGGAGCAGGCTCCTCTGGAAGCAGGAGGAGCTGGAATATCCCCAGCCCGTGCGAGAGAGAAGGTCACCCTCCACAATTTCAGTGGTCTCTGAATCATAAATGATTTAACCAAGGTCACGCGCTGACTTTGGGGATGAGCCAGGCATGAAAAACCAGCTCTGCTGCCCTGTCTCTTGCAGAAGAAGCAGATCAAGAGACTTAAACTTTGGGGTTTGAGTCTTTTGAAAGCAGAGGATTAACCCCGGAGCAGGCGCAGCCACAGATCCCAAGAGATCCCATCCTCCCCTTTCCCCCCACCAGGCTCCCAAAGCAGCTCATCCAAACACCGGAGCTGGTTGCCCGGTGTGGAAAACCCTTGGTGGACCCCCAAAAAAATCTCATCCCCATCAGAGCAACGAGGGTTGAGTATGAGAGCTGACATGGAACCGGTACGATGCAATTTTTAGCAGTGGCGTTATGCAACTCGGGAGAAGGGATGACTAATGTGCAAAAAGCTCCTCTAAAACAACCGAGCCCCGAATGGGAGACGGAGGGATTTCAGTGGGAGGCACCAAACTGTTGAAAAACCCATCGCATCTTCTCCCTCTTCCTCCCCGCCTTCTTCTGAACAAGTGATTTGGGGGATGCAGGAGGGGGAAAACAGCATGTTGTTATTTTTAGGTGGGGTCTGGGTTGGTTTCGGGGGTGAGTTAGCAGGGGTTAATCCCCTGGATAAGATTATAAGAGGAGCTGTAGTGGATCAGAAGAGCAGACCACTAAATATCTCTGTAGCCCAGGGTTTTATCTCAAACAGTGGCCAAAATTGGCTGCCTAGAGAATAGGATAAGAATAGAGCAAGAATATACGATACTTCCCCCGAATATCCTCCCAGCCGCTTATCTATGTTTAGGGATCTGGCGAGGAGCGCACGTTCCAGCTAAGGCGAAAAGCAGCAGGAGAAAGCAAGGTTGTTTGATTTATTCTTGACGAACTGAATAAATCAATAGGAGTCCGGCTGCCTCTGCCCAAGTCCTAAAATGACATTTAAAAAAAAATCAACTGGTCTGCAGCGACTGTCAGGGCAGGGAGCTCGCTGCCGGTAGCCCAGCCTGGAAAGGAGAGTTTCCCATGGGATGGGGTGAGTGTGTCGGGTCTGAGCCGCTGTCTTCTTCCCAGCAGGATGCTGTGATTCAGCAGGCACATACAGATAAAGCACTGTGTATACCATATATACGTGCCCCTCACCTATGTATAGCGTGATGCCTGGCAGTGTGGTACCAAGGGGAGCTTTAGTGCCCCGTGCCCCTCACCCCATCGCGGCTGCAGATGCAAGTGATGCTCAACACCGGGAATGGGATCAGAGGTGCTGCGTAGCACCAGGCTGCCCTAATGTTGGGAGTCCTTGCATCTGTCTGTCTGTGTGTCTGTCTGCTGAGGCTGGCAGCACTTTGGGACTGGGATCAAACCCCTGTAACCACCCGTGCCCGGTGCAGAAAGCAGCCATGCAAGGGGCAAAAGCCGAGGAGCCTCATCCTTTGGATCCGGAAGGGATTTGGGGGCGGTTCCCCCCTCCATCATCCAGCAGCAGCTTCTTCCTTCTCTTTTCGTCCTGGGAGACTCGGAGTCCAGTGCTGCGTGGAGGCTGCACCGCCATCCCGGTTGCGTGCGAAGTATTAATTGTTATTGTTGCAACAACTGTTCTGTTTCTCGGGAGATGCCTGAAAGAGCTGAGAAAATAGAAAGGCCTGTCAGGCAGCCGGGCAGGAGGTTAAGATGTCAAGAGAGTAATTGCTCTACCCAGAAGCAGCCTGTTTCTGGCTTTCCCAGCACTGCCAGGAAAAATTCTCAGTGCTTATTTGATGACAATAAAAAAAAAATAAAATAAATAGCAACCTCATCCCTTGCCCATGCTGACGAGGAACAGGGAGAGCAGAGGCAGATGCAAAGTAAGAGGCAGTTGAGTTTATAAATAGGTGCCTCCCAGTCTCTGGTCTGTTACTTCATTACCTCCGCCCGGGCAATCGACCCTTACGCTTTTCCCCCATGAAAAGGTAAAGGGAGGCTCAGAAAGTATTTTGCAAACTGCTGGGGAGTGGGTCACACTCTTCCTCTTGTGTGGGTCAGGCTGGGGCAGGGAGTATGTCCTGGTGGCTGTGAAAAAAAAGTAATCCTTTGGCTTTGGAGAGTGAGAGGGGAATTAGCCCGATGGCAGCACCGCGCCGGCATGAGGCTTGGGACCAGCTCTCGGGATTGTGCAGAGGATGCCCAAGGCGAGAGGCGGCTTTGCAGACGTGCAGCCCCTCAGGGTAGCATCTCTGGTCCTTGCAGCACGGGAGATGCAGGTGGCCACTGGCTTTTGCTCCATTGTCATGAAATCCCCCCGTCTTCACGTGGTCTGTGGAGATGGGCGTTGCGGGAGATGCAGATGTTGGCTGGGACGTGTTTAACTCCAACATCTGGGGAGCGCGGTGGGGTGCTCTGCCCCGCGGGGCACTGCCGGCTCTCCAAACCCCTCCTGTTGCAGTGGTGAAAAGAAAAGGGACCTGCAAAGTGTCCTGGGGTGGCCCGGGGAAGCCTTCGGGGGCTGGCCGGGGGGACTGCGAGGAGCCGTCCCTACGGGAGTGTTTTGGCTTTGGGTGATTTCTCTTTCAGCGCCTCCTGAGCCTCTTGTCTGCAACCAGATCTTTCAATGGGGGAAAAAAAAAGAAGGAAAAAGAAAAACAAGCGCACTGGCAGACCAAAGTGGAGTTAGTGTACGACCTACCCAAACATTGTGCTGGAGCAGCTGGAGGCTGGCAGCCCGTGGAGGCTGCGCTTAAGGGTGTTTGGGTGATGCTTGTAGGGGGAAAGTGGGACCGTGCGAACTCACCGTCCCTGGAAATTTGCGGGGGGATGGCCCTGGCAGCATGACGGCAAACCCTGGGGATTTTCAAGGCTGGGTCTCGGCCGGGCTGTGCCAAGCCTCCTGCCTTGCCCAAGGAGGGGGTGGCAGGGCATCACCCCGCTGCTGTTGGGTGGCGGATCTGCACCCCAAAAAAAGGGCTGAGGAAGGAGCCATACGCTGCAGAGGGACTACGAGGGCGAGAGGGGCTGGGACCTGCCGGTGGTGCGGAATCGAGCCGGTAACGATAAGCCGAGACAGGAGGGCGGTTTTCTTGTGGCAGCTTTGTCTGGGGGACAGCGATTAAACAAAAAAAAAAATCTTAGCTGTTGTTATTTATTTTTAGTCGTGCTAATTTTTTCCGAGGCTGGGAAGCTGCTTTCCAAGGCAGGTCCCTGGAGGATGTGGGCAGCAGGTCTCGATCTAGCACACAAAATGGTTTTGAACGGGGAGGAGGAGATGGGAGTTAAAAGCCGAGTCGTGTCCCTGGTAAATCAATCGTCCTGACGGGGAATGTTTCTAGCAAGCCACGAGCCCTGCCGAGAGCTTTTAGCTGCTTGCAGGAGTGATTGAACCAGGAGCGGTGATATTTTTCAGCAGCTGCTTCATGCATGGCCAGCGCTGGTCCCCAAATTGCTGCTGGGGGACGATGTTGGGTCCCCTGAACCAGTCCATCGTGGCAGCTTGGGAGGTGGGGACCTCTCCTGCAAGCCCTGGGATTTAGGGACTTTAATCCCAAGGGTTTTTCTGGGATGTGGGGCTTTGAAAAGCCTCCACGTCTGGGCACTGCTCGCCCAAGCTGCGCAGTGATGCTCGACGGAGGATGAGACCTTTATTTCGGGGACAATGAGATGGTTTTGGAGCTGTGTTCAGTTTGCAGGGGGGAAAGGAGGGTCAAACCCATGGTCAGGAGCTGGTGTTGGGTTTTGCAGCAAAATCCCTGGGTGGAAAGGGCAGCTCCGTGGCTTATCAGGTAGATCAGGCACTGTCTCCCTGTCTGACGGCCCCTCGCCTGGAAACCGGGACCTGGCACATGGGTAGAGGCGGTGTTGTGACTCAGAGCTCCAATCAATGTTAATTAATTCAATGATAACGAATGAGAGGGAGAGAGAGAGACAAGAAAAAACACTGCGGGGTATTAATGCACCAGGCTTGGCTTTGGGACATCTGGCTGGGGAAGTTTTGGTCAAAAGCAGCTTTCTGGGAGGAGGGGGCTGCAGTGGGGATGACTTCTTTCCTCTGCTCTTCATTTTTACCCTCAAAATCACCCTGACTCCACATCTGGTTTCTCTCGGAGAATTGCTTCCCAAGTCTCCATCTCTGGGTCCATTCTGAGTCTTTTTTAAAACATTTTTTCCTGATTTACTGACAGAATAGCAGCATTTTATCCCTCCAGAGAAGGCCATTTCACTTTGCAGTTACTCTGTTTTCTGCACCCTGCAAAGTTTGGGTCCCCTGGAAGCTCAGCCTTGCTCTCGCTCTCCCACTTCTTCACAAATAGCCGATGAGAGCAGTGTCTAACGGCGTGTTTAATACTTGTGTCTTTACTTGCAGACACCTGCCAAGACGTCCTCTCTTCCAGTTACCCCCAGGGTGAGGTGGTCACCTTCTCCTGAGCCCCAGCTGGATGCCTTCCCCGAGGGATGCTCTCCCCGAGGGATGCCTTCTCCGAGGCGGAGGGATGTGTACCCCGAGGGACGCTTTCCCCAAGGGGGAGGGATGCTCTCCCTGAGGCCAAGGGATGCTCTTCCTAAGGCTGAGCGATGCATTCCCCAAGGGATGCTCTCCCCAAAGCGCAGGGAGGCTCTCCCCGAGGCCAAGGGATGCATTCCCCGCGGGAGATGCTCTCCCCGAGGCCAAGGGATGCATTCCCAAAGGGAGATGCTCCCTCTGAGGCCATGGGATGCTCTCCCCAAGGAGCTTTGCTTGCCCACCGCAGCAGCCCAAAGCTCCGGCTGCCAGCTCTGTGGCTGGGGGGGTTGGCAGCCGGGTCCCCCCCCAGAGAGGTGCCGTAGGGCAGTGGAGCCGGGAGGGGAAGTTGGGGTGCCAGGGGTGGCCCTGCTCCCCTGCCTGCTGCCAGCCCTGCCACGTACACGCTGCCTGGCTCCCCAGCGCACCCCTGGGCTGCCCCCCTCCCCTCGCCCACGCTTTCGGATGCACCTAGCCCCTCCGCCTCCGGAGACTCGCCAGCTGCTCACCCGAGACATCAGACATCGCCGCCCACGGCTCCATCCGTGCTCTGACTGCCTCCATCGTCAAACGGCCACTGGGGACCCTTCTCCGGGGTTTCGAAGGCTCCATTCAAGGTGCCGCGAGCAGGTCACTGCACCATCACACCCCCCCCATGGGTGCTTACCCCGGGGCGCAGACCCCGAGCGGATGGGGGGGCACCGAGCGGGTCGGTTCGGGCACGGGGACGGGGATGGGAAGCAATAGGTGAATGAGGTGGGGTGAACCCGGCTGGCCTGGAAGGGTCAGTGTCTTTCTAATGCTGTTACATATCTCTGTGATCAAGGCAATACTACTCCCATTTCTGTCTGTCCTGTACGCATGCCTCTACCTGTCCAACCGTACTAGAGTTCGAATAAAGACATCCATGAGCTGAGTCAGCTCCCGTACCCCTCCTGCCTCGGTATTTCCTCGCCGCCAGCTGCCTGCGTGCCCACAAAGCCCTGTCCTGAGCCTGGGTGTCCCTGGCAGCGGGGACAGTGATTTCAGCAGCAGCATTGCCTGGATGTTGTGGCCAAGCTCCTTGCTTTCTTCCACAGCTTGGATGAGAGCCCAGTGAAAAGCCCATGGCAGACTGGTTTCAACATCCACGCGATATTCGTTTGTTGAGGAAGGGCACTGCAGAGCTGACAAATGCATTGGCTCTGCCTGCTCTGACTATCAAAGGTGAAATAATCAGCATTATGGCCACACTGGTGCCATCCTTAGGTTTCAGAGTGAACACTGCATTCAGTTGGGCGGGCTGGTCCCCCCCAAGCTGTCTGGGTAGCCTGGCCACAGAGCTGAGCAGATGGCACTAAGCTGATTCATGGGTTTAGGGCTGAATATTTCACACCCTTTTGGGGCTGGGGTGCTCCTGGTGTTGCCTTTTGACTGGCTTCAAAGGAGGTTTAAACCCCCTGTACCCCCTGAGGCGCAGCGTGAGCCTCCAGAGAGCTGAAGAGACCTGGCATGACTCCGATCACTGCTGCAGTGAGTTGGAAGGGCCTCAGCTGACACCTCCAGGGTGGAGATTTAGGGGGTCTACCTGTTGACAACCCACCCCAGGGACATAAGGTCTTTTATTTGAGACCGGCAGTGCGGGGAGAGGCTGGGGCGGTTAAAATCAGGGGGGAAACCAAAAAGCTGCCATGAAACTGAAAAGAAAGCAGTCACAAATGTGAGCAATCAGTGGCTGGGGGCCAAAGAGCAATTAAAGCGAGAGCCTTCCTCCGAGGCCAGGAGCGAGATGCTCTGCTTCCTGCTGCGGCTGCAGAGAGCCCTTGTGAGAGCCCCATGGTGCTGCGGATCCCTGATGATACTAAATGCCGTGGCCCTTCTCCGACATGGCTGTGGTCACAGATTGATCATCGGATCAATGCCGAGTGCTTGGGCTGGCTGACGAGGGATGCTTGTTCAGGTGATGCTGAGCACCTGCATCCCCCCAGGCTCCTGCTCACGCAGCGTTTGGGGACCGGGAGTGCTCGGGCATCTCGGTGGTGCTCAGGACCTGCCAGGCTGCCTAAGGGTGACTTCAAGGGGACCAGGACAGCCTGAGTCTTTGGGAGGTGGGTTTAGGGACAAGGTGGTCACGGTGTGGGTGGTTGGTCCAAAGCTGGCTGGAGATGTCCCCTGGAGTGTCCCCCAACAGCAGGGCAGTGTCCCTTCTCCATCCTGGAGATGCAACTTGTTTCCTACTGACCCCTGCGCAAAAATTAATCAGGAGGAACAAACTGGTGGCTCAGGGACTGAGGGTGTCCCTGGGGATCAGCAGCTCCCCTGGGATGGCTCCAGGCTGCTGACTTAGGAGGGGTCTGGACTTTTTTGCATTTGCCATGGAAACTCTGTGGTTTTGCAGGGACCGGTCCCTTCCCTGCGAATCCATGATTGCCAGCAGCCTCCCGGAGAGAGAAAGCAAACGTGGCTGCCCCCCGGTGCGGTGGGACCTCCTGGCTCTCCAGGATGCCCCTCTCCTTCCTCCTCCCTCTTTGGCTGTTGGATCGGTGAGAGAGGTAGGTCCCTCTACACCCGACCCTGGGGCTATAGGATGAGTATTATGGCCTCAGCCTAGATGTGGGGCAGGGAGACGGGTGTGAAGCGTTGCCAAGCCTTTCTGAAGCACAAAGGTGGATGTGAGCCATCAGCCAGGTAAGGTCCTTCACCCCAGGACACCGTGGGGGTGCCTGAGTGCGGGAGAGGGTGAAGCCCCCATCCCAGATCCCCAGCCAGTGCAGGGCTTCCTCAGCTCTTGCTGCGGCTGCTCCATCGTGCCAGGCTGGGGCTGTGCACGGGGCTGCTGGGCAAGGCCATGGGCACCCCAACTTCCCGACGGATCACGGAGACACAGGAGGGTCGTGGCGGGTGGGGGAGTGGGAGAGGCTAGACCCCTGGAGGGGCCAAAACCCCCTTTGGGGAGCACCAGGACCAGGCATGGAAGAGCAATAGCTCCTGGAGGGAGCAGAAAGCCTGAAGGGGAGCAGAAAGGATGGTTTATTGATGCCGGTCCTGGCCCTGCTCCAGGGACCACCACCATGTGCCACTTCAGCCGTCCCCATGAAGAATTCAAACCATTTTTGGATCCAGGCATCCGGCTCCCCAGTGGACGGTGGGATGCTCCCGGTGTTCCCCATATCCCCACGGAGCAGCCCATCCCTGCCAGCAGGTGATCCCAGCCGAGCCCGACATCGGCAGCCCCAGCCCAGGGCCGGCGGGGATTTCGTTACTGTCGCTGCTCGTTTGGAGCCGCAAGGCTTGGATTCGGGTGCTTTTGGCATGACTCCTCTCCTGGCCCGCATTTCTTGGCTCTCCATCCCTCTGGGTATAAATCCAGCACCAGCCAAGCAGGAGGAGGGGGACCTTACACCCCCCAGTTTCTTTTCCTAAATAAAAATCACCCTTTCTCCCATCTCCAGGAGCATTTTTGACTCTTCTCCTTTATTTTTGAAGCCAAGGAAAGACCAAGCGGGGAGGGAGGCACACACGGCACCCGAGGACACACAGCGGGGCCGGCAGGCTGGGACGCAGCGGAGAGGGAACATGGGCAGAGAGACCCGATATGGGGCGGGGGGACGGTGACAGCATCCCTGGCCTCGGGGCTGGGATTAGCCATCGGGTGCACTTAAAGGAATTTTAATCAGCGAAAGATGGTGCTGTCAATAAAAACAAGTGAGAGGCTCCGTGGCGCCGTGCCAAGTTGATGAGCGCATGATTTTTAATCTAGGAAAGTAGCTGCCGGGAGGGGAACGGCACAGGGCCGGGCAGCAGCTCCCAGGGAGCTGCATCCGTGCCAGGGATAACCAAGGGGCCGGATCCAGGCTGGGAGAGGGGCTTCCCCCCTCGGAGCCAGGCCATCCTTTGGGGTGCCGTTGCAGGGGGAGGTGGTGGGGAAAGGGATGGGGGGTCTGGTGATTGCATGGGGATGTTGGGTTTCTCTGCAGCTGGTTTGCTCAGGGACTGTTCTCCTGTGCCTCAGTTTCCCCTTTCCTAAGTGAAGATGCTTAATCACCCCTTTAAGACAGGCAGATTTGCTAGGTGGGGGTATAAAAAAAGGGACTGCTTGCAGGGTGCTGGGTGAAGGCAGCAACAGGCTGTGGAACAAGCCCGGAGCAAAGCCCAGGAGAAGGGCAGCAGGAGCTGAGCATCCCTGCTGTGAGCAGATAACCAGGGCTGAGCCAGCTCTGGGCAAGGATGGGTTTCTAGAGCTTTGTGCTGCAACTGCATCCCGGCGACGAGAGCAGCTGGAGCCACGGCCGCTGCGCTGAGCACCAGTCTGCCCGTCAGGCCCGTTCGAACCAGGCAATTGCTGTAAGCCAGCAGCAGGCAGCTCTTCTTGAAGGGATTTCGAGCAGGGAGACAGCTCGACGTGAGCACACCCGCATGTGCTTCTCAGCCGGCTGGAAGTCACCTGCTAAAATCAATGTTACCCCGAGCCCACGGGGGAAGAGCTCTCCCCATTGCCCCTGCATTTCTCTTGCAGTGACCTGAGCAGGGTGACAGCTCTCTGATGGCCACACGGGCACCGAGATTTGGGAAACCCAAAACGCTGGGAGCAGCTCACGTCCCCATCAGCTGCATACAAGCCCGGCAGTGATGCTTGCTGTATTCCCCCTCTTACACCCCCACAAGCAGCAGGCACCTTCCCTTGCATTGCTCTGGTTGACTTGGCCTCACACCACACTCATCTTTGGGGCTGCAGTAGGAGGTTGTGGCATCACCTGGGGGGATTTTGGAAGGGGGGAGGCTCCCTGGGAGCCAGTTCTCCTCCTTCTTGCTGACTACCTGTGGGAAGACGAGGAGGTTCCTTCCCTGCCCTAATCTAGCTCTTAATTGAGGATACCTGTGCTTGCCACTGCCTGGAGGAGCCTGTGGGCTGCAGGAGGTGGAGCTGGGAGCACTGGAGAGATTATAAACCCACCCCAGAGCAGCTCCTGAGGCTACCCAAGTCTCTGGCAGTTGTCATCACTGGTCACAGCCTTGGAGCAGGGGTGGTGAAGGTAAGAGAAGTGATGCAAGGGGCCGCTTTGCTCCATTTGGGATTGGTGGGACCCTACAAAGCCCCTTCCTTCTGTCGAGCCCTGCTGCAGCACGGCAGAGCCCCAGCCTCATGGGCTGGGTGCACCTTGGCATCGGGTGGAAAGCCCCTCCCCAGGCTTGGTGCGATCATTTGAGAAACCCTTTGGAGCCCAGTCTCCCTCTAGCTTCCTGGCAGCTTTATTCCCACCATCCCTATTGCTACCGGAGCACTGCCCCGCTCCAAAGCAACTGGAACCAGTTTACTGCTGGGAAGAGAGGTTCAGGATTTCTCCCAAGTGCTGTTTCATTGCCCAGCAAGCTCACCGGGGTCTGTCCCAGCACCCCTGGCATGGCTCTGCCTGGAAAACTGCTGCCGTATGCACAGTGTGCTGAGCCAAACGTGGGGCTGGGGTGGATGAACCCCCCCTCTTTCCACCCACCAAAGATTTACAGCTGCTGAACTCAGCAGTGGTACCTGGCTGCAGCATCTCTGCGTGTCCCCTCCCCATCAGTGATGCTTCAGGCTCTTTGTTTAATAGGGCTGGCGCTGAGGATTTTGGCGTGGAGGGCTAGGGACAGTGGCGTTGTTTATGCTCGGTTCCCCCTCATTTAATGTGATGAGATCTAATAAATAACTCAAGCCCAGAATGGCTTTTCTTTACCATCAAGGAATGAGACTTGCAGCCCATTTTTGGCTGGGCCACGCAAGCCTTGCATGGATTTATTTTACCGCTCTGGCTATTCAGAGCCAATGGCCTTAATCCTACCATTGCTGGAGGAAGCTCTTAGAACCCACAACAAGTGACCTAAAATGTTCTTTTTTTTCTGTCTCCCTTCTTTGCAATATTGTAACGTGCTGAGAAAGCTGGGTCAGCAGGGGAGATGCTTGGGAGGGGATGCCGGGGGTGCTGGGGATAGCAGAGTGACCCCAGGGTGCACGTTCCCCTGCCTGAGCCAACAGTGAGAAACCCTGTAGCAAGTTCTCCTGTCCTCAGCCTAGAAAAATTCACCTGAAATGGTTTTTACCGGCAAATTGGCTTTTCCTGCTTTGGGCAGGGCAGGGGGGAATTTTCCACTGCAAAACCCTGTTTATCACCCACCCTAAATCCTCCGACTGTGAGCTGGTGATGGCATTTTTTCTGCTTCTCTGGTTCCTGATGGAAGTAAAGGTTTAAAGCAGCATCCCGGGAATGCTGGCTGTTCCCCCCGCAGCCAGGATGAAAGCAAATGTGTAAATGTAGAGTTTCCCCCCCTCAAAAAATCAACCCCAACTCTCTAGCCGGCTGCTGGGTTGGACGAGCCTCCACAAAGCCACTTGGATGTGGGTTCATCCCCCTGCCATGGGCTTTTGAGAGCCTTTTAATTAGAAGGCAGAGCTAATTGGGGGTAGGAGGGTTTCTGTGATGGGTGCAGGGGTGTTGCAGGCTGCAGTGCTTTGGAGGTGAAGGGCAATGCCTGACCCCCGGCTCCCAGCATGGTTGGGGGAGCTGGGAAACCTGGATTCGCTCCCAGCTTGCAGACAGGTCTTGAGCAAGTAGGCTTGTACCTCAGTTTCCCCATCTGGGTGTTCCTTCCTGGGGAAGGGCGTGCTGCTGGGAGAAAGCCTTTAAAAGAAAGGAAGTGTTTGTGTATTCTGCAAAAAGAAGTTCTGGGAGTCAGCTGAGGACAGTCCCGGCTAATTGGAGAGAGGAGAGCACGATCTTATTTGCCTATTACGGTCCCAGTAATGCTGGGCTGACACATGGCTGTGAGCACAGCGAGGGCTGGCAGCGCAGACAGCCCTGATGTCCCGCATCCCGGAGGTAACCATTTGCTGGACCTCAACATCTTTTTATCAAAGGGATGATACAAGTGAGAAGGGAAAGCACCGTGCCAGGTCACGGCTCGCCAACGGGCAGCCAAGGTCACCCCATCCCCAGATTGTCCCCAGACTCCTTGCTGGGGACAGTTGGCTCCTTCCTCCAGCCCATGTTAGTGCTACGTGTTGAGCTTGGCATGCCAATGAATACACCGCTCCTCCCAGCTGGCTGGGGACCAAGAGGAACCTTGTTTTCTTGCTTTTACACCTGGAAAAGGGCATCTTGGAGAGGTAAATGAAAAACCCAAGGACCTGTGTGGTGCACATCTCCAATTGCTCCATCCCTGGAGCTGGGGACGTGCTCTTCCCTACCAGGCTGGTGCTCCCCATGCTGTGATGGGGGCTGAGACCCCACCATTACTTCCCCCATCCCTTTTTTTTTAGCTGATTCATGAAATTTCTGCTCTGGCATTGCTGTGCTGCTTTAAGCTGTTTACGCGAGTTCAGGAGGCGACAGTGCACGGGGTATTTTTAGCTTGCCGGGTAGCAGAGCGGGATTAAAATGCAGTCAGTGTTACAGACGCTGGGGCTGTATCAGTATTCCTGCACAAGCCTCTCCGTGCCAGCGTTTTCCATTGAGTGTCTGAAAAACCCAAGTTTCCATGGAGACACAGCTCCAGGGCAACCCGTTTTCCTTGCAAAAAAATAAAAAAAAGCAGCAGGTAGGTAGCGGGCGCAAGGGATGGCCAAGCTCCGGCTCCAGAAGGAGAATAGCGGCTATAAATCTCAGTCCTTTCTCACCCGGGATGCAGGTGTGGAAGCAGAGATGTGGGCATTAGGTTGTGAAACACTTTTAAAAGGTGGTTGGGTGTGAGCTGGGTTGCTTGTCCCATCCCGTACCCCTTTGGGGGTTTTTTGGGGGGTTGGATATGCTTTCTGCATGGTGGGTTTGCTAAGTTAGTGGTGGAGGCTGGTGGGAGGCCTTGGTGCCTTGCTGCGGAGAAAAGGAGCAACGTGGTGCTGAGGAGAAGATGGGTTTGGGTTTG
Source organism: Fregata magnificens (assembly GCA_013389945.1). Classification (NCBI taxonomy): domain Eukaryota; kingdom Metazoa; phylum Chordata; class Aves; order Suliformes; family Fregatidae; genus Fregata; species Fregata magnificens. The sequence continues at coordinate 189,572 of WAAD01010887.1, forward strand.
CTCTCCTGGAATTTGGAACTAGGAATTTGCCCTCCATCTCCAGGAATTAAATGAGTTAAATCAGCAGATCCTCTTACCCATGTTGGGACCGTGTCCTCTTCTGCCTTGAGGCACCTCTGAAGGGGCTTTGCCAGGGGTGGGTTGTCTCCAGTCCACAGTGTGGGAGCAGAAACACTCTTAAGAGGACATGAGGATGAAGGTGATTGCTTAGGATCACACTGCAGAACCGTCCTGTCTTGGTTTGCCCGCTGGCCAACGTAGAGACATCAGCCACAAGTGTCCTCCATGGAGAAGAGACCGAAACATTGCTGTTCTTTATTTTCTAGCTCAGTAAACCTCCCCTTCTCCCCCTCCTGCTGAATCTATCTTGGAAATTTGGAGAGAAAAAAAAGAAAAATATTAGGTTTTGCTAGACATTTATATAATTTCTCCAGCCTGTCCCCAGCACTGTGGTTAGGGCTCATCTCAGCTGGTGTGGTGACAGTGTTGGGTGGCCAAGCGGGTCAGTGTGCAGAAAACTCAGTGCTCCCAGTTTGGCACTGGAAAAGATTTGGCAAGAGAGACCTGGGCTGGCTGGTCTGCAGCAATGAGATGATCATTTGCTTATCCGAATAACTGCAAGATGGTTGGTCTGCAGACTCCTTCGGTGACACCCTTGGAGATATTGTTTTGATGGGGATGTGGACACGGGTTGTATGTTGAACCCCAGGAGCTGGTCTTTGCTCGTACGGCCACCAGCAGCAGGGTCCTGCCTTGGTCATGAGTTTTCCAAGCAAGCCTCATCCCGGGCCCCACCAAGACCAAGCTGGAGCTGAGGCATTTCCTACCAGTTGCTTTGCTTTTACTATGATGGACTTTTCCATGTGGTGACCCAACATGCAGGAACCCAGAAAACCCAGCCTGGGACCACTGGCAGCTGCCCCAATGGAGGCTGAAACCAAGCAGGAGAGCACGATGATATAAAGCACAAACAAAGGCCAGCTCTTGGAGTGGCCAGCCCCATCCCTGCCTCCTTGCATGGGGCTGCCGGATCTGCAGGGACAGGTCCGTGGGTGGTGTGTAATGTGGTGCAACTTCTGGGCAGGGTTGGGATGGATCATCTCCGGAGGTATGAGCTGCTTCTGGGAGCAGAAGGGCTCCCCAAATCCAGAGCTCCTGGTGAGATCTCATCCTACAGCAGCGTCTGAGTGCAGATGGGCTTCACGGAGAGACAGAGCAGAGACTTTGCAAGAAGCCACAGACAAACATGAGGCACCAAACCCCCCATGCAATCGGGTACCTTGAGGCCACGTCCTCTGCAACGGGGTTTGGTATTTTGATTTTTCAAAGCAGTTGAGAGCGGCCATGGTTGAACAAAACTACTTGGTTTTCAAAGCAGAGTTTGTGTTTTCCCATCCTTCACCTGGGGGGGGAAGAAATCTCATCTGCAGAAAAACTTCTTTGGTTTCTCAAAGGCTTTTTTATTAAAAGAGAAATGGATGTTTAAAACACCATGTCCTCTGAGCAAAATCCAAGTTGAGAACTTATACTGAACGAAATGATTTTTACTGCAGCATTTTTCAGCCTGATTGATTAATATATTTGCCCAAGCAGAATACTTTATGTGAAAAGGCTTCTTTTGATCTAAAAACTGTTGTCGTCAGCTTTTTTAATTGAAAACCACTTCCACTTTCATTAATAGCTGTTCTCCCATCCCTAGCCTGCACTCAGCATGCCTGAAACAGCTCCTATCCAATGGGTTATTTTCCAGGATTGGACACAGCCGACACGATGGGCTTTTATCTATGTTCACAGCAAATTTAGGCAGACTCGTTCCTATTCAGGCTGCATTCAGAAAATGGTCTGTTTTCCTTGTTCTGGGTAATAAAAGGGGGAAAAAAAAGTCATATTTCAGCACAGGTCCTTGTTTTCGTGTAGTCTTGGAAATTGCATCTTTCCCCATGGAGTCAAGGGGGTGCTACTAGAGGGACTTTGGTGTCTGAGGTTCATGGTTCTGCTCTTGGATCTTGGCTTTGGCCAATGTTTGGCATGGGTTAGTAGAGGACTAACACCCCAGCACCCGCGATGCTGCTGGATTTGGCAGCATGGTAGGAGTGTCCCAGGGAGTCCCCTGCGTTCCTGGGCTTGGGGACCATGTGCTGAGGCCGTAACCTTAACCCTGCCAGCTGCTTGTTTGTAACAAGGGCCTTTTTTGTGTGTGTCTCGGAGGCTGCATGAAACACATGCAAATGAATTGCCTCTTATCGCTGCCGGCTGCCCGGGCTGCTCCATCATCAGCCTTTTGTTTTTTCCTCCGGGGTGAGCTAGTCTTCATCTTTGCTTTCTGCTCACAGAAAATGATATTTGTGGAACATCCTGCAGCAAAAAAAACCAACCCAAACTCAAAAAACCAAACCCCAAACAAATTGCAGCACTCCAGATATCTACTGACTTTATTTCAGTAACCTGGCTAAATTCTCTGCGGGACCCTGTGGCTTTCTTTTGGGAGAGGATGACTTGTGCAGCTTCATTCCCAGCACTGATGGGAAGCAGGGATGGTTGGGCAGGGGTGGGCAGTGCATGGAGATGGGGGGGAGATATATTATAAACCTGTTGCATTTAAGCTCTGGTGGGAAACGTCACCCTGTTTGCAGCAGAGCATCGTGCCCTCCCTTGTGCATGAAGATTGCAGGAGGCTTGGCCAGGGGAAGAGCAGCTTGCAGGAAGGATGCTCTGGTTGCTTCCAGCTGGAGTAAGTACCATTTCCACCTGGTTTGCAAGCGAAGGGAAGGTCAACTGTGTCCAAGCATCTTTGCCTGGCTGCGGTGGCACCTTGCAGGGTCAGCACTGGCATCGTCCCCTTTGAATGTGTTCCTCTTCTCCCTGCAAACCCCCCAGTCCCTCTCCATGGGACCCCCACACTCCAGCCTCTGCTTTGCATTTACAGCTGCCATTTGCAGCTCTTTTGTTATTTTTCTGCTGTTCATGTAAAAAAAAAAAGCAGCTGACACAATCTCACTGTTCATGGAAGGAAACTATTTAGGGACATAACTAGTGGGTTTTGGAAAACTTACCATAATGGGAGAGCTGCAGCTCCTTCCAGCCTTGCATCTGCCCAGCTCCCTGCCAGCCAGCTCTGCTTAACGGGACGCTTTTAATGGGACATTAACGACTCAAAAAAAAAAAAAATACCACAGAGCAATTTCTGAGCAAAATAATTGGGAGTCAGCTAGAGCTGGGGGCTCTTCGTGCTTCCCAAGTGCTCGTCCCTCTTGGAGAAGGACGTCACATGGACGTAACTGATTTAAACATGTCCTTGGTGCTGACTGCCGTGTTGAAAGCCAGCATGAGCTGATGAGTGTGGCAGGGCTGGGTTTTGTATGGAGAAATGGCCTTTTAAGAGGCTGGGGCTGAACTGAAACAACCCCTCCAGAGCAGCACTTGGGAAGTGATTAGGGAGAAGCTGGGAGAGGCGCAGGTTCTCCTCTCTGGTCTTGGTTGTGGCCGTGATAGGGGGAAACATGTTGGCTCTGTGCAGCAAAACAAGGGCTCCTGGATCCCAGAAAATTATGGGTATAAATTGGAGGTGGATGGCAAGGAGCCCCTCGGTGTCCCCCATCCTCTGCTAAAACCCATCAGGAGATGCTGTGGGTTAAATGTGCCTGGTTGTGGGGCTGCTGCTCTGCTCTTGGGCAGCATCCACCATCCCTTACTTGCAATTCATGGTTTTGTGCTTCTAAATTTAGCCCTTTTGGGGCAGGAGGGGTACAGAGGAAGGTGGATGGGGGAGAAGGAGGAGGGGAAGTGTTTCTCTCTCCGGTCCGGTGTCTAATCAAAGGGAGCCTGACTTTAAAGGCTTTTCATTCAGTGTGGAGCTGACGGGGAACACACATCATTAAAAATGTTCAAGTGCTTCTGTTCCCCAGCACCTCTTTGAAATCGCTGGCGACTGCACAGCCTTGGTGTGGCAGGGGGGAGCCGCCGGCTGCACGGCAGAGCCATGTTGTGCCGCTCCCGGCAGCCGTGCTGCCGCTTCCCCTCCACGCCAGCCCCCAGGTACCGCAACGGGGATCGGGCTTTTATGAAAAGCAATTTAAATGCAGGAGCTCTCTGGGCTGCAGGCATCTCCCCATCCCAAAATGCAGCACATGTGCTGGGAATTGTCTTGTTTGCATGTTCACCCCCTCTCCCCAATTCCCTCTGGAGTTGCACAGATGTTACCAGAGCCAGCGAGCTTTTTGGGGATAAAACAGCCTGCTTTGGTCCCAGGGATGCTTTTTTCTCTCTTGTATAAGAAAACAGCTTTGTCTTACAACAGCCATACCCAAAAAGCCAAGCTAGCAGGAGGGAAGTGATGTGCTCATTGGGGCTCAGCTCTCAATGCTGCATGGTATATTTGGGTCGGGACCCACTTTTCTACCCTCTGATGGGCAGTGCTGGGGGCAACACGGCACCAGGACACTCTGCAAACGGATCTGCTGGTGGCTGGGGGGGAAGAGGTGTGGATATGAAGGCTGGGAGGGAGCCACCGGGGCGGTGGGTGCTTTTGGCCACTCGGGGAAGCGCAGGGAGCCCACGTTGAGGATGCTGTTCTCGGCAAATCGATGTTAATCCCATTGTCTCTGCTGTAGAGACAGCACTGCCCTGGCAGGCTGAGGGCAATGGGCTGGGCAGGAGCGAAGGGGGTGCAGGGGGGAGCTGAAGTAGAGGTGTAAATCAGGATGGCTCATGTGTCTCTGAGGCGCTTGGGTCCCTCATTGCTGCTGGGCGATCCTAAAAGAAGTGCAGTGGGGGATCCCCAGTATCCACAGTGGGCAAGGAGCTGCCTGTGCTGTTGAGGGAAGGTCTCCTGCCTCTCATGGCCACGGTCCGTGACCATCCTTCTCAAAACCTCACCAGGAGGAAGGAAAAAGGAGGAGTTTCTTAGTGAGTCCCATCACCTTTGCTCCTGGCTCCTCTCCCCACGTTCCCTTGCTGCTTTTACCCTCTGGGTTTCTAGCCTGTAGGACAAAACCTTCCCCTCCGCAGCTGCCCTCCACCCTGCCACCCCAGCAGGCACCCACACCCTCTCCCACCTTGACACCCCATTGCTGACTGCATTTCCATGGGATCAGCATCTTCCCAAGATGCAGGAAGAAGCATTTTCTGGGTTTCTCCCCCCAAATTTCCCTTGTGGAGGATGTAGGTGGATGGGTTTCACTTGGTCTGATTAAAATTTGGATCAATGGGTCCTGGATGGCTATCAGTCCTGCTAATCACTGCCCTGAGCTGCTGCAAAGCAGCTGCTTTGTGCTGATATGGCACTGAGCAGCTCCCCAAGACCCCCAGCCGTGGCAGAGACATGCAGTCAGGCTGGGAACGAGTGCAACCCACTGGGGCAGGGGGGGTTTAACTAGTCTAATAAGGGAGAAAATTGCTGGGGGGAGGTGGGAATAATCCAGCCACATTTGGCATAAGCCCATCGTGCCTGAGGCAGGCTCATGGTCACGGGTGGGAGAGGAACAAATTGCCAGCCATGGGTTCTGCCGCCGATGCACTTTTTAGCCTTGAGCACACCGCTTAACTCCCAGACTCAGCTTTGATATCCCAAATCAAGGCTGCTGGCGTGCTCTGCCGCTTCCAAAAGGCTGCTTTGTCTTTTTTCCTTGGATTATGCTTATTTTTGTGGCTAAAGAAGAGACCGTTGTGTTCAGTAACTTTGACTTCCTGCATTAGACAGGCCATAAAATGCTGCATGGTACTAAGCCTTATTATTAGCGTTTATTACTGTGGAGGGAACAGGCACGGAAAGCGCGGCTCCATGGGTGGGGAGCTTTTTAAAGCAATCACCTACGGCCATGCAACCTGTTATGAAAACTCTCTGCATAACCAGGATGGATTTGTTATGTGCATAGGGGATGTGGATAATTATAGGAAAATCACTGTCTCTTGACAGAGAAGAGCCCGCTGTGTTTGTTCTGGAAATTAGGGGGGTCGGTGCAGTTGTAGGTGTTTTCCCCCATCTCAGGGTTGCTTTGCTTGTGCAGGCGGGGATGGTGGTGGTTGGCAACCCAAGGTGCTATGTTTGCTGCTTTGATGCCTGCCCAGACCTGGACTGGCTGCCTGGCTCTCCTCGTGAGCACAGGGAGCCATGCTGGGTTAATTCCTGGGTAGGAAACAGCAGTGCTGAACGCTTGATCATACCTTTGCCTGATCATCTTCCGCGTTCGCCACCAGGCTCTGGTGATGGTTTCGGCTCAGACCTGCCTCCTCCGCCCCTGCTGACCAGTGTGGCCGAGGGGGCACTGGTGTCTTTTAGCACTGCAAGCTTCAGCCTGGGCAGGACCTCACTGTGTGAGGAGCTTGATGGGCATAAAATGCGACCTGTGTGGCTAAAGCCTGAGCAGGCTTTGGTTTCGGGTGGAAGGCAAGAGCCAGGAGGTGCCCTGAGATGGGGGAAGACCTCAAGGTGGGGGAGAGCTGGAAGTGTGATGAAGTCTTGGGTGGAGGCACAGAGTCTGGGGAGCACAGCTTGGAGGGGAGTTTAGGAAGGAATTAATGGGCACCATGATCGCTGGGACTTCCCCAAGGAACAGGACAGGAGGAGGAAGGGATTTAGCCTGGTACAGCATAGGAGCTGCAGTCCTTTTGGTCTTTATCCCTCCCTTCTGCTCAGCAGCTTCCCCACACCCACTTTCCACCCCAGCAGGTTTCCCCTTAACTCTGCCCACTTCAGCCCCTCCCTCTCCATTGCTGGCAGGACAGCCTCTGCCCCTACAGTCCTTGGGGCACAGCACCGCTGGGTGACCGTGCCACCATCTCTAACCGTGCCAATACCTGTCGTCGGTCAACCCAGCCCCCCAAGGTGAACATCTCAAGAGCTTCTGTAGACCAAACCAAGTTGCAAAGGGGCTTGGGGGAGGCTGGCATTTTTGCTGCACCCAGGTATTTTTTTCCCTTCCTCCTGCACAGTGAAGCTTGGGGAGGAGAAAGGATGAAAGGACCTGAGGAGCCTTTGGGGCTGGATCCAGCCCTGCAGCAGGGTGCTGCTGTGCCCTGGGCAGCGTGGGGACCTTACCTGCTGCTGGAGAAGGGCAGTGCAGGGATGGGGAGAGACAGGAGAGCTGGCTGAACTCATCAAGACATTCACAGACTGGCTTCCCTCCTCTCTGATTTTGTTTAAATTAAGCCATCTGCCCACATTAAATGGTAAATTATCTCAGCTGCTGCGTATCTCCCTGTGGGGACAGTGGCCAGAGGAGCGGGGGGGAGAGGGTGAGCACTGCAGGTCTGCACCCCTGGCCTTGGACCTGGGGAAAATGTGGCTCCCATGGAGGCGGGTGTCATCTCCCCTTCTGCATCCCAGAGATCAGCTCCAGGCAAACTGGAGCTGGTCACCTGGGAAGATCACAGCCCTGCTCCGCTGGCCTTGGAGGAGGGTTAGGAACTGGTCTCTAATCCATCTAATCAAGCTGAGCATGGTGTGACCTTCCTTGGCTCATGTCCTTGGGAGTCCTTTTCCAGGCGGCAGTGTCTGCTCAAGGGATAAGAGCTCTCGCCATGATGCTGTGGCTTGGAGAAAGGAAGAGGTGCAGTGTACCAAGACGGAGGGTCTGGAGCCACCATGGGGAATGGCATCCCAGAGCCGAGGCAGGACCCGGATTAGCTCGGGGTAGGCTCCTGCTTGATTTCTGCCTTTGCAAGCAGCGCCTGCAAAGAAGGGAGAGGTATACTGGCCTGGGCGCTGAGGGAGGACTTTTTCCTCATGTTGTTTAGCTTGGAAAGACCTTTCTGGTCTTCCAGGGATGTCTTCAGAGGTGAAGCCCACTCTGAGTGAGCACCCACAGTCAAGGGCGGGGGNCTTTGGGTAGGTCAGAGCCAGTCTCAAACCCTGCAGTGGATTCAGCTTCACTTGGTCCCTTCCACTCCTGCCACGATGGATGGTCTCTTGTGGCAGTCACCACTTAGCAACACACACAAGTGCCACCTCGCTCTCCATGCAGCGCCCAATGCTGTTCCAGCACCCCAAAAATAGCCACCCTCTCTATATAGCTGTTGGCCCTGGGGAGGACATGGGCTCTTGGTGCTTATTGCCAGCTCCTCGCTGAGACCCGACTCTTGTCATTGCTGCAATGAGTTGTGCAGTATCTCTTTGCCTTTGAGTGGGTCCCCAGGGTTGCGTCAGGAACCTGCTGTGTGGCTGGACACCATCAGCCACCAGCACCCTTTAGGGGCCCTTTGCAGGAGGGGGAAGCACTGGAAGGGAAGGGCTGTGGGTTGCCAGCGGAAGGGGTGGGACACCATCGGTGCTGGGGGAAAGGATTTGGATGAAAGGAGTAGGTGAGAAGCAAAAGCAGCAGGAGGTAGAGGGTGCATTAGGGGCTCCAAAGCACCCTGTTGTCTGGTCACTGGCAAAACCCCAGCCCATGTGCTTGGGCTCGCCTGGGGACCAAGGGATGGGATGGGTGCTGGTACTCAAGTGAAGAACCTCCCCCACTCCACAGTGTCCCAGCTGAGTTGGCATCTCCAGCTCCCTGAGTCTGCCCTCGGAGAGCACCTCTGTCCCGCCATGCAACGGTAGCCACCAGCTCTGAGCACTCCGGATCCACTGAAGTGCAAAGGACAACTGCCCTCCCTTGGTTAAAACTGAGCAAATAGTGAACGAGACCATTTCTCTGGCCATTTTTCTCCCTCAGCCTTTCTGCTGCTCAGCCTCTCGCACCCCTCTTGCATCCACATTGCTTTAAGCATAGCAGGAGCCAGGAGTGGGCAGCATGGGTCTGCTCTGTGCCATGTGCCCGGGTCTGGCTTGCAGCAGCTCGGGGTGTCCTGGACCTGCACCAAGACCATCTGCAAGCAATTCGCCTTTGCAGAAGCTCTTGGCAGCTGGCCTGGCTGGTCTCAGGACACGGTCTGGGGCTGTCCCAGCCCCAGCAGGAGTGCCGAGGGCTTTTGTGGCCATCGATGTGATGGTGAGGAAGGTGGTTAGATCCAGTGTGCGGGTTGCAGCACTCAACTTTTCTCACTTAGTATAATGTACCAGTTTTCTGAAGCTGTAGGGTCTCCTCTCCACATCTCAGTGGTCTCCTGGGGTCAGGTTCCCCCTCTTAGAGGCATTTCAGGGCATCTTGCCCCATATGTACTTGGTCTCAGTGTGTCAGGCTGTAGCACATGGATGCTGCTGAGCTCCTAACAGAGAAGGATCCCAGATCCATCCTGTGCTGAAATACAGATGCAGGAGTTGATGGAGCATCTCCAGGACTGAATGTGCAACAGGACTTTCAGAGGACCTTGGCTGAGAAGTTTTACAATGAGCCACGCAGTTTCCCCTGTCCTCGGCTCCTCTGTCCCATCTACCAGCCAGTATTTGGGGAGATTTTTTTCCAGCAAGCAGACAAATATTCACAGCAGCTCCAGCCTGCATTTGACTGAGGTGTGAGAAACAACCTCAGCGCCAAACCCCGAATGTGTAGCAAGCGCCCAGGGAGGAATGGGCTGCACCAGCTCATGCAATTTAGTTTGTTGTGAATACACCGAGAGTGTCGGTGGTGGTTATTGCACCTCAGCGGAGCAATGGTAACCTGATTACTGGCAGCCTTTGCCTTGGGGTCATTAAGCACCAGGAAAAAGCAACTGGAGTCTCTTAAAGCTTTCTGGAGAGATTTGGACCAAAACTGAAGCTCTGAGTGTCCTCAGGCTCTGACGTGTGTTTGCTCCTGTATCTGTGCCACTCCACCTGCCTTGTGGGACAGTTTGGAGGAGCCTGGGTGGGAAACCCAGGCTGGACCCTGGTGGTTAAATCTCGCTGGTGAAATCCTGGGGCTGCTCACCTGGGACGATGCAGACGCAGGTTAAAATCTTGCCCCGGGGAAGGGGGGCTGGGGGAGCTCCCTGGGAGGCAGGACCTTGGCAGGGATCCATTCCCTCCCTGGGATCCCCATTTTCTCATTTACTACGTGCTCTTGCCTGTGTTTTCTGAGGGATTCTGGTGAGCCAGCACTTTGCAAGGGTTGGAGGTGCCTGAGCAGCCGGGGAAGTGCCAAAAAAAAAAAGCTAAAGATGGGTTACGTGTGAGGAAATTTGGGGGGGAAGGCAGGGATGGAAAGCCACGGAGGAGAAGCAAGGAGCATTTCCCCCTTTTCTGCTGGAAGCCAGCAGGCAATCCTGCTGCTTCCCACTCAACCCACCCAAAGGAGCCAGACAAAATCCCTACGACCACCTAAGAAATGCTCAAACCGAAGCAGTCAGGACGAGGGGGAGTCTGCCACGGCGGGAGACAGCTGCCAGCGGGCGGGACGGAGCTTAGTGCTGGGAGTTAATCGCCCATGTAGAGAACGGACAGTAAGGGTGAGGGGCAGAGCCTGAAGGGCAAATCACACCTGCGGGGAAGACGGATGAGCCGATCGCCCAAGGTGGACGATGGCGCCTTCTCAAGGGCACCAGCAGGAAGAGGACGGGGCAGGAGACCGCGATGGCCATGAAAGGTTTAACCTAATGAATCGTTTTCTCATCAGCAGCAAAGACTTGGGTTTTCCACTCGTTTGTATTTCTCTCCTGGCAGTGTTTAGGTGCAATAAATCCATATGTGTGTACACACGCACACGTTGCCCTTCCCCTGAGGGCTGCCTTGGAAAATAGCCTCTTGCATCTGTGGGGTCTGTGCATGGCTCAGGGCCAGGAGGCACCGGGGCCTTATTAGCTCCAGGGATGGGTGATTATCCACACGTGTCAGATGGGAAAACTGAGATGTAAAGCAGTGAAATCACTTGGCCCAGGGTGGAAAGTAAGATGGTTTTGGGGCTATGGATGGACCTGCTGCTTCCTTGCAGAAGCTGAGTGAAGCAGGGATGTGCCTTTGCTTTTGAGCAGGGACTAAAGCTTGGCCCAAAGCGTTAGGACTGTGAGCAGGTCTTGTCCTGACTGCATAGGTTTAATCTAATTTAAGGCTACAGAGTGGCTAAAAGCCCTGCTGGGTGCCTGGGCAGGGCTGCAGAGGGGAATATTTCACCCTGGTTGCTCTTGGCTGGCGATTAGCAGCACCCTGAAGCAGGAGGGGGGATGGACCCTGCCGTGCTCTGCCCTGGGCCAGCCCTGGCTGCTATTCTTGCTCAGCCGTGTCTGCTCTTTTTTGGACTGTTCTTTGTCTTTAGCCAGCCACGTATCCCATCTCCCAGACAGGAGAGATGAAAATGAGCTCTCGTCCTCTGTGGAGGAGATGATCAGGGAGAGACACGGAGGAAAAGTGAGGGAAATTAAGCAGAAATAGCTTCAGGGGTCATTTAAAAATATCCCCACGACTCCCTTAAATATATATTTAGCAAGAATTCATAGTCCATGGCTGAGGGAGCTCCAGGCACCAAATGTACGGAGTGGTTTTTGATAAAGACCCATGGGATCTGGCACAGCTTAGATGGGAAGGAGGTTTGTGGGATGGAGATGGGGGAGATCCCGGGGCAGGAGACTGCAGGGTTGCCCTCAGCCACTCTCCTGTGCCCATGAACTGCCCCCACGCTGCATAAAGCCACGTGTTGAGCCTCTTGGGTCTCTAAAAGCAGGTCCTTTTCCATCAAAGCCTACCAGCAGGCCACATCCAGGGCTCCTGCTGATGGGGTAGGGCTGGCAACACAACCCTTGGAGACCCCATGGGCTGCCAGGGCTCTCACCCAGCCTTTGTGCAGCAGGTTAGTGGTGCCACCACCCCGTCCATCATGGTTTTCCTCCCCTGGGAGTAATCTGTGCTGGTACCCTCTGCCTGAGTGAGGACAGCCTGGCTTGGATCTTGTCTCCATGAAGGCTGGGAGTGGACAAGGAGGTGTTGGACTGAGCCCAGCCCTTCTGGAGAAGGGAGCTGCTGACAGACGAGCTAGATGGATGGAAAGGCATGGCATTAAATCTGTAACACAATGCCCATAAGGAGACACGAGTGGCCGGTATGGTCCCACGGGAGGAAGAGTACAAAGCTGCCACAGGGCCGATGCTTGGCGGGTGTGAAGCACTGTGAGAGACAAGAGCAGCACTACGCCCCTCACATGAGCTGGCCCGTTGGCATTGAGATCCCAAAGTGTCTTCCAGCTCCCAGTCCTCTAGGAGTAAGAAGATCCCCTCGTTCCTAGGAGCATCCCAGGCTAAAGACCCTGTTCCAGAGCAGCCCTCGTTGCCCAGCTCCCAGGTCTGCCCCGGAAGCTGCGTGATCATCCAGAGCCCATGAATTATTCACTGCTCCTCCGTGATGTGCAGGATCCCGTTACACTGTGGAGAAGGGTCTCCTTGAGCAGCAAAGTCTTGCCCAGGGCTGTCAGCTTGGAAATCCAAGAGCTCGAGGGAATTCAACTCGCACGTTCCTTCCTCGGGTCCAGTGTTGCTCCGACAGCAAAGTCAGGCGGGGTTTTGACTTTGGGGCCCCGGCTGAAGGTTGGTGGGTGTCTGCTTACAGACCTGCGGGCTTTATTGATTGTCTCCTGCCTGAGTTCCGACCCCATCCAGATTGTAACTGCTCCCCTCCAGACGACAAACAGAGTTGCCAGTCACTGATTTATTTTAATTGCCGTCTTTCCCTCCCGCTAGCGACATAGAAGCATGACAAATGTGTGATGGAGTATCTGAGCTGGGAGATGCTGGGGGCATTTGGTGCTTGGTGGGGGCATTGTCCATCCCCACCTGCCTGGCACAGAAAAAAACCCTCTCTGAAAACCCACAGCGTGGGGTAACTGAGGCACTGGAGCTGGTTAGGAGGAGGTGGGAATTTATGCATGGGTGACAGGGCAGAGAAATCAGTGTCGGGCTGCCTGTGCATGGCAGGGAGTGGTAGGGTGGGGAAGGGGGATAACTGGGAAAAAAACCCAGAGTTTTGTGGTCAGCACGTGCACCCTCAGAGCAGAGGGGTCCCTGGCAACTTCTGGGCTCCTCGCCTGCCGCACGGGGCAATGCATTTCAGCAGGACACCTTTTTTGTTTGGGAAGGTGTCGGAAGGGAGGGAAGATGTGAAGACTTGGTCTTTTGTCCTCTAGGGCTGCAGGCAAAGACGCCCTCATGGGGCAGGAGGGGACATGCTGTTCGGTATGATGCTCTCCACTCCCTCCGTGGCTGGAGCATGTCACAGGGAAGAGCTGCGAGACGTGACACACGCCACCCTGAAGACTAAAGGGAAATGGGGGACTTCTGCATTCTTGTGACAGTGTTTGGCACAGCGGGAACAGCACCCGTAGGGGGGTGGAAGAGAGGCATGAGGTGCCTGGGAGCTGGCTGGCACATGGGGCCATCTCCTTGGTCCCCCCAGTGTGGGTGCTGGGCTCCCCGCAGGCTCCTGCCCAGCTTCTCCCTTCCCAGCTGCTTGTGCAAATGGTTGAGAAACATCTTTTGCTGCAGGCTGTGTCCTTGCTTTCTTCCCCGCCGGGACATGGGGAAAGGGCGAAGGTCTCAGCTGCTGGGAGCCGGGCACCGGTGCTGCCGGCTAGCTTTTCACAGCATCCCTTAGCACTGCCTCTCCCTCCCGAAGAAAGTGCCACTCATCCTGCAAACACATCACACTTGGCGGTGATATTAGAGGTCAGAGCAGGGATTGGGGGGCGTCTCCCCCCATTATTGCCCCTCTCTCCCTATCCAAGAAGAATCCTCCTCCATCAAAGGCACCCAAGAGCCCTGGCTGAGACCAAGCCACATCTCAGGTGTTTGGGTCATTTTGGGGCCCTGCGGTTATGTGAGGCCCCCCTCCTCTGGAGCTGCCACCTGTTTGCTGTCTGCCCAGCAAGACCCAGCTCATACGAGGCCGCTGCAGTGCTCGCTCCTCATGTCCCGGCCGTGGCAGTGTGTCACTGTGCGGTGACATGGCAATGGCTCGAGTGGAGGCTCCAGCGTTTAAAGACGCCTGCCTGCCGGGATCGTGGCTGGTCTCATCTCTGCTCGGCGTGAGCACAGACGGGCTGAGTCCTTCTGGGCCGTGTTGCTCCTCCCTGGGAGGATGGCTTCCTTTGCCTCCCTGCTCTCAGAGAGAGGAACGGAGGCGCAGAGTGATGATGGACCAGATCGCTGTCTCCCAGTGGAAGGGTCTCTGAGCAGAGTAGGATGTAAAATTAGGCTCCTCTGAGCACAGGTAGCGCCTGGAAGGCAAAGGCACCAGCTCGCAGGGGGCAGATGGACCGGAGACGGACGTGAGCCAAACCACCTGAAGCCCGTGGATGTACACAGCTTCCCAGGGCGCTGCTTGGCTTCCTCGGGCTGCATCCCTGCAGGACGAGCCGCGGGGCCCTGCCAGGAGAGACCAGGGTTGGGCACCCAAAATCAGGTGCCTCCATCCCATATGGACATCGCTGTCCTGAGCAGGGCCATCCTCAGCGAGTCCTGGGGAGGGAAGCTGGGGACTGGAAAGGGCAGGAGGCCAAGAGCATGGAGGGTCCCTGGGTGCTCAAATCTTTGTAATTATAGATTCGTGTCTGTGCACCAGCCGTCCTCAGGACACAGGGCTTCGGTGAAGGATGTAGCCCTGCAATGTGATCCTGGATCCCCAATCCTGCCTTAATCCTCTCTGTACTTCGGGGGTTTATTTTTCCCTCTCCATTAATCTCTGAATATTAGGTGGAAAGCGAACAATTACTGTGCTAATGGCTCCATAAATTCCTTCATTACTTATTAAACTCGAGCACTCCCCGTGCAGCGGAGGAAAAGAGATGGAATGGAGAAGAAAAGGGAGCAGAGGGGGGTTAGCAGGGGCTGCACCAGGGCAGAGGGCCCAGCTCCTGCGGCTGGCCCTGGGCAGGGCTGGCAGTGGGGCCGGATCAGGCCCCGGCAATGCATGGGCTGCCGTTGCCCTCTGCCGGCAGCGGGACAGGCAGGGGCTGCCTGCTCTGCCTGCCAGACGGGAGCGGGGAGAGCCTCGGGCCATGGGGCCGGGGTCCCCGGGGAGGGCAGGGGGCAGGAGGCTGGGGAGCAGCGAGGTGCCTGGGGCCGCTCGTTGCGAGGATGCTCCGAGGAGGTCGACGGGCGGGATGGGGCGGAGGGATCACCCCGCTTGGGGAACCGCTGTGAAAGCTGTCCCCAAAGCCCTTGGGGACGGTGCTGAGCAGAGCTGAATCAGAGCGAAGGGAGCCTGGCTTTAGGCAGCGGTTAACTCGAGCAGAGGCACAGGGCAGGGTGCGGAGTCTTGAACCTGACCCCATCTCCACGCTATCTCCCCGCGAGGCTGCCAGCGAGTGCCGGACACAGCTTTCCCAGCTGCACAAAGAAATCCGCTCTCTCCCGGCTTTCCTCGAGGTACTGGGAGCTGCCTTGTGGTTCATTGCCAAACCTCACCGACATCCCGCAGGGTGGATGTTCTCCAGTTTTTTTTTTTCCACTGGCGAAGGCGAGGTCTGGGCCGCTGTGGAGATCGTCGTGAGAATTGCAGCGACTGTTCAGGGGAAGCTTTCGCCTCTCCTCTCCGGGTCAGAGTGTGTGACAGCTCACTTCTGGGCTGGCAGCTCCCGTCCCGGGAGGGCTCTTGTGGCCTCACCTAAGTGAAGCTAATGTATTTCGACGTCTCTAATGGCCAGCTGGGATACAAGCGCATCTGCAGGAAGAAAGGCAGCTCCTCTGAATGCAAAACTGCAAACAAGCAAACGCCTCCCCAGGCAAGATGCTCGCAAGTCTTCTACCCGTGTCAATCGGCGGGGCTCAGAGCGGGGGCTTTGGGATCCTGCCAGGGAGCTTTCTTTGCTTCTCCTCCTCCATCAGACTGACCTGTTCCTCTGCGATCATCTTCAGCCAGGTTTTGAAAAGAAGACGCACAGTTAAACCACTAGAGAAAGGTTTTTGCAGGAAAACAGCAAGTTTCTTTGGTTCTACAACACCCAAGTATCCTCCACGATGAGCCCAGCTCCGCAGAGGGACCTGGATACCCAACTCCCACGGACACCAAATGTAATTAGATGTTTATATCTAGACCAGGGGCTCAAGGGCCATCTGGCACCTTAATTATTCATACACATATATATAAGCGCAGGCAGAGCGCTCTTTATCTAGCCTGGGCCTGGGGGGAGATTCCTGCTTACGCCAGGTCATTTCTCATGGCCTGACAAAGCGTGCTCTTCTCCAGGGCTGCTTTCAGGTGCTGCGTTGCCTTTTCCCGGTGCCAAAACCTGCTCCAAAACACACCAGTGCCACTGAACCGGGCGCTGCAGAGATCCATGTCAATGGTGACTGATGCGGAGGTGGAAAAATCCAGGAGGAGAAGAGTCCTCC
The DNA here is from genome assembly GCA_013389945.1 of Fregata magnificens. Classification (NCBI taxonomy): domain Eukaryota; kingdom Metazoa; phylum Chordata; class Aves; order Suliformes; family Fregatidae; genus Fregata; species Fregata magnificens. The sequence goes on from WAAD01010887.1 coordinate 205,742, forward strand.
CTTGGAAGGAGCGGGTCAGGAGGACTGAAATCAGATTAAATGTCCGTCAGGAGGGCCCGTCCCTGCCATGATGTGGCCCAGCACTCCCTCAAGGTGTCTTTTAAGCCGTGACTCATCAGCTGAGGAATTTTAATTTCTGTGTTTCTCTCCCAACCCGAGGCAGCACGAGGAAGCGGTTAGGACCTTGGCAGATACAAGTCTCTATCACTAGCTGTTTAAAGTGATGCATTTCCTCTCAAGCCAGTGGAGCTGTGCCAGGTTTTACCAGATGTAACCTCAAAGATGAAGCTGAAATATGGCAAGATAGGTTTTTCCCCACAGTTTTATCTTACCTAGCTGAGGAGCAATTCCTCAGCTCCTCTGCGATGCTCTTGACGGATGCCACAGGACACGCAGGAGGGGAGCTGGCAGGGAGGGGTATCTGCATGGGATCCAGACTAAAATTATGCTTTTTTTTATTGCAGACTGGGATATTCTACTCCCCAAAGCATGCTGTGGGCTGGGTCCCCTTCCTCAATCAATCCCATCCCAGCCTCCAGAAACCTTTCTCACAACCCTGGCCCTGGAAGTGAGATACTTCTGTAAATGGTAACACCTTGACAGAATAGCAATTTTTTAGGGGGGGCGGGGAGAAAAAAAAGCCTGAGCTTTATCCTTCAGTTGTGTCTCCCCAGGAAAGCAGCTCGACCCAGACAAGAGCAGCGGTTGCGATAAGCCTGTCTGACAGACTCCATGTCTCGCTCAGCCGAGGCTCCTTCACGCTGGTGATGCCACCCCTCCCTCACATACCTTTGTATCACTTCATCTGGATGATCCACATCCATCTAATTGTATCTGTCTTCCATATATTTTACGATAATTATATCCACATGAGCTGAGCTCCCATATCATTGCAGGACTGTCTCCGATACGCCTGTTAGGTTAACTCAGTGTTGTTACATAGGAGGATCTCATTTTCAGAAGCTCAACATATATTTCAAACACAATTTCTATCACTCCTAGGTCTATATTTAGACATCAGCTATTTACCCACCACCGAAAACCCACCCACAATTTCAGGAGGCTCTGTGTACCATCTCTGTCAGAAGGAGATGATATGACAGGGAGAAATGCAGTCTAATGGACCGCTATTAAAAAATCTGATTCAATTCTCCCTCTGTTGGATTAAGACGTTCCTGGGGAGCGATCTTATTTCCATGGGGTGACACAGAGACGCGAGGACATTTCACTCAGAGGCACAGCGAGGGAACATTGTGCTTTCTGCTCTCCTTATTTCAAACCACTTAGGCTGTGATTATAAAACATGGCTCAGGGGGGCCGTAGCATCGCTGGGTTAAATGAAGTTCTTCCTACTGCAGTGTGGTTGCAGGTTTTTTTTTTTTTCTCCTCAGGTACTGCTGGATTTCAATGCGTTTCGATAGCAGCCAAGAACAACAAACGGGTAGTCCTCCAGCACGGCCCTGGGGGTGTGAAATTAGGGTTTGGGGGGATGATTTATGGGGTAGTAGGATGCAGGGGCAGTACTTCCACCGGGGATGGCAGGGTCCACCCCTGCCACAGCTTCCTCACCCTTTGAACCTTTCTTTTTCCCTTCCACGCTACGCAGAGGCAGAGCAGGGAGGGGAAAGAGGAGCAAGAGTGCAGGGACCTGGAGCGAGGCAGGTACAGGGCGAGGCGTGCCCGTGACAGGCCGACAGTCCCCGGCCCTGCTCCCTGCCGCTCCCCCTCAGGCTCCGACATCCAGCAGGGGAGGGCCGGGCCCCGGGGCTGACCGCGGGACGCTGGCGGCCCAAAGACCTGCGGGGCTCCCGCAGCCCCACCGGGAGGTGTCTCAGGGTATTTCCTGATGCAGACAGGTACAAGGAAACGGGCGGAGGGCACAACAGGCACTGACTGTAGGCCGAGCTGTCGCGACCCGCTTGAACGCCCTCTCCGTTCCCCCTGCACCCTTCCCTTCGGTGAAGTTGAGCCCCAGCCCACGCCGGTGGCGTTCATTCCCCGGCTGCTCGCGCATCCCTGCGGGCTGAGGAAACGGGCGGAGACCACACCCCCACCGGGCTCCGCTCCGCGCCGCAGCCCGGCGCGCTCTGAGCGCTCAGCCGCGGCCGCACGGCGAACTCTGCCGGGGAACCGCCCTCTTCCCCGCTGCAACCAATCAGAGTCAGAGCAAGCGTGACTGATCTCCACTTTAGCCTATCCGAAAGCTATCTGACTGCACCCAATCAGACGCTTGGGGAGATTTTTCTCGGCCAATGATAAACGAAGAGTGGAGCTTGGGCAGCAGCCCGCGCTTCTTCTGGAGCGGCGTAGACTTCAGCCAATCAGAGCAGCGCAGGAAGGTTACGAGTGACCAATGAGGAAAGGGGGTGGGGAAAAAGCAGCTCGCGAGAATTTGAGAGGGACGATGGGAACCCGCGTCTAAGCGAGCGGGCCAATGGGGAAGGGCGGGGCGCGGCCGCAGCAGGACCATTATAACTGGCAGGTAAGAGAGCCAATCAGAAGGAGGAGGTAAGTTCGGCCTAACGGCCAATGAGCGGGGAAGTCCTCCCATGCTTGAACTGCTAAGATTGACAGGGATCGGAGCCCAATCAGAAGGACGCGCCCTTTCTAACCGCCCAATGAGCGAGCGGGGTGGAGAGGAGTGGGGGGGCGGCTCTTCCCGCCCCCTCCTCGCGGGCGCGCGAGGCCGGCCGGCGGAAGGACAGCCCGCTGAGCCAAT
>WAAD01010887.1:209305-411633 GCA_013389945.1 Fregata magnificens
CGGTAGCGGCGGGGCCCTGGGTTATCGAGACTACCGGCTGCAGCAGCTCGCCCTGGGCCGCTTGCCGCCTCCGCCCCCTCTGCCCAGGGAGTTGGAGAGGGAGAGGGACTACGGGGGTTTCTACGAAGCGCGAGTGCGGCCGGCCTACGGGCTGGAGCGGGTGGCCGGTGTGGCGGCTGCTGGGGGTTTTCGTGGAGGAGGAGGGGGTGCTGGAGCTGCCAGCGAGGAGGAGATCAGCCCCGAGGATGACCAGAGAGCCAACCGCACGTTGTTCCTGGGCAACCTGGACATCACCGTGAGCGAGTCAGATTTACGCCGAGCTTTTGACCGTTTTGGGGTCATCACCGAGGTGGACATCAAAAGGCCGGGGCGTGGGCAGACCAGCACATATGGTTTTCTTAAATTTGAAAATCTGGACATGGCGCACCGGGCCAAGCTGGCCATGTCAGGAAAGGTGCTTCTGCGCAACCCCATCAAGATCGGGTATGGTAAAGCCACTCCGACTACCAGGCTCTGGGTGGGTGGCCTTGGGCCCTGGGTGCCCCTCGCTGCCCTGGCCAGGGAGTTTGATCGGTTTGGCACCATTCGCACTATCGATTACCGCAAAGGTGATTCGTGGGCCTATATCCAGTATGAGAGCTTGGACGCGGCGCAGGCAGCGTGCACCCACATGCGTGGTTTTCCCTTGGGTGGGCCAGATCGCCGGCTCCGCGTAGACTTTGCTGACACTGAGCATCGGTACCAGCAGCCCTACCTGCAACCTCTGCCCTTGCCACCCCCTGCTCACTACGAGCTCGTGGCGGAGGCAGCTGCTTTTGGGGCTCACCGGGGAGCCCCACCTGATCCTCTTCGGGGGGCCCGGGACAGGACGCCACCGTTACTCTATAGAGACCGCGACAGAGACCTTTATCCTGAGACAGAGTGGGTGCCACCCCCACCCCCTGTACGGGATAGGAGTAATCGGGCAGCTGCCTATGACCCACTGGAAAGCCTAGAGCGTCGCCGGGATGGTTGGTCCTTGGAGCGGGACCGAGGGGAGAGGGAACTGGGCAGTAGTAGTAGGGATCAGCCTAGGAAACGGAGACTGGCGGAGGATGGAGGCCGGCACTTGGACCGCTCTCCAGACAGTGAGCGCTCTTCTTCCTCCCGGAAGCGTCACTGTTTAGCCACAACCTCTCCGCCGGACCGCAGCCCCGAGCTCCTTGGAGGGAGGGAGCGTTACAGTAGTGACCCCGAGCGCTCGTCCTCCCGCTTGCTCCTGTTGGAGCGGCCCTCGCCTGTCCGGGAATCGCGCAGGGGCAGCCTGGAGCGGGGTCAGAACGAAAAGCGCGACCGCAAGAATTCCGCCGAACGGGAGCGGAAGCATCGCGCTTCTGCCGCAGCCGCTGCGCAGGAGTGCAAAAGTCCAGCCAAAAAGGATGAGCGTGCTACGGAAGGAGGTGGCGGAGGCTCCCGCCTCAAACCTCCTCCTCAGAAACAGCAGCAGGATGGAGCGTCGCAGGCTGGGGGAGCCCCCAAGCTCTGCTTGGCTTGGCAGGGGATGCTTCTGCTGAAGAACAGCAACTTCCCGTCCAATATGCATCTGCTTCAGGGGGACCTCGGTGTTGCCAGCAGTCTCCTCGTGGAGGGAGCGACTGGTGGGAAAGTAGCTCAGCTCAAGATCACCCAACGTCTTCGACTGGACCAGCCCAAGCTGGACGAGGTCAATCGCCGCATCAAAGTGGCGGGTCCCAATGGCTACGCCATCCTTTTGGCTGTGCCTGGCGCATCAGACAACCGCTCCGCAGCTGGAGCTGCCGAGGCCGCCACCACCTCCACCCAGAGGCCACTCAGGAATCTGGTGTCCTATCTAAAGCAAAAGCAGGCTGCTGGGGTGATCAGCCTCCCTGTGGGGGGTAACAAAGACAAGGAGAACAGCGGGGTTCTGCACGCCTTTCCGCCCTGCGATTTCTCCCAGCAATTCCTGGACTCCACGGCCAAGGCGCTGGCCAAATCAGAGGACGACTATCTGGTCATGATCATTGTCCGTGGGGCGTCCTAAGGCCCTCGTGTTCTCTGTACCCAACCCTGCCTACTCCTCTACGCAGCCCCTCCAGCGTGTGCCAGGTGCTATGGGATACAGCCTTAGCCAGCCCTGTCATTATTTTAAATTAGATCTTTGTTTGTAGGTGACTTTCCCTGCCCGTTTTTCTGTTACTACATTTTTCTATAAAGTTAGAAGCCAGAAAGGTTGGTTAGCCGTTAGTGTGAATAGGATATTTTGAGAATCCCCTATCAGTGGGGATAGCAGGGAGGCTAGGCCTGCTTTGATTTACAAAAAAGAAAAAAAAAAAAAAAAAAAAAAAATAAAAAAAAAAAAAAAAAAANNNNAAAAACAAAAACTGGGGGGGGGAGGGGGGAAGAACAAACTCCCGTCTTCTTAATTTTGATTCGTGTCCTTTTTTCATTTCATGTATTTTAAAGCAAGTTCAATAGCTCGTCCTCGATAGAGTTACAAACCTAAAAGACCAGATTTAAAGCACTCAGTAGTTTAAATGGAAAACCACATACTAGTGGACTGGTGTCAGCTCATTTTTCGAGTCCTTGAAATTCTGTGACGGCCTCAGGCCGGCGGCCCTTTGGCACGCGTGATCCCTTTCCTCAGGAGCCTGAATGGTTTCCCTTTGAGTTGCATGGCTCAAGGTTGGTGTCTTTCAGGTGACCAGCACCTGTTCTCGGGTACACTGCAGAACATTTAATTCCTTTATTGGGTGTTTGATAATTTCATCCAGCCCCTCAAAATGCATGCACTGAAAGTATGCTTTTTTAACAGGTGTATTTCTCCTATTTCTCTGAGTTCTGTTGTATCCCATATACGCACTTTGGGTTTGTAGCAGTGACAATGTTTGGTAAATAGCTGAGGACTTTGTTACAAACCATGAATGTCTTGTGCTTACTCTGGTATGCAAGAAACAAGGAGGTGCTTTAAGAATAACTTTAGTTATATTGTGGTTTTTTGTTTTTACTGCCTTTTTTCAAAGAGTTGCAGGTACAGTGGGGTCTGGTTCCACAGTGCAAACTCTGAGCAAGTGTGCTTCTCTCCAGAGATGGTTTTAATTCTGTGATAATTTAATTACATAAAAGTTCTCATTAACATTTTACCTCTTTGTTAATAGCAAGAAACTGCTGTCTGCTAGGGACTTTTCAGGTACAGTACAGTGGGCATTACATGAGGTTTATCGTTTTATAGGCATCTGGAGTAAAGTGTTTTTAGCACCTTGGAGAAGTATTAAAAGTACTCCGGGATGCTGAGGTTTGAGCTCTTGTTCCTGTGATTCTGGGAGGAAATAGTTTGCTTTTTTTCAAAGAACTTAGTTCATTTTCTCTTATGTTTTTTCCCCACTGATTGGGCACTTTTCTCCAGCTGTCTTGGCCACCTTGCTAATACAGGCATTTAGGAGGGAAGAAGGGATCTAAATCCCTGTTGTTTTGTTTAACAACCGAAAGGATGTTGCAGCTAGCTTCTAAACTGAAGTGTAAATCTGACTGTATCTATTTACAGGCCCCAAAAATGTAATCTTGCACTTAAACCCAGAATGTAGTCTTGCACTTAGCCACGTTTTCAGAGACTCGGGCAATGTAAAAGCGATGCTGCTTCACTCTGTCGATCCTCCACTATATTCCTTGGGCAATTGATACAGGGACAAGTTGATTTCTGTTTCAACTTGTACGACACAAAAATCGAGTTCACATGAAGGAGGAGAGGTCTTGAATGTATGTCATGGGCACAGCAGTTCTGAAGTGTGACTGTACTTGCTTGAGATTCACTGTCACAAAAATATGAATTTCTGTAATACCGCTTTACTGAACCACTCGTCAGAGAGTGCTTTGGTTTAAGTGGGCTTTGATTTCCTTTATCTGACCGGAATGAGTAGACGTAGCATCCCAAGCATCGCGATGAACTGAGAACTGGAATGTGGCAGCATATCTTGGAAACAGATTTTGGTTTTATAGCTACTTTTCTTTCTAAATGGAAACTTAGAAGCCTCATTTAATGCTCTTAAATGTTTGAGGGTGAAATCCAGGATTTCTGGGTTGTTGTCCTTCAGCGTGAATGTAATAGACTTCGATGGCAGAATTCAGCTGTTCATCTTACTATTAACAATGAGAATTTTTCGAAATGACACCGATAGCGCAAATAACTATGTTTTAGAAGATACAGCGTATTTACCACTTATTGCAAAGAATGTCTGTTTTAATTCTAGCAGGTGTCTGTTGTGTGTCAGCAGGTAATCAGCACTGCTGCTAACTCACTTCAAGTGCTGTTTGCATTTAGAGTGAGTTTTCTTGTCGCATCTGTCGTGAGTCACTTGCAAGTGCAGAGTTTTAAAGGAAAGAAACTTGAACCGCTGGGAATTCAAATCTGCCCTAAACCAAACCAAAAAAAAAAAAAAAAAGCACTAACGTTTGTGTTCAACACTAACGTTTGTGTTCAACACTTAAACTTGCTGAGAACAGTGTTGTTACGCTGATACGCAGTAGGCACCTGTTTTTAAAACCCATAAAACTTGGGGTCAACATAGCTTGTCAAAGCAAACTCAGCGTGGGAACCCTTTTGGAAAGAGCATCCTAGGTGCACTTCCATTTTTTCCTTGTAAAATAGCGGTGGTTATACCTGCCACGGGCTTTTATGAGTCAAAATTGTGCTGCGCTGGAGGGTAATAAGGAACAGGCGAGGCTGTATTTGACTCCAGGTTTTCTGGTTCCTTATTTAATGGAGTACCTGCTTCTTTAAATCTGGTTTATTTGTGGTTGCTGCTCTGTTTTGTAAGCAAGGATTTTAACACCCTTTGAGGGTTCTTAATGTCAAAACATAGTTGACTGGCAATGTTTTTTTTTTTTTTTGCCGGCACTTAAGTTCACGTGCTGCCATCAAGGCTGGTACAGCTTGGTCGGCTGTGCTTTTCTCTTAGGCTCTGAAGTGTGCACCATTGGAGTAACTGTCCACTAAAAGTCGTCTTGGCCGGGGCTGAACGCGAGTAGAAGTCCGTATGTAATACCACTTCTGTATAGAGCAAAACAGATGTAGCAGACTTTAGCGCTCTCGTGTTTGGCATTATGTTGCTCTAGCGAGAGCTCAGTATTTCTTCTAACGTTGTATACAGCTGATGTTCCTATATTTCATTAGTTTGTTGAATTAGCATGGAAAAAGGATGTCCTTTTCCTGAATCATTTCATAGTTGTGCTTTATGCTTTGGGGAAAGAACCTCAAATGACTCAGACTTTTGTTTAAGATTTTAGTTTTTGGTTTTTTTTCTTTACTTGGAAACTTTACACAACTTCCTTGGCTGCTGGCCAGTGGCTTTGTTTGCTCCCGTCTAGTGACCGGTCTGCTGCTCACTGGGACTGTGGCGTGAACACCGAGGTTACCCTCAACTCCAGAGGTTTCAGGCTCCTGGGTTACAAGCACCGACGCATCCTTGTAAGCGTCGTAGAGAGAGGAGGGCGTTACGTGCCAGGCAGACAAAATCTTACCCTCTCTCTTTTTTTTCTTTAACAAGGATGTTAAAGGATTGAAATGTTTTGGTGACAACTTGCTCAGCCCCCTGTGGAGGGCGGAGAAGAGAGTTTTAGATTTCTTGCATTGGTTGGGGAACCATCTGGTTGATGGTAACTGAGGTGAAAGGCCTTAAGTATTAATGGGGAGGAGGAGTGAATCAAAATTGTGAAGACAGGTTCAAAAACTCTGAGGACTCAGGGAAAAATAGCTTGGAAAATGGTAGTTCCTGGCTTTAAGAAAAACAGTGTTGAGGGCAGTACTCCTGGGGAGTCTGCTGTATGCCTGTTGAACAGAAACAAGAGTGGAAGAAATTATTGCCGTGTGACTATAGAGCTTTTGGGGTTCTTTCCCCTTTGTCTCCCCCTTTATTACTTCCTGCAGATAGCACCGAAGGACAGCTATTCCAATGATTTATAAACTGAATGATGAGGTGATTTTTGTATTAGGCTTAAAGCAGACCGTATGGTTCAGAGAATGGTTAAATGAATATTCAACTTCATGCAGTTTTGATTGTGTGAAAATGATGGATGAGAAATATTACTTGAATAGTAACAATTTTAAATTATATTAGGTGTGTCTTTGATTTGACCTTTTCTTTAATATTGGAGTTGTCCGCTGTTAGACTTACCCAGCAAAATGAGAACAAGAGAGAAACCTGTAACACTACATTTCATATTTTTGTTGATAAGTTGCCTTCAGGAAATATTCTTTTGAGGAAAGTCAACCGAATTATCAATAATTCAGTTGGTTTTTCTCATGGTTAATTCTTTTGACGTGTCCCATTAACTGTTACTGAATGTTGAATAATCATCAGTACTGTAAGCCTAGTCTAACCTTGGTCCAAAAAGAAGCCCTGCACTACTTGTTATGCATCTATACATAGAAGGTGACTTCATTTCAAGGTTTCGTGCCCGTGGGTGGTATTGGTGCTTTTTGAAGTCCAAGTAGAATATTGAGAAAGGCCTTGTAGCTCTTTATGTTCATCTGTATAATGTAGGGAGGGGAAAAAAATCTGTTGTATACATTTGTATTTGAAATAACATTTTCTTTCCTCCTGCAAGCAAAGCTGGTGGACTGCAGAAGACAACCGCATGGGATACCAAGCTCTAATGGACCTTTGGGAAGAGAAGCTGTGGCTTGTGTGGAATTTACATGGGCCTCTTGATGGAAGAAAGCTTATCTGTTTAGTATTTGTGCATTTTACTAAAATGGCAGCTTTAAAAAAAAAAAGTTGTGTATCTGCTATTGTGATGCCAATGCCCGTGTTTTAAGTGGAAAAAAAAAATGACCTCTTTGCTTTGTGCTGTGTACACAAGATTGCTGGAAAAGTAAAGGAATACCCTTTTTATGGCTCACACAGCTTAAAAGTAGCTGTCACTCAAACATGCGCTCACAGTTGAGCTGATTTTGTTTCATTCTAAATAAATTGTTTCTTTTGAGGAAAATGGTTTTTCTGCCTGGAAGTGAATTGACGACAAACGTTTGACCCCTTTGTTTGCAGCGGAGGGGTTACTTGCTGCTGCTGCTCAATGTTTGATCTGATAGTTGTGGGTCTTGAGCAAGAAGCAGGGAGACCGACACTTTCGCGTTGACCAGCCTGTTGTACCAAATCTGAAGAAATCTAGTTGATTGTCTTGCTGTGGCACCCCCTTTGTTTGCAGTGAAAAAGGGGGTCACTTGCTGCTTTACTCCTCACCTTGACGAGGAAGCGGTGCTGATGCTGGCATGCAAGAAGCAGGGAAGCACCACCCTGCGTCTCAGAACGGTGTACAAGTCTGGGGCTTCGCTGGTTTGAAGAGCTGGAGTTCCTGAATTTTAAGTTTCTGATTTATTTTGTTCACCCAACATGTTTGGCTTTAGTTTTGATTATTTTTTTTTTTAATTTTGAAGAAAAAGTTTGAAATTGCTTTGAATCTTGCACGTAAACCTTTGCACCAAATTGCCAAAAGAAAAAGAGAAATGAGTCCTTAAAAGTGTTTAAATGATGTTAATAAAGCCTTTCCTGACATACGTGAGGCGCTCCTCCACCTCCAGGGGCTTTTCAGCAGTTATGCAGTGATGGGTTTAGTGCTGAATGGATGAAGAGTTCCTGAGAGCTAGAGTCGGTAATTTAAAACCTTTGCGTTGGTGTCTCAGTGCCTTATTTTGACCGGTTTTGAAGCAAACGGTTCCACACGCCTCGGATGTGCATGCACCCTGATCGCGTCCCAGGTACGACTGCATGTTTGCTTGCAGTCGCCTCACTGTGTAGTACAGATGGTGAGAGGAAAAAATGGAGGCGGCCCGAAAATGTTGTGTGCTGTAGTTGCTGCGTTCTCCTGTATTGGGGGCTCCTGAGCTGTGGAAGGCTGTTCCAGTGCAGGAGTACAACTCCATGTTTGCTGCAGGAGACTTCGGGGCACATTTGACAACCGCAGACATCAAGAGGAAGCTAACACTGCTGCATCGTTGGCTTCAGAAACCTCTCGTGTTATGCTTGCCGGTCTGTTAGAATTAATGTGACATGCAGATGAAGACACCTTGAAATGCAAGCTTGCCCTGATTGCCTTGACATACTTTAACCTCCTGTGGATAACGAACCTAGTGCTGTCCTGCAGCCATGCAGGATCATTGCTAGGCTGCAGGTGCCTTTCAACAAAAGGATGCCATGGTTGTGCTCTGCAAGGTGTCTGTTCCTGGGGCAAAGAGCTGTGTAAATCCCTAAAACAGGTAAGGGGGTTTAAGAGGTTGAACTGAATTGTAATGTAAAAGAAGATGGTTTTGTTGTTCGCCTTTTTTTTTTTTCTTGATTCTCCAGCCTACTAACTTGTACTAATGTGTTTGCTTCGGTCAACGTGCTGCTCTGTCCGCTCTGGGGATGGGAGCGAAGGAACGAACTCTTCGATGTAGCTTCTGTGTTTGCTTTGGGGGTTCCCGTTAACGAACGTGAGGTTTCTCTGCCGACCTGGGGCAAGATGCCGTGCGGATAAAACTAAAGGTTTTCAGCTTGACAAGCTAGAGGTGTTATTTTGACTTCATGAACTGCTTGAATTAACACTGCTTTAACCCAGAATACTATTTATAATTTGTATATGTTGATATGGAAAGCCAAGCCAACGATTAAGCAAAGCTATCTATGTGTTTATGGGATGCTGGTGTAAGCGTTTAAATTAAGCTGCTTATTGGAAATGGGAGCAATTGTAGATATTGCTGGTAACGAGGGGAGGGAAGCGGGGAGGGGAGACTCGTGAGGTGCCTTTCCTTCTAGAAGTTGGTGTTTGTAGTTAAAATTCATATTTTTGCAATGTATTTCATGCTCTGTTGAGATACGACCTCTGAATCTGGTATAATTTGAAGTGGTGTACAAAAGGTTTGGGGCTGGTAGTAGTAACAGGAGGCACGTTTCAGCCTCTTTCACTTGGCTGGGTGGCTGATGCCAATAGGAGATGAGTGATCCGTCAGCGTAACCCAAATAAAGGAGGTGTTTTTGACAAGCTGGCTAGCCGCTCGGGTGACCGGGCACGTGTTTCAGGGGTTGGGCACTCTCCCACTTTTTGGGTGTGCTTTGACTTGTTGTGTTACGGCAAACGGGGCCGTCGGTGGCTGTTCCAGAAGAGGTCTGCCTCTCTGACTCGGGTCTCGCTGTGTGTTTAACCAGGAGATTGTTCCCTCTCTCCTTTACGTTACGTATTTATTCGGGAGACTTGGAGGTATCGTGGGATGCGGTGTGGGATGATTCTCCTATGGCTGCTCTGTAATAGTGAGGCATTTTTCGTGTGCCGGGTCTGCCCCTCTGCCTTCTGAATTGGTTAGAGGGATGCTTCCGCTGCCAGGTAAAGCCAGGCTTTTGTTAAAAGTAGTCTCTTTGAAGGGTTAAGTGCTCTCTATGCATCATATTAATTTGGCTAATGAGACTTCTGGGGAAAGTGGATTTATAAAGAGAACCATTTAATTAACTGCACTGCAGTAGAAAGTGATGCAAGTGGATTAGACGGGGAACCGGTTATTTGAATTCACACGTTTTTTTTAGAATTGTGCTTTTACCAGCCGCAGCTGAATTAATAACTAAGTTTAAAACATCAGATGGCCCAGATTCTGCTCTTCGCTAATAACAAGCTTCTGTTCGCCTCGTGCTGCTAGTTTACTATGAAATGGCAAATGCTCTTTGAGGATACGGTCTCACCATGTGTCCTGGTTTTTGGTGCGAGTCGATCAGGCAAGGCATCTGCAGAAAGGCTGGGGAGGGAAGTGGAAAGTGTCTTGGGCTGATGGCTTTGTGATTGCTATTGTGTCTCCTTCGGTTATTGTCTAGTAGCTGTGTGCCTGAGTTTAATTATAGCTGGCTTGAGAACTGGGTGAAGTAAACTCTTAAGGCAGAGTAGGCTGCTGAAGGACTCGGTGTGATGGGTTACTCGGGGCTGATTAACAAGACCCTGCTGGTGTTCATCCTATTTGTTCATGAGCTGATGGAGTTGAGGTGCTTCTAGCAGGAGCAGAGAATATGTACGGTGGTGGCACCAAGGTCTACTATTTTGTCAATCCTTTGTATCCCGCTCCAGGGATGTATTAATTAAATGCGGTTGAAGAATTGAGCTATGGATGCTGTCAAACGTGATGGTGTTGCTGTGAGTTAATGAGTTCCCAGCTCCCGTGCCCATGCTTTTGGGTTTGAGCTTGTGTGTGTTGTCCCGGGATCGGGATGGGTTGTGTGTGCATGTGGTTGGCTTCCACAGATGAGCGGATGAGCCGTAGGTTAATTGTGGGTTAATGGATATTTCATCTACTTATCTCCCTGCCTTGACCTTCATACCTAGTTCTGCAATCGGATCTGAAGATCGGTCTGTAGATTTTTAGCTATCTTCAGTATTTCCTGTCCCTAGATCCAGTGATAGGTCAGGCTGACTTTTAGCAATGCGTACTACTCACTCCGGTGTCCTGCCCCGAACTGGCAGTTTTCCCTGTAATTTCCACCATTTGTAGCGAGTGAGCACTTAGATCCTTCAGCCTGTCTCTCCTTTCATATGCAAGTGCTGCGTTTCAAGCCTGTAAAATTAGACGTTTTAGGTATGCCTCAGGACACACGTAGGGTGGAGAAGAATTTTGAGTTAAGGGAAGCCCAGGAGGTCTCACAAGGGTTGTTGTCAAGCTCTTGTTGCCATTCGAGGGGACTTGTCCCGTGGACCGCGGTGGTGTTTGCAACCCACTTGGCCAAGGGATTGCTTTTGGTCGTTGCCTGCAGCGTTGGCAGGCCAGCCTTGGGTGCTTCAGCTCTGAACCCAGCACCGTCGCCAGCCTGGGCAGAGGTTCGGTGCAGGATGAACTCTTGAACCACCCGAGCTGCTGTCGTTGAGGCTTGTGGGGAGGGCACGGCGAGGAAGGGGACATCGTCGTTTCTCGTGCTGCTCCTCTTGGGTGGATGAATACAAGGCTTCACGCTTCACGTCTGCCAGTCCAGCTTTCTTCTCTTACACTAAAGCCTGTCGGCATAGACGCATTCCTGGCTGTCAGATAGCTTTTAACAAGCGCCTTTGCTCTTCCTCATTGCACGTAGGGTCCCAGCAGCAGGTTGAGGCCGGGAGAGCCCGGTCCTAGATCCCCTATCCCTGCGACCGCCCTTATCTCAGCCAGCTTGGCCATAGCTCCCTTTCCCTGCTTGACCGAAGGCTTGAGGGGCTGGAAATCAATTTATTGGTGTTATATTAGTCACTGGGGTGTTGTAAAGACACCCTTTGCCTCTCCCGAGCCAGAGCGCAATCCTTGCCCGATCTTGCCCACGTGAGAAGTATCCATAGGGGAAAGTTTTGCAAAGCTCAGTGGTGACTTAGGAGGCAAAGTCTGTATCGCTTTGGAAATGGGGACTTTGACCCTTGAATTACTTCTGAAATTGTCTGTGGCCATGAGCGAGCGCTCGCATCTCCTTTGTGGGTACCGCAGGCTTGAAAGCTTTTCTGTGAGGATCTCTTAGCTAAAGCTAAAACTTCTGGTTTTTCAAACATCTGTTTTAATTTTTTTTCATTAGAGTAACTGATAAATTCCCATCAACTTTGTTGATGCTCGTTTGCACTTAATGGTGCAAGTGTTATGCTGCCTTTTAAAGATTTAAAAAAAAATAAATAAACTCCCCCCCACCACCACCCCCCTCCTCAGCTCCTGTGGAGGCTTTCATCTCGCTGGAAGTGAAACTCTTTAATTCAGGCTTTGCTGAATTTCAGCCTAATAACGCTCTGCAATGCAAACGCGGCTGTGGGATGCGTTCCAGGCAGGGAGGGAAACAAGCACCAAAAAAAAAAAANGGCAAGTAAACAGCCAAAACCGCACACAATATCTGCCAAACAAGCGGGTGAAGGAAGAACAGCCTTGTTTCCTGTTGCTGGAAGGCCATGTTGTCATATCCTTACCCAGCTATTTTAAATTGCTTTTTGCTTTCTTCCTGCGGCTTAAGGTAAAAGCAGAAACCTCAGGAGCGTTGGTAGGTGGAGCACCTTGTTTGGGGTGTGTTGTGTACCGCCACCCAAAAACCAGACCTGTGCCTGCCACAGCTGTGAAAAAGCTTCTTGTTCTGCTTGAAAATCTGAATTATGTAGATTGTTTTCCCCCACTGCGGTTAATGAGTGTCCTGCAAAGCTGGTGTTTCTCACGGTATTGCCGTAGGCGAGAATCTTGCAGAATTTTGTGTGCAAAGCCACCGAGCTGCCACGAAAGGGTCAACGTGAGATCGCAGGTGATGGGTTAAACCCAAAACTTCTTGCCCCTCACCCTGGTCTCAGACCTCCGTGCAGCTGCGTGATTCCTGGTCGGCTCTCCGAGCTCGCCCAGAGCTCGTGCACGTCGGAGAAACAGCTGAAACGATTTCAGCCCAGCCCTCGGAGGGGATTTTATTGTAAGATAAAGATCATCGCATATTATGCGATAAACGTCAGGATCAACTTTCTCTGTTTTTAGTGCTTGGATTTATCTGTCGTCGGCATCTGAGAGGGGCGGTGGGAAAGTTCCAGCCTTGCTTATTAGTAAATTATTTTTTTTTATTGAGGAGAGAGGCTGACCATGGAGAGTGTGAGGCAGGGAGAGGGGTTTATTTTATGTACTGAGGAATGGCTAAATCTACGTTTTAAAATCTCTACCCTGACTTTCAGTGACCCAGAGCGGGTTTCCACAAATACAGAACGAGGAAGGGGAACCTGCAGCTGATAGCCAGGGCTCTCAGAGGCGTACAATGACTGTATAAAATAAGAATATAAAATAATTCCAGTGTGGGTTAAGGACACATGCAGAACGCTTCTCAATGCGATCTCTGATTGCACCGACTTCCGTCGCTTTTATATACCTGAGCTGAGTCTTAGCAGCTTTTTATCCTGGCTTACATAAAATCAGTGGAAGTGGGGATTAAGATCCAGCAGGTGCCCACCCCGTAAATCAGTCCTGCCGAAATACTTGGCACGGGCGCTGGAAGCGGGTCCCAACGGGCGGCGGAGGGTGACCAGGGTCTCCTGGGCAGGGCTGAGATGGCAGGAAGGTCCCAGTGCTCTTGTGTTACTGCTCGCTCCCTTTTTGGCTAGAGCTCTAGCTCCCTGAGCTGCCTCGCAGGATTATACCTGGGAATAAATCATTGAATAATGACAGAAAAGCACTTCCCGCCCCCCCCGTAACTCCCAGGAGGGATGGCAGCCTTGCAGCCAAGTTGTTTGGATGGAACAAACCCAGGAGTAACTAATCCTTAACCGCAGCAGCGTGTGCTGCGATGCCTTGTTGGAAAAGCCGAGTTCATGTTTTCTTTTCCCTTTCTTAGCCTTGTGGTGCTAAAATTAATTGGGAATCAGGCTCGCAGGTCCGCTATCCATCGGTACTCGGAAAACATTATCTAAAGAAAGCCGGGTTCCGTTTCGAAGGCATTTGGGGGTGTTGCAGCGGGTTTCTTTTGGGATACAGTGAAAATTGGAGGCTGGTTCCTCGGGCTTCTCGTAAAAGCCTTTCATCACTCAAATGCTTCGCCAGTGAGCTCTGGTAGTCTGCATGTCACTGTATCTTTTGGAGAGATCTTTAGCGTTCGGTTTCTCTGCGCCATCTTCCTGGCATGAATTTTAGGAAGGTTCTCAAACCGAGGAATCTTTGGTAAAATGCTTCCAAATAGGATTTATCAGGATACGAGTGCAGCGCAGCCTGCCGTAGCACGTTACCCCAGGCATCGCGCGTGCAAAAGATGAGCTTGGGGCAGGAAAATGTTACACCGAGTGACTCAAGACAGAGTGCTGAGGTTGTCAGTAGTTTTGCAAGGTTTTTTTATTTATTGCAAGTTAAATTATTTTCTTGGAAAGATCTCTAGCAGGTTGTTAGCAATTTCTTTCCAATACAGAGCCAGTGCCGAGATGATGCTTGAGAGGTACAGGCGGGTTGGAAAGCACCAGGGAATTCAGTCCTCTGCTCTTGGGCTGCCGCTTTCCCAGGACCAGGAGGGAGGACTGGGGAGGGCACCACATTTAAGCAAAGCACTTTCCATGCAGAAGATCATTTTAAGCCATTGCTGCTCATTTTCTCTAACCTGTATCGTGCGGTTGAGTAAGGGAGCAAGCACCAAAGGGATTTGCTAGTCAGCCTAAGAGGTTACAGCTTTTAAACTCATTTGTGTCCCAGCAAACCCTGCTTTTGCGTTTATCCAAACAGCATGTGATGCTCTTTATTATGCAAAACTGGCTTTTTGAAGTTATTTGCAAGATGACTTCAATGGGATGGAAAAATCTTTCTCCGGGCCGATGTTCCCATCATCGTTGCTGTTTGTTTCTTTAATGCATGTATCGCGTGTATTTGCAAGTAAATAAATGGCTTTAGTTTCCAGAGCTGTGAGGAGAACTAAAACATCTGTTCTGTGCTTGCCTTCTCAGCAAAAGGTGTGAGAGGAGAAGTGTATCTGACCATTGGAGGTTTTCCTGAGCCTGCTCGGTTGCAAAGACAAAGGCTTGAAGACTCTTCTCCCACCTCCCAGCCTGATGGTAGGATTGTGCAGGGCAACTGGGAGGAGTTTCTTATTATGGGGACTGTTTTCCTCAACCTCTTTTGATAGATAGGAGGTGATCGGGGCTAGAGAAAGGTACTTGGCCCGTGCAGAATTATTTTTGGGGCAAATAAAGGCTGGTGGTGCCCATCTGTGGGGTAAGATGCTGTGGGAAATGGGAGCTCCTGAGCTGTTTGCTCCTTTGCGGAAGGAAACAGAGGGTACAAGCACTTGGGAAACCCATTTTTCTGAGCAAGGGTAAGGAATTGGTGGCATGTGTTACTCTGGAGAGGACAGGGGAGGACTCTTCTCCTTAAAAACCTGGAGCTTTTAAAGGGAGCCCATTTGTTGGAGCAGATGGGATGGGAGGTGTGGACACCGCATCCCACTGCAAGTTGTTTCTTGGTGGCAAAAGTGGTGAAAATGTAGCAGGGCTTGTGTGAAGGGAGGATGGTGTTGAGCAGAGTGGCTTTATTTACGAGGAGAGGAAGAGATTAGAGGATGGGGTTAGGTGCTGGGAATTGGGTAGAGCGAGAGCAGCGGGGCGAGGATGTGGTGTGTTGGCTTTTTGTCGTCCTCACGTTGCTTTGGTCGCTGGGTCTCACGCTATTAATAGCAAAAAGCACTACTGAGCTCAAATACGTGTTAGATGCAGAATAAGAGGGTGTTTTGCAGCTTTTGGTTTAGAAAACCTGAAGCCAAGTGTTCCTAACAGTTCCTATTACAGCAGCAAACCCGTGCTGCTGGTCGTCTTGAATTTGTTCAGTAGGAGAGTGATGAACTAGAATGTTTCAAGAGGTAAAAACTCAAATTTGCAAATGAAAGCTTCATCCCTGCTGCAGAAGGTCTCAGCTGAAGGCTTAGTGCAGGACTGGCTCGAGCCAAATTCCACGGTACCTGCTCGTCCCTCTTAAACTCCCAGTGCCTTAAACGCTTCTTAAATAGTCGTCTTATCCTTAAACCCTGGTTGCTCGGAAAATGACCCACTGGAGATCCTCTCGTGGATACAGATATTAACTGGTACAACTGAATCACCTACTGTGTTTGATGCAGTGGTTAAGGTGTAAAAGGACAATTTCTGAAGCGCTTGCTGCCTGCGGATTCCTGCAGGACTTAGGAGAGGCTGTGAATCAGCATATGAAAAATTAACCACTTTGTAGCGCTGATATTCCCCATCTGCTGCAAATTCAAGGCTAAATTTTTCCCTCGTTTAAGCACGCCTAGTTTCTTTGGTGTTGTGTAATTGTGTAACTGCTGAATTTGGCCCATTACCTGCGAGGGAACTTTCTTGCTTGTGGCAATGTTTTAGCTCCTTAATACCGCTGTAATGTTCTGTAGCTCTTTATTAAATGTAGACCGCTTAATTTGGTGCTTGAAATAACCCATTTGACAGTTTAAAGGAGTGTTTCTATAGGGGAAACAACTCTCTTGTTGGTTTAATATTAAAAAAAAAAAAGGGGTGGGGTGGGGAGGATAATGGGATGGTTGCATGTAAAACCCTTACGATATCCCAGATCCGTGTAATAATTGCAAATATCTGGTGATAGTGCAAAAAATTGCAACCACACTACCGGAAAGAAAGTCAAAGCAGCTGTTATATCTTGCCCATCTGAATTAAATCTGTAGGATGCTGGTTGAATATAGGCTCAGCATTGCTGCCTGGCTCTGGAAGCTGCTTTTGCGTGTTCATTGAATCCCAGAGAGTCGCGGGATGATTGGGAGGGTGGGGAGAAGGGGAGGGGGGTCTGCGAGATGGGTATGAGCTTTAAGTTAGCTGTATTGTGGTACTGGCTTTAATTAGAATTGGTTTTGCTTCCAGGTCCTCTGTGCTGTGGCAAATAACACCGTGCCTGGGAGATCGAGCAGCCACGGCGCAGCATCCTTCTCCATGAAAAAGAGGATTTTGTGGAACGGCTGTTCTCCGTATCCTCATGGAAGTTTAATCCTTATCTCTCTGTACCATCTCTATCCTTGCATCCCTCCCCGGGGCTAATTATTCATATCTAAATAGAATAAGCTAAAATCTCCTGCTGTGCTTTGGCACTTTTGAGGTCCTTGGCTGCCTCATCCCAAGAGGTGAGTCAGCTTTGCTCTCTCCCGGTGGCTGGGAAAGCTGGAGGGGCGGCTCCGTGGCTCTGATACCGAGCTGTCAGACTGAACGCAGGGGGGTTAAATCTGAGATACAGAAAGACACGGCTCAGGAGCAAAGTCAAAATGAAGGCAATGTCCACGCGGGCCGTGGGCCTTATTTTTTCCCATCAAATAACGCTTTACACGATGTGTTTTTCAGATGGCTTTAATCACGTGTGCAGGAGAAATATCTGGATATACAAATTGTGAATCTGTCTTCTAAAAATTCCTATTTTCCTTTTTGCTGCTGTTTATATTTCCCGGTACAGAAGGTCTGTGCTGGCGATCGCTTTCCAATAGCGGATGCAATCAAAGACCATCTTTTAACATTTCCACCGCAGAATCGCTTCAGCCAAGCCCGGGGCTGTTGTTCAGGTTGGCTTTTTTTAGCTTCCATTTCTGGGCCGAAGGCTCAAAGAAGAAAGAAATAGGTGAGATGAGAGCGCAGGCTCCAGCAAAGAGGAAAGAGCAGACATATGTCTGGGTGTAGTCATACAGCCACCCTGCAGGAGAAAAGATTGTTATTAAAGCTGTTGGATTTTTCTCACTGAAAAAATCATTTTGGGAGGTGGGCGGCAAGCAAAGGATGTGAGTTCTCATTTAAGAATTCCTCAGATATTTTCTTTAAGTTATCTTAACTCTTTGTGTGCCTGCTGCTGTGCAGCATTGACATGGACAGTTAGGACTATTGCCACTGGTATAACAGGCAAACTTGTAGGTCATTCTTCCCAGAGCTAACGTCTCCTGATCCTTGTAGCGGACATGGATTTTAATTCGATTGAATTTAATCCCTGATGTTTTTTCCTGTTTAAATAAATGGGCCAAAAGTCGCTGCTGCAGCAGATGGAAGATCCCGTTGGACTAATGAGATGACTTGCATGTGTTGGTGTTTGCGACATCTGGGCTGCAAACTCCAGATTCTCCAGCCTTGCCTTCTTGTGACCAGACCCAATTTAATGCAACCTGTCCAATATGAGAGATCCCAGGCTAGGAGCTTGAAGTGAACTTGCTTAAAAGTAGCTTTGTGAGCACTTAAAAGGAAAACCTAAATTCCATAAAGACTCAGGAATCTGCGAGGGGGCAGGTCGCCTTTTAAAATGACCTCAAAGTGTTTTGTTTGGTTATGGCATATCATCTTGTGTCTAGATAATAATTTTAAAGGTGGATAATTCCTCCATTTGAATCTAAAATATACAAAGCGATGGGAGTCGCTGCTGCACGTAATAAAAACCTTAATATACTCCTAAATCTGACCAGGGTGGTTGGATGTCTGAGGTGGGTTAGCAGCTGAGCCGGATCAACTGCTGGAGTAAAACGCAGTTCCTCTGGTGACATCCATGGACTTGCACAATTTACACAAACGGCAGATCTGGCCCAAATCTGGGATTCTTAAAACCAGCTCTGGTTAGGAAGGGAAATAATATAGTCCCCGGAGATGCCGATCTCAGCCGTGCGGGAGCATTGCTGCTGCTGTTATCTGCGAGTGCCACGGCTCTGAGTAGGGAAGGAAACGGTGCCGGTAAAATTTGGGGACCTGTGACAGACCAGAGGTGCTACCATTTTCCTTGCCATAGATTTACACGGCTGCAGGAAGGTTTTATAAAACAGAGGAAAGGCTGCGGGCTGCTTTGCTCTATCGCGGGTTCGGTTTCTGTTGGCTCGTGCCTTTCTCAGGGGGGAGTTTCAGCTCTGGTTTTTTTTCTCAGGGGTATCGTGTGAGCCACGGTGCAGGCGAAGATGGAGCTTGCTGTCGGAAAGGAGGATCCCGTGGCGCTGGACTTGGTGACGTGGGTGGCTCTCCTGTGACCCTGATGTTTTTTGCGGAGTGGTTTATTCTCAAAGGTGGGATCTGGTTTTGCTGACTGAAAGTCTGTGGGATTCGGACAGGAGAAGGGATGCTAACGTAGTCGTTTGTAAGACGTACAGGACAGAGTCCCCCAGTTGTGGAGCTCTGATTTATTTAAATTGTTTTTTTAAATATCCTTCAGGATATTTTAAATTTTTTTTGTTTTTCTACTTGGCACTGAAAGACCAGCATTGCCTCCTCGCCGGCAGCACAGCGATCACCTTCCACCGCTTGCCACCCCAGCATTTTAAAGCACCTACGGTGTCTGCGCCCCCACTCCCCATCCAAAAAAAAAAATCGTTCCTGCTGCAGAAAGCTGAATTAGAAGCTCATGGTGTGCAGACTTCAGCAAAGCAGCAGTTTTGTAAGCTGTGCCGGTAAATCCCTGGCACCTAAGTGGTCCAAACTAAACATCCACAGCACGTACTCGTGCTGCGGGCTGTGGTCAGGCTGTTTAAATTGTGCTGCCGGTCTGTAAGCAGAAGTTTTGTTTATTCCCGATGCCCTAAGTAGCAATACCTCGTGTGAAGATGCAGGTAGAATTTAGATGAGAGCATCTAAATGCACGTGCCAGCACAGCTTTCAAATGACTCCATCCTCTCCCCTTTCACCACCCGAATTTGCTGGGGCTGGTGTTTGCGTGCTGGTTGTTGGAATCTGTTTTGTAATTTTGGATTACATGGTTTGGTTTATTGCTTTTGTAGTTTGAGTTAGTGAGTTGTACTGCGTATGGAAATAAAATGTGCTCCTCTCTCCTTAGCTTGCTTGCGGCTTGCCAAAATAATGTTTGTTCTGTTTTGGATTTGGTTTTTTTTCAGCATGGCAGAAGCATCCAGCAGTGCTGGTGGATGAGGAGCTATGAAGGAGCCTTCAAATTTTTCCCCCTGGGCTTTCGGTCGGGCCGGCTGCCTCCGGATTTAAGGGCTTTTAGTTAAACAGGTTTGCAGGTAAGGCACCTTTTCATTGCATTGCGATCAGGCTTTCTTCTAGTATGCAAAATAAGCGTTTTTAGCCTTTGCGGTTCTCATTACACCTTGGGTTTCACTGCGTAAAAATACTTGAGTTTTATAAAATTATAATTCTAAAGTCAAGGTTTTAGGGAGGTGAGCAGCAGTCAGAGGCGCTAAACCCCAGGGTCTCACATAGCATTTAAATCCTGCTCTGTGTTCTGCAAGGAGCAGATGCTTTTGGACACTTAATCAGTAGGTTCTGGTCATATTCAGTTTTCACGCATAATACAGCTGTATTGGAAGAGAAAATTGCAGAATTTGTCTTGGATCACAAACCCTGATCCTGAACTCTGACTTGTTTCCCCCTCGCTCTGCCTACAGTGGCACGGATCAGCGAGAGTTTTGCTTCTCGGCTCTATTTGGCCTTTATTTATCCCACCAGTATTAAGAAGACAGATTTCTGTGGAAGGCTTTTTGCAGGAAACCTGCTTGCTTTACAAAATCCAGAAGTGTTCACGCACTGAGTGGTTAGCACTTTCAGAAAGCAAAAGGCTTCCCGTTAGCGAAAATATATTGGAAGCGAATGAACGTATAACTGCTATCTTAGCGTGTGTGATGCATGGATGAGAGATAGCCAAGTTATTTAGCTCTTTTCATGCTGTACGTTACTGTGTCGGGGAATTTACTGTGATGGTTGTACAGGGATTGCTTTCTGGTGGACATACATCTTGTATCAGCAGAAGAGATCTTACCCGATATAGGCTATGTATCACCGTGACAGTGTAAAGCACGCTGTCAATGAAACGCTTTAGTTGCTCGAAATTGCATCCATATACAGAGTTTTGCCAACCTAGAAATATTGATCAGGGAAATCAATTTTTTTCACATGCTTGCGGTACAGCAGCGTTGCTAAAACTTTGCACAGAGCTGGTGTTTACAGGATCCTTGGCAGCTTCGAGCAAAGTGCCTCTGTAGGCATGGGGCAGCTGATAGCGGGGGGCAGGAAGCAATAAAAGAAGAACAAGTTGCCAGGTTTTATTCAGGATACATTTGCTAGGTGAGTGACGGGACATCGTTCACGCTGATACTTGACCTTGCAGCTTTTTCTAGTTTGTTTGCGTCACGAGGACCTAGGAAGACCTCAGATCCTGTTTCCAGCTATGAGGTATGGTTAAAGGGTCATTGGGGAAGGAAGAGCCTTGTCCTGGCCAAGATACTTGGAGGACCACAAGTCCCGTGCTTGTAAGCAGAGACTGGAAACGCACTTCTAAGTGCTTGAAATCTGCCAGATACTCAAAACTTTCTTGGTTTGCTGGCAGAGGGAGAAGAGGAAAGGCTTTTCATCCTCCTTATCTTTGGGTCCAGGAGCTCTTGTGGCTGACCTGCATAATCTTCTTCAAAACAAGAGATTACTGAGACTTCTCCTTATGGTTCAGTGCCTCTGCTCGGTGGGACGGCTGCTGAGCCAGTCCTTGCTTTACCTTCCTCTCCTTGTCTCCCCTCCAGTCCCTCTGTTCCAAGTTCAGCGTTATAATGCCCCGTTGGGGGTAAAATCCATGGTAACGTGGTCGTTACTCTTCTGCTGTGGTCAGGGTTAAAATGTGTGCCTGGGGTTTAGCCGCCTTTTTTCCATGCAGCTTTTTTCCAAACTGCTAGTTGGGTTTTGCAAATTCACGAGTAAAATATTGCCTGGGTCTAAAGATAAATTTCTGAAATATTGTTGGTTTCTTTTTCCCCACTTGGACAGAAAAACCATCCTTGGATGCATATGGGTAGGAGAGTGAACCAGGAGCATGTTTTATCACTGGATGTCTGCGGTGGGTATATATTATATGCAACATTAGAGTTACCTGCTAGAGGAGGTCCGCCGATGGCTGCTATCCCAGCAAAGAAGGCAGCAAACCCCAAGTAGCTGTGGAGTTTTTGCACACCCACTAGATCTACCTGTTTTTAAAACAAAATGGATAATTGTTGATTGAGTTCATGTGTGTGTGCGGCATGAGATTTTTTTTTTTTTTCTTTCTTTCTGAGGTGTTTCCTCTTCAGCTGCAGTTTTGAAAGGACTTTGCACCTGTAGGTCTGATCCAGCCTGGAATCTGCTCGCCTCCTTAAGGCCAGCACGGAAATTACTGGGATGCGAGATGCTTTTCTGCCTTCCAGCTGCGTGGGCATCTCCCAAAAGTAGTAACGCTGCTAAGACTCTGAGGAAGGTGTTTTAAACTCTGAATTCCTTCCCAGAAACAAATGCCAAATTATAATCAATTATACCTCCCTACCCGGATCCTGTCGTAACTGGTCTGTGCGTGTTATAGATAATTCTGGGATTGGGAGCAGATATGCACAGTCCTCTGTCTTAGCATTAGCGAGAAGGGGACCAGGGTGAATCCATTCATTTCCTATGAGCTGGAGCAGTCTCCTTTAGAAAGGAGGACGTGGAAGACAATTAGCAGAGCCAGGTCATTAAAAATCTGCAGTAAACTCCCAGTGCTTCTCTTGCATCTCGGCTGTGGATACCAGCAAGTGGGTTGGAGAGGAGATTTGGGTCTTTCCAGTGGCTCAAACTGGGAAGGCTGGAGGGGAGAGCCCTCTCATGCAGGTTTGCAACAGCCCAGGGTAACTCAGCTTTATGATAATTTTGGAACACTGTTGGAAATGCTACATACTACACTTTTCTTTTTAAATGAAATATCCTACTCACCAGCACAGGGAGGACCAGAGCCATGAACCCACCGCAGAAAACGGCGAAGGCCACCGCGTAGGTCATGAGCAACGGGAAGGTGGTGGCCAGAGGACAGAGCAGGTTAGTGATGCCGCCGAGGACGAGGTAAGCCACGTGGTAGTGATACTTCTTGGTCCAGTTCTGGTCGGCGACCCAGCCCGAGAGCAGCTGGCTGACCGTCTCCGTGATGCCTGGGGGGAAGAGGAGTTCACCGGAGCCTCAGAGAAGACTTCTTTTTTTTTTTTTTTTTTTTTTTTTTTTTTNACTACATTGCCCTCAAGCGCATCCCAGTCCCACCTGCCGCTCGCTGTAAGAACGTGACCACAAAGGGCTGAAATGCCGGGAAGTTCCAGGAAGGCGTTTTTAGGCTGTTGTAAAATTCATGCTTTTTTTTTTTTTTTTCCTTACCTTGGTGCCTGCTCTCACCAAGTGCCTGTGGGTGCACTAAAGCGGTCTGTAAAAATTCAATTAAAGGCTGTGCACCCAGCAGAAAACTCTGAAATGCCCTTCAGTAAAAATAGGGAAGATAAGTTGGTCATTCGATCTATTTCAAGATAGAGAAAAAGCAGAATATTAAGAAGAAATATGCTTATGGGATCTTAATTTTTATAAAGAAGCAAAGAAGGACAGAAGCCCAGCATTTTTTTAAAGGCTCAGCAAACTTTTGATACTTGGTTTTTACATTTCACAGTACGTTTTTATGAACTAAAGATCAGAGGAGTGCTCACTGTCAGCTGATATCTTGCTGACCACTGTGTCCCTCCTACTCTTAATTCAAAATGTCAGATTAATTCCCATGCTCTCCTTCTAGATTCCTTGACAGCGTACGTCATTTCTAAATATTATACAGCAGTGTAGAAGTAAAATTTATTTTTGTACAATAAAATATTTTATGATGACTGAGGTTGCAGCCACTTTGTTAACCCGATGCGACTTTAGTGTTAATCCCTGTTTATAATCCCAGGCATGTTGTTATTTTTTTAGGGCTGGGGGTTGGTGGTTTTTTTCCCTTGGAGGTGAACGTGCCAAATCCAAATGGCTAGATCCAAGTTAATGTTTGGGGGTTTTTTCCCCAATATTGAATTTTTCTCTCTGCACACATTCTTGGGTCAAACTGGAGGTCTTTGAATGCCGAGTGACTCTGGATTTCTGTGGCTTGTGGGTTTAAGCAAAGCAGGGGCCATGGTGGGAGGGCTTTAGGAGGACAGATAGCACCTATGTAATTGGAAACTTGTGTTTGGTGCAGCGAGGATGGGGGATCATCTAGCTTAGGTTGAGAGAACCACCCACCATGTGAGAGCGACTTTGTACATCTACAGAAGGCGACGCTATATATACAGAAGGGGGCTAAGGGCTGTGAGCTAAAGCTCTTCCATGAAGATTTATTCTAGGACATATTTGGGACTATTTCTTGGCAAGATGTATGTTGCTTTTCTTGCCTATTTTGGTATCATTGTAATTATAAATGGGTTTAAAAGATTCTTTTGCCTACCAGCTACTGAAATGAGGTAAGAGGCATCCATGCTGCTTATGCCCAGCGTCCTGGCTCTTGCTACCAGGTGGAAGAAGGGCACAAAGTAGGCCAAGTGGCTGAACAAAAAAGACCACGTGAAAATGAAGAAGACGGGATCCTTCAGTGGGGAGAAGTTGAGGAGAGGCTGTGAATTTTCTTTTTCGGTCAGTGGAAGGGATTTGTAACTTCTCTTGGCCTCGGTGGCTATTTCTGGCGAGCAGCTGTCCACAGGGGGTTTCTCAAGCCCTTCCAAAGCCGACGTATTTACCGGACCAGAGACATCTCTGCCATGGGGCATCGTGACTCCCTCTGTGGTGGGAAGGTCCTGTGCACTGCAAAGCTGTATTTCCCTGTGAGTAGTTTCACCTAAGCACCCGTCAAGGGCTTCTGAATCCTTCTTTGCCATTGAAGAGCCGCGGTCTTGATTTTTAGCAGAGGAGCGTTGGGGTGGCTGGGTGCTGCCGAGTTGCAGCAGCATGCTGGAAGGCACAAGGTTTAACATGATGCCCCCAAAAACCAGGAGAGTACCTAAGGGAAGACAGAAGATGCTTTTTTCTTGGCACGGGGAAGGAGGACCCCTAGGAAATGATCTTCCTAGAACAGGGCGTAGTTTGTGTTGAACATGGAGAAAGCTCTGTCATAAGGAGGAGGTATCTTACAGGAGCTTTTGTTCCTGTTTTTCTAGCTGGCAGTCCCTTTTGCTGTCATGCACACAGCAAATCCAGAGCTACCTCTGGGATTTGGGAGTTTGGTTTGTTTTCCCTCATTAGAAGTCCATTACACGTGACGAACCTTCAAGATGGCCTGAAAAAGGGTTTTAAAAGTAGGGATTTTCAGTTTTGGTTTCTGAGGTCTCTGTTTTGACTCTGACTGAACTTTAATGACTGATTAAGTGTTTAACCATTAACCAGATGTCCCCAAATTATCCTAGAAGAGGCAGAGTTGTTCCTCAGTGCATCCAATTTTAATTTTTAAAAAAGATCCTCTTATCCCGCCCGGATATCCTCAGATGCGCTCTTAATGCTGATGAATTTGGATAAACGGGAGATGTGCTCACCTTGCCAGCCATAAAAATCCATGAGAAGTTGAGTGAACGGCGCTATTAGAAATGTCAGCCCCATCCCGGAGCGGGCGATGGCGTTGGAGAAAGCCAGCCGTGTCCTGCAGCGCTTGGCCGTCATCACCGCAGCTGCCTGGTAAAGGCAGGCGAACCCCATACCTGCGGGAAGGGGAGAAAAAGTGCCCAAAAAGTGACTGCTTCAC
Organism: Fregata magnificens; assembly: GCA_013389945.1. NCBI lineage: Eukaryota > Metazoa > Chordata > Aves > Suliformes > Fregatidae > Fregata > Fregata magnificens. The sequence continues at coordinate 234,231 of WAAD01010887.1, forward strand.
ATTGTGAGCTTTAGGGATTCAAAGTCATGCCATGCCAAGCTTGGTGTCCCCACAGTAGAGCTGCTCTGCAGGGTTCATGGGCTGAAAGCGGGGGGACTTCTGCTGTTGCAGTCAGTGGAGAACAAGATCCGTGTGTGGTATTTAGTGCCTGGGGGTTTTGAGGCTGTGCACTTTTAGTAAGGGATTTTAAAAGGCCAGGATTCACGTTGGGTCCGGAAAAAAAGCAGGGTTAGTTGGGTCTAGCATGTTGAAACTGGTATTTTATGCTCCTGAGCATGAAGCTTCGGGGTTTCACACACCATCTCACAGAAAGGAGCTGGGGATGCTTTACTATTAAAGGAACTGCCTGGTTTAACGTTAAAGGAACTGCTTTTACTCATCGTGCACAGGAAAATCTCTGCCCGACTGTGTCGCAGGCTGCTCACCCAGGAGAATTCCCATGGAGACGCAGAGGAAGGGGACGCTGGTGGCCTGCGTGCTGAGCAGGCAGCCCCCTCCGACCAAGCTGGCCCCGATGATGGAGGTCGGCCGCTCGCCCAGCCTCCTGCAGACCACGGCCACGAGCGGGGCTGGAAGGGAAAGGAGGGAGAAATCTCGGGCTGAAGGTGACAAATGACACTTTGCAGGGCTTGGGGACTTGTACTGGGGTCATTGCATCTGGTGTCCCGGCAAGTGGTCCATGTCCCACCCTGGGAGCTTGGGGGACGGGGCAGGGGAAGGAATCAAAGCCCAAACTTTCAGATGTCCTGCGCCTGCTTCCTAATGCGCACCATGCTCAGTGGCCATGAATTATTCAGCAGCTGGCTTGCTTGGAGGCAATAATATTGCTTTTAGGGGTGAGGCTTTGCTCTGCATGTATGTAATAAACCTGCTACAGCGAGGCATCGTGACACACATGATCCCTGTCCTTGGACCATGCTCCTGCTGAGACACACGTGGGTACCAGCTGTGTCAGGCTTGCAGCAGTCTGGGATGGACATCGGATCTGCAGAACGTCCTCAGTGCCCCTTATATCAAAGCCAGTGGGTTTGAGGTTGAAGCGCTGCCCCCATCCTTATGGATGCCAGCTCACCTCCTAAGAAACGCAGGGAGGACATGATGGAGCCGATCCAGCTGACTTGCTCGGAGGAGCCCCCCACCTCCTCTTGGAAAGCCACGAAGAAAATCCCAAAGGTCTTGAGCATCCCCATCACGAGTACGTTGACCTGAATTGGAAGCAGACGGAGGTGAGATGCCAAAGGGGTCAGGTGGGAGGAAAAGCTTTTTCTTCTGCTTTTCCTGTGTGGATAATTTGTTGTGTTTGGGGAGAAACAAACTGGGACACGTTAACTGGTGTAGCAGCGTGCGTTGGGGAATATCAGCAGGGTGGGCTGGTGGTGGCCACGCTGCGGTTTATTAACAGACTCTCAAAAAACCTTGTGTGCAAACTGGCTTTTCCAAAGAAAAGGAACAAAATAACACTAGAGCCTGTCTTTTGTAGGGTTTTTTTGCTCTAAGTTATTTTTTTAATACTAAAAAGTAATCTAAATGCATCTGAGCACTCTGAAAGGTCACTAGGAGTTGACGAGGTGTTGAGCGGAGCGGGGATGGACGTCAGCCGGTGCGGTTTCCCAGGCTAGCCCTGCCACAGGGGCAAAGAATGGTTTGTGTCCTCAATGTTAACTGAGGTTAGCGGGTGGTTAATGATTGGCAGTGAGTTACTTTGGACGGAGTGGAAGTGGGGAAAGCTTTCCTGCGCTTCCCAGCTTTCCTAGCTGGGGGATGGCACTGTCTTCATCAACGATGGGAAGATGGTTTGTGGTATTAAAGCCTGTAGCATGGAGAATTAGTGGCTTTAAGTGGTGCTGAGATGCCAGTTCTTCCGGGAGAGCATAACAGAGCGTGTGTGTGCTGCCTGCACCCTGTGCTGCTCCTGCAGTCGGTCCCTGGGGACCCATCTCAGCTCCGATCCTCCGCTGCCCCGAGGTGGGATCTCGCCCTTACTGAAGGTACAAGAAACGCCTTTGGGGTTTGACACCCCAGTGATGGTGTGTATGAGTAAGGAAAAGTCATCGTTGCAAGCTGCCTTTTGGCCCTGGGCTGCAGGTTGGGCACCTTCATTTACTTCGGCTGAGATGTTTTCAGGTGGCGTTTCCTAGGGGAAGGTGTGTGTCTTTGTTCAGCCTGCAGTGAAATGGGTGATGGCACTCGTTGTAGCAAAGCACGGCTGATTTTTGCCCTTAGCTCGGGGGGATCAGCCTGTCCTGTCCTCTGCTCCGTGTAAGTGAGACTCAAGACTTTCTATCTGCCCCAGCTTCAGGAGGGTTTAGCTGAATTTGTCCTCTGCTTACCAGGAAGAAGTGAAACACCACTCCCCATGCCCACCCTCCGTCTGCAGCTTCGGTGCCTGGGCTCTTCCTGGTTGCCAGAGCCTCCGGCTCTTCCTCCTTCCTTTCCCCTGGAAATGAGAATTTCAGGACACATTAACACCTTGCTCCGTTGCTCTTTCAATTCAAAAACTGCTCCCGTGAAAGCATCAGCTGCCTTTTGAACCCTTTAGCTCCTTGGCTGTTAATGAGGTAGGCACCAGTATTTTGCATTCAGCTTGCAAAAGCTTTTGAGGGTGGGTGAAGCTTTTACCAACCTTTTTGCCAACAGATGTTAAGTTGCACATTATCACTGCCTGCAAACAGTTTAATATTCTTTCTCTTTCCCACCAAATTACTGTAACCACTTAAGCTTTAAGGGATTTTAAGTGACAAGCGCTTAGAGCGGACAGTTTGGTTGGTTTGTGCCAGAAGTCGGGGCGGGGGGTGAAGGGGGTGTCACTGTCTGTCTGTATCCATCTTTGAGCTCTCATGGGAAACTCTCCCTTCCGCATCCTTCTCTGCTCATCTCCCTTCCATCCTCTCGCCCATCCCGCACCTCTGGCAGCGGCAGGGTCCTGCCCGAGGGAGCAGCTGGACCCTAGAGCAGTCGGGGCTGATGAACCTGAAACTTTTCCTTACCGCCTTGCTGCCGCATGCTGGAAAATCCTCCCTGAAACAGTTGATTGCAAAGAGGAATCATTTCTTCATTTGCTCCAGAGACTAAATCCCCCCTTCCTGACTTGGCACCCCGAAGTCTGGTCCTTCATTCGCCTCCAGTGAGGACAACGGTGTCCGTCCTTCCCAACGAGCCCCGAAGCAGGACATGGAGCCCGACAAGCGCTGCGGCTGTGTGGACGGAGCCCGTCCTCCTCCTCCCGGGAGGCAGAGCCCGGCTTGCGGGGCCCCAAGGCCAGGAGTCCCTCCCCTTCCCCAGCCGGGAGCAGGAAACCCGGGGCTTTCGGAGCATAAATCCTGTTGGGACGAAAGAGGAGGGGAAGCCCGCAAGGGTTATAGCTCCAGGCAAAGCCCTGGGTCTTGCCAGACGTTGAGCGGAGCAGTAGGTGGCAATGGTGGACTGAAGCCAGACCTGGGGCAGCTGGCGGCTGCAGCGGAGCAGAGCCCTGTCCCTGCCTGCCCTGCCTCTGCTGCATGGCCCTTGGCCTGGGAAACTGCGTCATTTAGGAGGGGACAGTGTGGAAAGCTTTAGGTTTTCCAGCCAAGAGGCTCGGCAGCTGGAGTGGAGCAGCCGCGCTGCTGCAGCCCTTGAGTGGAGCTGGTAGTTGAGCGGGATTTGAGTTGGCTCCATGCCTCTATTGTAAATATGCACAAACTCCCAGGTAAATACAGCCCTCACGCTTCCTCCCCCCATTTTGGTTGACCTGTCACCCCAATCGGCGTTCCTGAGGTCAGATAAAATTGTAGGATCATGATAGCGATCTCTGCTCCCCTCCCTTGGCAGAGAAGGCAACGCTCCCTCTTACTGGAGGAGCCCAGGATATATCCGAGCTTATGGAGGAGCTTTCCCTATAGTAGTAGTTCTAATATGTGCATTAAGCTTTTCTTTAAGTAAGTGGAATGGTTTTTGCAGTGAGTATGGTTTAAGGGCTTGAAGGACAGGGGGAGCTCAGCAGGCGGGGGGCTGGGGGTGCTGGTGGCAGCAGCAGCAGCATCTGTACTGGGAGCTGTCGGAGGTCTGGGAGGAAATGCTCTGGCTTGAGCTGCTCCCAGCTCCATGGGCTGTCAGGGAGAGAGGGGAGAACAGGGACCCTTCAACACTGCCGCACAGCTCAGGCACACCAACTCCTGCTGCTGAGGCCAGGTCATTACGCAGAATTAACACTGACCTCGACAGGCACACGGAGCCCAGTCGCGCAGGGTGGGCTTGTCCCTATGGCCTGTTTCATACACAGCAATGACTGTGAGACTGTGAACATCGCTGACAAGCGGAGCTGCTCCTAGTAGTAAAGTCAAAGCAGCGTGAATGTTGTTTTATCTCTGACCCAGCCCGACTTTTTTTTTTTTTTTTTTTAGCTCATGCTCTGCTGTGAAGCTTCCCTTCTACTTTATGCATGAGGACAGCTGCAGGCCAGCTCCTTTTTACTCCCTTACACGTAGGAAGTGTTTGAGTGTAGCATTTTTTCAAGGGAAAAGCCTTTTTGCAGGATTGTTTCCCTGCACCATTTCAAAAGCTTGAATCTGTAAGAGGGAGAGAGGCCTGGATTTGTGAGGATGTTGTCAACATCCATTTACAGTTCACGCAGGGACCAGGCAGCCAGGGCAGGCAGCACAGGCAGGGCCAGCTCGTTTAGGTTTGAACTTCAATCCAAGGCACAGTAAGCAAGTAACTCTCACACAGAACATTTAACTAGAGGAGGCTAAACATTTCCTAGGAGAAATTCCTTGGAAAGCGTTTGTGCCTTTTCCACCGGAGGAGCCTCCATTAATTCAAGTCTTTGCACTGCTCCTTTTCTCTAGAGAAATGCTAATGAAGAAGGGATTGGGAGAAGTTACCTCACTTGGCTTTGGAAACAAGGCAAAGCAACGGGCACAGTTTTCACAGCAGGAGGAAAGAGAAGCAAAGGTGTATTTTTGCAGGTCATTTATTGATTTCTCCAACAAACAAGGCCATGCACACACATACACCTTGTAGTATCTGGTCATTACACGAGCTTGGTGAGTGACCCACATTTCATCCTCAGCAGCACAAGTGCTAAAATGTGAGTTGGAGACCCTGATAGCTGCACAGGAGCTGTTAAGTGGAGAGGGAGAGCCTTCAGCCCAGGTTTGGTACTACAAGCACGTTCTGCACTGGAGCAGTGGAGGAGAGTGGTTGTCCAGAGAGGAGGAGCTGGGCCGGAGGTGAGAGTGGAGCACTGTGCAGGTTCCCAAGGGTCAGGATGCTAGCTTGTGCACTGCTACAGTGATGCTGTCATGCTTCTGGATCATGATATTCCTAGAACAAGAGAAGTGCTGAGGCAGCTGAGAAGCCAGCTGTGATGAGGAGGAGCTGACATGGGTGGGAAACTGGATGGGGGTATCATTCAGTGGCTGCAGCAACCCCTAGCGCTGCATTAGACCTGGTGGTTGTTGCATCTCTTCTGCCCACTCCCATGAACAGTGCTGGAGAAGTCTTTGCCTACCACACTGACTGAAGCATAGGCTTCATTATCCGTGGGGATTCCAAGTGTGGAAGAAGTATAGAGCTGCAGTAGCCACCACCCCCTAAAAGGTTTCCTACTGCTTTTACAGTTCCTGCTCCTTGAGTTCCTGTTAATCTAATGAATTCACGTGCCTATGGCAGTGACCACCTTCCCCCCACGGCTTCAGAGATGGGGCTTCCTCCACAGCTGCCAGTTGAGCTCAAGATGAGGAGAGCCACTCTGGGGATCTGACTCTGGGGAGGGCCCCAGGGCTGGGGGAAAAGGTGAACAGGGGGAAAAGCAGCACCCCCCAGGCTGGAACCTCACCCGCTGTCCGACTCCAGGCACACCACAGGCGTATCGGTTGGGTCAGAGGTCAGCTTGGCTGCCTGCTGGGCGAGGACGGAGATGACGCCGGCATGCTCATCCGAGAGGGTTCCTCGGCCTGCGAGAGGTGGGAGATGTTGGCTGAAGCCACACGTGCCCTGACAGCGCTCCGCGTGAAGCAGCCTCCCCCCGGGGCCAAGGCCGGCTGCTCCTGCTTGGGCCCATTTGCCTCCCCTGTGGGCTGATGCAGCTTCTCCCCTAACTGTTGCCCTCAAACCACCAAAAACCCTGAATTTAAGTGGCAGGAAGACCTGGCTCTGGTTTTCTCCCGCGTGTGTGGGAAGCCGAATACCACGGTGTAAGTGGGTGCCGGAGGGACCCTGGGGACACCCCAAAGGGGAGTGGGGGCAGACCGCAGTAGGGCAGGGCCTGGTACCCCCAGAGTGTGTGGGAGGCCCCTGCACCCCAGTGCCCTCAACCTGGGGGGGCTCCCGTAGGGCAGGGCCCGGTGCCCCCTACCCCCGGAGCCCTCAGAGGGACGGGGCAGGGCCCGCTGCCCCCCAACCCGGGGTCTCCGGCGGGGCAGGCCCCGGTGCCCCCCGCCCCCGGTGGTGCTCGCTTACTTACAGCCCAGGTTGAGCCCCTGCGAGTCGGTGCANCGCCGGGCCCCCGCGCCTCACACTTCCGCCCTACCCGGCCGCTCCTGGCAGCGGCGTCGCCCACGTGACGCGCGGGGACGGTGGCTCCGCAAGGCCAAACGACCTCGCCGCGCGAAGGCGCCCGCCCAGCCTCATTGGGGGTGACCCAGGGTACACCCCAAACTCCCATCCCTCTGCCCGCGCCCTCCATCCCTGGGAACCTCCCGGAGCTCCGTGCAAAGAAGCAGCCGCCGCCGGCTCACACGTGCCCCATGCCCTAATTTGGGGGGATTTAGCTGCAAATCCAGGCCCCGCACCCCCTCGCCCCCCAAACCAGCCCTTCCTGGGCGGCACGGTTGCGCTTCTTGGGGTTTTTTTTCCCTCCCTTTTCTCCACCTTTATACTCCTGAGCGTCATTTATTTGTGCTTCCCTCCCTCCACGCGGCACGGCAAAATGAAATTCAAGTGGCATTTTAATGGCGGTGCCCCCGCACACCCTCCCCGGCCAGAGCATCCTCTCGCAGCTGGACCACGGCGGGGGATGCAGGGACACGGGGACACGGGGACACGGGGACATGGGCTGGAGCCCAATATTTGCAGCAAGAAGGGCCACATTGGACTGGTGCATGGGGTCAGGACCCCCACCCCATTCCCACGGTGCACAGAGGTGTTAAAAGCAATGCTCAGCCCGGCTTGCCTGCAAGAAGCCCCCCCCAAAATGAGTCCTGCTGCCAGCGGAGAGTAGGACGTAATTTATGGTGGGCGCATCGCAAAGCTCGGCGACGCTAATAAGGTGTCGGCTGAAGCCATTCCCCGCTGCGCCTGGCGATAGATCTTGGCTTGTCAGGTCGGAAAATTAAAATGTTATTGATGGGGGGAAGCGAAGCGCAGCAGGATTTTTTATTTTTTATCTAATTTTTCTTTCCCTTTGGGCGAGCTGGGAGCTGTCTCAGGCAGCATCGAGCACCCCGATCCCGACTGCCTGTGGGCTCCCCGCTGCATCCCACCCTGCTGGGATGGCTTGGACTTACATTGCCTTTTTTTTGAGTGTTTTTTTCCCGCCTCCAGGAAGCAACATAGGACAAAAAAACACAAATATGCCCTATGGAGGCTGGGGGCTGCATCCTCCCCGTCCCGTCAGCACCTTCTCAAGGAAACAACTGCTCCTGAGCCGTTCCTGGCTGCAGGATTTCTGGAGGGGAGGATTTTTGGGAGAGTTGGGATTAATTAATTCAAGCCCAGGTGGAGGAGACTTTAGCGAAGCAGCAGAACAGCTGCCACATCAAAAGAAGTGCTGGTCTCCGGGCAGGGAAATGCCGGGGCTATTTTTAACTAATTAAATAGACGATTTAGCACCGGACTGATACTCTACAAAAGAAATTCAACAGAAAAGCCTGATTAAACTGCGTGGCTCCAATCAAACCCATATTTCAAATCCCAGCCCATCACCTCGGGCCACGTTTCCCCCCTGGGGCCAAGCCCCGCTGCTGCTCCCGGTCCCTAATTTGCCCCCGTGGACCAGGTCTGGCAGGGAGCAGCCCCAAAATTGGGCTCAGGGATGTTTATTCCTCAGTGGGAAAAGCCAGAAGGGACTAAATTCATGATGCTGATGAGGAGCCCTGATACTATGGGGATGGTACCTAGCAATCTGGGGCTGGAAAAATCCATCTTGCTGGGTCAGAATCACAAATCCATCTTTATTTGGGGGGGGGGATGGAGTTTTATTTCCTGCCCTTATTGTGCAAAGGATTTTAACCACGGTCTCTGCTTGCACGGCCCCAGCCAGCATGGCTGTGGGCACTGGGAGCTTGGTCTTGGGGGTCCTCGGCCAAATCCAGGCTGGACCATGGGAGCCCAGGACCGTACATTGGCCGTGGAAGGGTATTTAAATTTTTAATTATTTTTATTTTTTTTTTATTGCTGGACTCCCAAAGGGGCTGCAGGGGATGAGGCGGCGGGTGACGAACGGCCCCAGCTCCGTGGGGACATCGCATCGCAGGGGCTGCAGGGATTTCTTGCTCCTCTCTCACCTGATGGATGTGACTGGGGGGCCGGTGGGTGTTTTTGTCGAGGCCTTCCATCCCCGAGCACATTGGGATGTTGTCCCTTGCATCCTCCCAGGATGTACGAATTAAAAAAGAAGCCGATAATTCCCGCTTTTCCTGTCTTTTTAGCCACTTTAGCCATCCCTGGTCTTATTCCCTTGTGCTCCCAGGAGATGCACCAAATGCAATTTGAGGTGCGGGGGATACACTTCAAACCATAAATCAACATATTTGCACATTATATTCAGATTCAAACACACCCTTGTTACTGAAAAAGATATTATTCCCTCTCTGCCTTCTTTTATTCTCACAAATAAATGCAGCCGAGTCTCTATTTCTACAGGATGTTTATCACAGAGCCACATTGTTACACGTTGTGCTCTTACGAGCCGAGCGGGTTAACTTTATTCTTGTGTTTTCTTTTAGCTAAATAATCAAAAATTCTTAATTTAATTTCTAAGTACACCCGTCGGGGATAAATATGTATATAGAGGTGTACTTGGAAAATCCAGCTGTGTTGGCTTAGCTGAAAAATAACCCTGGGACGTGGGTGCGGGTGGGAGAGGTGGGGGTTTTTTTCTTCCCTTCCTCAGTGGTTTATTAATATTTCTTTTATACCATTAGAGATTCAGGTCTCATCTGCTTATTCTGAGATCATCGGGGTGGGGGGAGGAAAGAAAGCCCATGGTGGCGGAGCTGGAAGGGGTTATATAGGGCCGGAGGCGCGGGGCTGCTGCAGACCTCGGCAGCGCAGGGGAGACGGCTCCTGCCCCGGCACCATGGGCCAACTCCTGCAAACCCTCTGCTTGCTCCTGCTCATCACCTCCTGCCCCTGCGCCGTCATCACCGGGGTAAGTGCCGGTTCCGTCCCCAAGCTGGGAGATTTATTTATTTTTTTTTATTATTTTGGGAAATAAGACAGGAATCAGTGCCTTTTGCTGTTTGCTTTGGGGTTTTTTTTCCCAATTTATTACTTATTTTTCCGACGCATAGATGCTGTTGCCACAGCCAGCCCCAGCCCACATGAGTGTAAAGTCACGCCGGTGAGCTGCTCTTTCTGCTTCTCTTCTCAGCACCGTGTCAGACCCGGCACACAGCGAAACGGGGGGTTTTAAGAAGTTTTCCAGCAAGGAAAAATTAATATATCTTTATGGGCATCTCCCAGAGCATGTTCCCAATTGGGGCAAGGGCTCGAGCACCCCAGATTTTCTTTCTCCCTCCCAAATTAAGAGAAATTATTAAAAGGGGGGAAATGTCAGGGCACAAAAAGAGAGGTACGATGCTTACCCTGCTGCGTTACGGGGCTTTTGGGGCTCAGCGTGTCCAAGAGCTCGGTGCTGCTGAGCAAGAGCTGGACCAAGGGTGATGCTAAAAGCAAGAGGAGCAGTGAGTTTTGGGGACAGAATCCAGGCTTTTGTGGTGCTTCAGGAGTCCAGATGCTGGTTTCAGCAAAGCCGGGCTTGGCTGAACCCTGTCCTTTTTCCCCCAGCAGCAAAAAATCTTCTGTTTAAAACCAAGGCGAAGTGTTTGCATCCTGGCTGCCTCTCTACCTCCTGGCTTTTCCCAGCTGATGGGAATTTTGTGGTTGACTTCAACTGGCTCTTGGCTCCTCTTTTCTCAGACACCCCTTACAGCCAGACCTATTTCTTTCAAGCCTGTGATTTTTTGGGCTGGATCTCCCCAACCCCTACATACACCTGGAGCTGCAAAGCCAGGTTGGGGGGAGCCACCTCCATTCAGGACCAAATAGACCCAGCAGCTCTTGAAATTATTTCCAGGGCTTAAATGACTCATTTCAAATAACCAGAGAAAAGCGGTTGGATGTGCAGCTCCCTGGCTGCCTGCAGCCCCGATCAGCCCCTCTCCCCGAGTTTGCAGGCGAGGGTCCGTCGTTGCTGGGACCTGATGTTTAACAGTATTTGGGCGTTACAAGGTGCTTTGGATGCTCGAGGAGAATGAGGTTCCCTTCAGGAAAGGGAAGACTCTGCAAAATCCCCTTATTGCCCCCCTGTGAGAGAGCAGCACCCCAAAATTATGCTCTATCCATTGCCAGTGTGGTTTTTTTCCCCAGTTGTGATTTCCACACCTCTTCATCTGTACGAGCGATGGGCTTGTGGCTGGGAGCTCCTGGGATGGAGGTGTCCCAAGGAGGGGGTGACCCCGGGGGGGGTTTGGGTGAGCCCCGTCGGTTCTTCTTGTGCTGCCAACCTGATGTCAGGAAAATGGGTCAGAGAAGGGGTCGGGGTGCAATGAGCTGCTCTAGTGATGGCCAGCACAGCCTGGGGGGAAAAAGGGACCTGGTGGCGCTCGAGGTGCCCCCGTCCACCTCCTCTCAACATCCTCATGGGCTTCCAGGTGTGGTGGTGAGCTGGTGCAGCATTTGCATCCGTGCCTCAGTTTCCCCATCCCGGGGGAAGAGGTGACCATTTTCCATTTTCCACCTGCCTCGGGTGGGAGAGGCTGAGTTGTTGGCATTACCCTGCTCCCTGCTAACAACAACAACAAAAAAGCACTGGGCATTTGCGTTATTTAGCAGGTTTTAGAAGCTCAGGTGGGCGATGTGTGTACACGATAGAGGGATAAATCCAAATTTATCCCTCGACGCCGCTGCTCTGACTTGGCATCAAGGCTGCTTTTAAGTTGGGCAGCTGCAAACTTTTCCTCCCATCACTGTGTGCATGAGGGATTTCCCCCTTCATCCTGCAAACCCCATCAGCCCCAGTCCAACCCATGCCCTGCCCCAAAACCTCCCCAGCTTAACCCAAAATGGGAGAGCTAGGAACAACAAACCCCTCTCCCTTAAATCCCCGTTAAGGGGTTACACCCAGCAGCTTGGCATGGGCTGATTTCTCCACTGGTCCCCCCCCGAGAAGAGGAATAGGGATGCTTTCCCGGGCCCATCCCACTAACCCACCATCGTCCCTCTTCCCAGGCCTGTGAGCGGGACCCGCAGTGCGGCAGCGGGACCTGCTGCGCCGTCAGCCTCTGGCTGCGGGGGCTGCGGATGTGCACCCCCCTGGGGCAGGAGGGGGACGAGTGCCACCCCTTCAGTCACAAGGTACCAGCGTGGGGTTGCCCAGTGGGGCTGGGAGGAGGGACGAGGACGGGGCAAAGGGCACCCAGCTCCTCGCGTGGCAGAAAAGCTCCATTAAAGCTCTGGGATGGAGAAGGGGGTCGGTGTTGGGGGGCTGGGGTGGATTTGGGATGAGGTTCCGGGCAGCAGCGCGGTGGTCCCCGAGCTGGCGCGGTGCAGCTGCTTTCACCCTCTAAAGTATTTTGAGCAACCCTGCAGCCTGTCCGCGCCACCCTAAAGCCTTGGGATGCCGCATGGGTGCTGCGGACCTTGACTTGCAGCTGGGACCGAGCCGCCTGCCCCATTCATTTAAAGAAAAGCGCATGCCACGCTGCTCCAAATTGAGTCGTAAATGTTCTGCCAAGTGAGAAGAAGCCGAGTTAATGCTGCAGAGCCGCCCCAGTGCCATGACTTCTGTCCGATAGGAAACCCCAGCGCACTGGGATTAGCCCAAAGCGTGATGCTGCTGCAATCCCTCCTCTGTAAGGATTTAGTGGCAGCATCCCAGCCTCGGGGGGAGTGTCCCACTCCGCACTCCCATATTGATTTTGCACAGTGGGAGCAAGATTTAGTGGTGCTGTGCCTTCTGCTTGCACAAGGAAGGAGCAAAGGGCTTCAGAGGGATCAAAAATTAATTTCAGGCATATCCCCAGTAAACCTCTGAGAAGAGCCGGAGATTTTCTCAGGGCTTTGATCCCATTTGATAATTTTTTGGCTGCGGCAGAGCCCTGATGCCCTCATCTCTCCTGCATCTCTCCTGCGTCTCTCCACAGGTCCCTTTCTTCGGGAAGCGCCAGCACCACACCTGCCCGTGTTTGCCCAACTTCGTATGCTCCAGGTTCCTCGACGGCCGCTACCGCTGCTCCGTCAACTTCAAGAACATTGATTTTTAGGGTGATGCTCCTGGGTCTCCATCCGTGAGCCCCCAGCACGCATTTCTTGCCCTCTCCCACGGCTGCCAGGTGCCCACATAGCACCAGGCAACCTTAAAAGTGCTTTTCCAAGGTAGACAGTGTTGTTATAAGCTATATGTTATATGGGGAAACTGAGGCACAGTCAGGCCAAACTGCTCCGACATGTGGCTTAGCAAAGCTCTGCCCCAGCCTGGAGCAGGACCCGGCTCCAGCATCCTCTGCAGAGGAGTGGATCGAAGGACAGTGTGTGTGGCAAATGTCTGTGGCCTCAAAAATCCCTTTCACAAGATGTTGTCTGCATGTAATGGATGCTGTCAGCTAGCTTTCACCTCCCTCCTTTATTTTATACAGTAAAAATCAAAGGTGATGCAACTTGGGAAGAGTGGAAGTAGATGCCGAGCACCCAGCAGCCAAGAGCTTCATCCCGTGGTTTTTATCCTGGCGCATGATAAAATTTGGGACGTGAAGCTGAGCAGCATCATTTCATCTGCCAAAGCGTCTGCAGGGCTGAGCCCAGCGGCGAAGGTGGTGGTGGAGACCTGACTTTAATTATTTTTACACTTTTCAGTCATGCACTAGGGAAGAGAAAAATGAGACGGGCAGAAACTTCCTTTTGCGGGGAGTTTTAGCAGTTTCCCTGCAATTCCTACTGGATAAACCATTTCTGTAATGATAATTCCCATCGTGATATTGCCCGATGATTGTATTTTATCAGCATATTTTTTCTTCAAGCTGGTGATGGATGGTCTAATCTAGCCTGCAATTAAAATAAATCAATATCAAGTACCTGTGGGGAATTAAGGAATGGGTTTCCCCAAAGTTCAAGCAATGCAATGTGTTTGGCAGAGGCTGAAGCAGGGCTGGCTGGAGCCGTGTTGTGCCAGATGAGGCTCTTTGGGATGTAGGAAAATGCTTTCCAGCCTCAGCATCTGCCTTAGGTTCAGGCACCGTATGAGGTTTGGGAGCCTCTCTTTATGTCAGTTGAATTTGAGAGGAAAATGGGACATCAAAGTTAATTAAATGTGCTAAAAGTTCTCTCAGACACGTGCTTTCAGTTCCCCTCTTAAAAACATATTGTGGAAAAATCGTGTAGCACTTGAGCTTCCCTCCTGCTTCCTACAGCGACCCCCGGCAACAATAAATAAAAAGAAATAAAGAAAAGAAATAAAAAAAGAATAATCAGCATTTACAGCAAAAAAAAAACCCCAACCCCGACTGGCTTCCTTTCAAGCAGAAGCAATGCTTGAAGGCAAAGCTTATTTTGGGGGTTTGGACGTGTGTGCTCAGAGCTGCTCCTGGAAAGCCCCTGGGGTTCGGCGCCGGCAGCAGCGGCACCCCCCTGTGCTCTGGGCCCTCCCCGTTTGGTAGGTTTTGGTGGGGTTGGGTGGGTTTTGGTGCTATAGCAGCAAGTGTTTCTATTTCTAAAGACCCCAAAGGACACCAGATGCTTGGCTGTGGCAGACGCTATGTTATCATGGAGAGTCAAGTAACTCAGATTTGGCATTTTGATGCTGGGTGAAAGCTTCCCTGCACTTGTTTCTCCCCCCCCAAATTATTGTAAATTTGGGAAAATAAAACATTGCAATGACCAGGGTGATTTTATTTTGGTTTTTTGCACATCAGAAGTTTTGCTTTTTATTTACAAAAGAATAGTCCTGCAGTGGGGATGCTGCATTGCTTGGCACTGGGGACCATGGCAGAAGGGCGCGGGGGACGCCATGGGTTACCAAATAGAAAGGGTTCCCATAGCAATACAGAGCGGGGAAAAAGTCAGGAAAAAAGCAGAGTGTTTCATAACATTCATAAAAAAATATATAGTTTCATGGTTTGGGTTTCTTTTATTAAGCTGCCTTTATTAGTGGCTTCTGGCCTTCCCACAAGCTTGGAAACGTGCAGAAAGGACTGGGATTTGGGGGTTTTTTAGTTAATTTTTAGACATCTCCCAGCGGAAAATATTGCAAATTATTTTCTCCCAGCAGAAAAACACAACAGCAACAAGAAATAAAACAACCAAACAGCTTCTTACAATCCTCAATTCCCATTTCGGGGGGACTCCCCAGACCCCGGGGCAGCGCTGCCTGGTGGGAATTACCAATCTCCCGGTGGCTTTAAACTGCAGGAGGTGATAATTTAGTGGGAAATCACTTGATTCTGGCATAAATAGAGGGACACCCCGATTACAAGAGCAGGCTCTCCTTCTTGATTTAAAATTGTAAATTGAATGGTTAGTCCAGAGCAGCCTGAGCGGGTCCCTGCCCTTGCTCCCCTCTCCCACGCTCTTGCTGGGGACGTGTCCCTGCATGGTTTTACCTGCAGTTTAGCAGAAAAAAACACTTTTAAGCTGCTTTCAAAGTGCATTTAGGGGAGCAAAACCTAGCAAATCTTTTTTTTCCCCTAGGGGTGGAAACCTCCACGCAGGGGAAAAAGCATAAGCAGCAAAGCAAAAGCTCACGTCCTCCTGCGGGGACGGGGGAAAAATCAACACAACCTCGCAATCAGGAGCATCGGGGGCTGTTTGCCTCCTGTGAGCTGCTTTCCCCCCACGGCGCAGTGCCAAGTGCCCCTCTCGTCCTCCTGCACGTCCGTTTCCCCACTCGCTGTTTAATGTTCTGGCGCCAAGGTGAACCGTGCCCAGCTGCACAAGGCAGTGCGGGCTGGGACCCGGCCAGGACACGGCTGGGACCCAGCTGGGACAAGGCTGGGACCCGGCCAGGACGCTGGGTCACAAACCCAGCACCGCATCCTGGTGATGCTCCCAGGTCTGAATATTCAACACCTAAAATAATTGCATGTATGGTTTCCAAACAGCATGAAAATATTCTATTCTATTCTATTCTATTCTATTCTATTCTATTCTATTCTATTCTATTCTATTCTATTCTATTCTAAATTTTTCCCCCTAAAATATGCATCAAACCCATCCCACTTTTCCACCAAGCATAAATCATTGCTCCCACCCCATATTTCTCTCTACAGCAACTTGCAGTGCCCCCAGCGCAGGTTTTCTGCCTTTGGCTTTGCCAGCGGGGATCTGTGACTCCTTGGCTTGAATGCCATCGGGGTGATCTGGAACCCAGGCAGCAGCCTTTGAAAAGCTGCTTCGCTAACGGCAGGGCTAAGACTGGACTTTGTGAGCTTTATAGATTTATATTATATAAAAATATAGAACATGTTATTTATTTTTTAATTTTTATTATTTATAGTATTCATTATACATTATATATCAGTATTATTACAGTTATATCTTCGTTATTTAATATTTTANNCGTTATTTAATATTTTATAAATTTTATTATTTATATATATATATTATTTTGGGGGGGGGGGCTTGGAGCGAGGTTTTGTTCCCAAGGTGGTTTCTGTGGTTCATCCCAATGGCTTTCCTCATTTCAAATCCAGCTTGAACACATGTCTGAGACCAAACTGGGATGCGCCTCACTGCCGTTTTGGCCACCATAGCCCAGCCCCAGCCCCTTCCCACTCCTGTACAAATCAACCAGACAATTTCAGCTGGTTCCCTTCCCTCTGCTGAAAAAATCATTATTAATTCCTGCTTTACTCCATTACAAGAACCAGCCACATTGCAGAAACCCACCTTCCCCCCGTAGCGGAGGGGACCGTCCCGGCGGTGCGGGGGTGGAGTGCCTCTGCCCACAGCATCCTTGCTAAGTAGGATAGGAAATTCAAACAATAAAGGCAAAAACAAGGGTCCATCAGCTTTTCCATGCTGTCGTCAGAGAAACCCCATCTCCTGCTGTGATACCAGCAGCTGCCACCAAGTTTCAGGGGTCCGGAGGGGGTGTAGTGGCGTGGGACACGCTGCTCAAATAAAAGCAGCACCGAGCGGATAATCCTTATCCTGCATCTCTCAGCATCGGCCCGTGTCCTTCGCCCGCCACGTCCCTCGCGCTCTCCTCTTTGCAAACTGCGAAAGGCGAGCTGATGCCCGGAGCCCTAATCGCTGCGGGCGATACCGAGGCACTCATTAGGGGTTTTAATCCTGCTTTTAATGGTCCCCGTATCGCTGGGCAAACCATGCTGAGAGGGGTCAGCGTGCCGCAGGGTCACCTTTCCCGCAGCCTGTTTGCATCCCACTTTTTACTAATTGGTTTTTGCAGATAACGGCAGGCACCGGAGGGTCAGAACGTGCGTATACCCCACGTGCCCACCTCCCCATGGTGTACACACACATCAGCACCCAGTGGGGCCCCCTTCCCCGTCCCAAATCGGGGGGGGGGGGGGGCCCCCCCCCGCCCCCCCCCCGGGGCCCCCCCCCCCCGCGCCCAAACGGGGGGGGGGGGGTCCCACCGCTGCTGGCAATGGCTTTGGATGCCAAACTGAAAAGCCAAAATGATGCCCACAAATGGGCAGTGCCTGGTTGTGGTGAAGGATTTGGGGTGCTAAAGGATGGAGGGTTTGGAGGGGGGATACAGGGGGGAGCATGGGGTCTGTGATAGTGTATCATGGTCACCTTGCTGGGTGACGTATTGATATTAGCCAATGTTTGCCATGTCCTTCGGTCCCTGGGTGTCACCTGCCTTGGCTGGGTGCCCACCGGAGGGGACGGGGCAGCAGCGGTCCCGGCCGCTCTTGGCGCCGCAAGTGGGGTGCGCAGGGGCTATATAAACAGCTGGGCATTTGCCCTGGCAACCCCGGCACAATGCGGTTTCTCGTGCTTCTCTGCGCTGCCTCTGCCCTCTCCCAGGGTGTCACCAAGTAAGTCGCCGCAGCATCGCTCTCACAGGCCACTCGAGTCAAGGTGAAGGGGGGAAAACGAGCACTCAGAGCCTTTTAATGGCTTTGAGAAGCAGAGGTGAGGTCTGGGAAAGCTGCTGCAGGGGTGCAGAGGAGGTGGTGGTGCCTGATGAAGGCTCTGGTTTCTAGAGGTGCTTTGGGGTTTTGCAGAAATCCCCCTGACTCAGTGTTTTGGGGGAGTCCGCTGTGCTTCTGTTGGATCAGCACAAATATTGAAGGTGTCAAATGCTGCTTGGAGGAGCTGCAGGCAGCAAAATTCTGTCTAACTTATTTTTTCCTTGATGCTTGTGCCAGGCTGCCCTTGGAAAGGGGGAAGAAACTGAGAGAGGTCCTCAGGGAGAACGGCTTGCTGCACCACTTCTTCCAGAGTCACCGCTACGACATCGGCACCAAATTCCCGCATGCTTTTCCCAATGGGACCCAAGTGTCCACCGAGCCCCTGCTGAACACCCTCGACGTGAGTGTTGGCGTTGTCCCCCACTGGCGCAGCCCTGGTTTGTGGGACACCCATCCCCATGTCTGTGCTGTGCATGGACCAAACCTGAATCCTTTTACCCCAAAGCCTTCAGCTCACATCCTTTGCCCCTTCCTGCCCACACTGGTGGCCTTGGACAGAGAGCCGGGACACTGAAATGTGCCCCCAGCAGCTCTGCTAGAAGCAAGGTGTCCCCATGAAGAAGGGGACCATGAAGGCTGAAAGCCTAGGGAAGCTCCAGGTTTGGTTTCGTGCCTTAAAAGCAACCCTTGGTCCTGCTCCCCCGCAGATGGAGTACTACGGGACCATCTCCATCGGCACCCCACCACAGGACTTCACCGTGGTCTTCGACACCGGCTCCTCCAACCTCTGGGTTCCCTCCGTCTCCTGCACCAGCCTGGCCTGTCGTAAGTAGGGGCAGGCAGGGATCCCCATTTTGGCAGAGCTGGGTCCAGCAGCACGTCCTGGGCTTATAACTGCATGATCGAGCCCAAAGATTGGGGTGACATTGCCAGGGGACCGGGGGCCACCTAGCCAGTGCAACGAGCAGACCGCATGGTGCTGGGTCCATAGCATCTCTGAAATGCACTGGAGAGATGAGTATTTGGGGTGTAGGACCTACTCAGTGCTGTAGTCCACAGGGTGATGTGCTTAGTGCTCAGTGCCTCAGTTTCCCCATCTGTCCAAAGGGGGTGATGGGTTTTCCTATGAATCCCTTGTTGCTGGAGGAGGGGCAGGGATGTACAGCAAATGCTCACACATAAATTGTTCCTGAAAGCAGGATACTAAATGGCAGGTCTAAACAGCAATTCAGCAGGGTTCCTCCTCCCACGCTTCCCTTACGGCTCAGCCTTGCTGAAAAGCTTCATTTCTGATTTTCCCACTTACCTTCTAGAAAACCATCAGATGTTTAATCCATCACAGTCCTCCACCTACAAAAGCACAGGGCAAAACTTGTCTATTCAGTATGGCACCGGCGACATGGAGGGCATCGTGGGCTCCGACACCGTCACCGTGAGTGTCACGATGGCATTTCCAGTGGGGGCCCTTTGTGCCTTCTCTACCCGATTAACATCAATACTGCAGTGCCTGGTCCAGATCTTACAGCATCCTCCCTGTCCCTAGGTTGCATCTCTGGTGGACACCAACCAGCTCTTCGGCTTGAGCACAACCGAGCCCGGCCAATTCTTTGTCCATGTCAAATTTGATGGGATCCTGGGCTTGGGCTACCCAAATCTGGCTGCTGATGGGATCATGCCTGTGTTTGATAACTTGGTGAATGAGAGCTTGCTGGAGGAGGACCTCTTTTCAGTCTATCTGTCCCGGTAAGCCATGTGGGTCTCAAGGGCTGGGGAAGGTAGCAGATGCATCTCATGCAGATCATTGTATTTGCCGGTGGCTCCAGCTCCTCCACTGTCACTGCTGCCATCCGGCTGTTGTCTCTGTGTCGTGACATGCAAAGGTTGGGGGGCTGGTAGCAGATGGCCACCAGACTCACTGGGGAGCTTATGGCTTGCGGGGAAACCTCTCTAGTTTCCAGCCACATGCTTCCACCATGGCTCCCTTTTTCCCTTTTTCTGGGTCCAAAGGACCTGGCACACACTGCTATTGTACCACTGCCTCGTTGATGCTCTATAATGAGGAGGGAGTGGATGTGACTGTGGCATCGCAAGCAGCATCTCACCCCGCGGGACACACAGCCCTGCTGTTTTAAGCTACCTGCACTGAAGCCACGTGGCAAACCCTCCACTGTTTTTCTTTTCTGCATCATCCAGCGAGACAACAGGGAGTGTGGTCATCTTCGGGGGAATTGATGAGTCTTATTTCACTGGCTCCATCAACTGGATCTCCGTCTCTTACCAAGGTTACTGGCAGATCTCCATGGACAGGTAACAAAACAGCTCTGCTGGTCTATGTTCACTTCTAACTACCGTTTCTAAAGAACCTTGGACCCATCAACATCAGAGGCTTTCCACTGGCATCTAACACTCCATGGCTGTGGGATGCAGAAGGTTAAGGGGTACTTTGGTAAGTGCAACCCAAAATGGGGATGCTTTCTGCCTGGGACACAGCCTACTTCTCTGCACAAAGCAGGTGCTCTTGAGGATGTCTCTGGTGATGAGTAGAGCAAAACTATGGTCCAAAACCTACTTTCTTGGGCTCCGTTGGGTCCCAGCTGCTGGGTTGTGTTCAGTGCCATGTGTGCAATAGGGGCTGTGATACCAACTGGCATTGCAAACTCCAAGAAGCAAAAGGCTCAAGGGCAGCACCTTGGGTTACCCAGGTTTAACTCTTATAAAAGAAGTTCGAAAACATCACTAAGATCCAGCTGGTTATTTAATGGCCCTGTGCTTTGTCTGTCCCCCCAGCATCATCGTGAACAGCCAGGAGATTGCATGCAGTGGTGGCTGCCAAGCCATTGTCGACACCGGCACTTCGCTCGTGGCTGGGCCACCCTCAGGCATTAGTAACATCCAGAGCGCAGTCGGAGCCAGGCAGGACATGTATGGAGAGGTAAGAGCATCCATGGCTTGCTCTGCTTGCCTTGGAGGCAGCCTGGCACTGCTGAGCCCAGCCCCAAGCCTGCTTCCATGCACAGGGAAACTGCATCTCTGCTCATGGCAAACCAGCCCTCCTCCTCTGATACCTCCAACAGAGGTCACCATGAGACACTCCTAGTCTCTAGTTTATATGGGTGAAATCAAAACCCTTCACTCCTCGCCCTGTGAACATGTTGTTTCCCAGCTAAGAGCCTCTTTCCTCTGCTGTCTGCAGTACAACGTGAACTGCAGCTTCATTTCTGCCATGCCTGATGTCATCTTTGTCATCGATGGGGTTCAGTATCCTGTGTCTGCCTTGGCTTACATTGAGCAGGTAAGGGGGAACCAGGTGGTCCTGGCTTCTGGAGCCTCTCTCAAGGTCCTTCTACTCCCTCCAACGGCTCTGGTTGCCTTGGCTTCTCCCATTCCCATGGGAGACAGGGGATGGATGGCCATGGGCCTCCAGAGCAATGCAAAACCCCATAATAGCCCAAATTTCCCCCATTTGCCTTTTCTTGCTCAAATGCAGAATGACCAAGGACCTTGCATCAGCAGCTTCCAGAACACCTCTGGGGACCTCTGGATCTTGGGAGATGTCTTCATCAGGGTGTACTACAGCATCTTTGACCGGGCCAACAACCGTGTTGGACTGGCCAAGGCTATTTAGATCCACCACGATGCCAGAGGTGCTGTGGTTTCATCATGCAACCAGACCACAATCATGTTTTTTGGTGTAACAAGAGATCCGCAAGGAATCTCTTGCTCACACACGAATAAAGTGTTGATGGTTCAAAGTTGGTGGCTGCACATTTATTTGTGATAAAACAGCAGGAATTAGGAAGGAGCTGTCATACACTTGCTGCTTCGTAGTGGCTAAGGAGCATTTGGTCGACACAAGTCTTGACTAAGGCCTTTGAGAGCTGTGGTCATAGCCTGCAGGGGCTGAGGGGTGGGTCCCTAGGAGGTCCAGACTGGCTCTTTTATTGGGGCTACATCAAGCGAGTGATTCTGGAAAACCCAAATTTCCATCCAGGGAGGATGAACTCACCATCCCAGATCACTGCAGACCCACAATCATGTCCCACCAGTGGCTCACTCAGTAGCTCCCCGTCCCTGGGCTCAAGGTTTGCCCTCATGTCCCCTACATGGTGTCCAATAGCCCAAAGACATCTCAGGGCAGTGACTTCCCCAGGAGGATGTGTTTTAGCTGGAGATTTTCCTTGGACCACCCAAGAGAGCAGGACAGGAGATGGCTCTCACCCAATGCGTGCCCTCCCATCATGAAGCTTTTACAGAAGCACATCCACAGCTGCGCATGTATAGAGGTGATGTCTTATTTCAGTTTCCATAGTTTAGAACAATCCAGCTACACTCAGTTGTGTTCCCATAAAGAACCTCAATTAAATGCCCCTTTGCCAATAATGAACCAGTCTGTGCTATGAGATGGTCACCAAGAGCCTGGAAACACCACTTAGTCGTCAGTTATAGTCTTTACTACTGTGCAAATAACCCACCAAAACCTAATATATTTATTTTATGATCATTTTCCCTCACAATGGTCAGGACAGTTCCTTCTCTAATTTTGTTTCATTCCTTTAAAGTAGCAGTTCCCATTTTTTAAAAGGAAATTACTTCCATCCATATAAAATCCTATTAAAAAATGGAGGCTGCTTCTTTCCTCCCGAGCAGCTGCAGTGAAAGCGCTCAGCAGGAGGCTGGGAGAGAGAGCCAAGCGTCCCTGCTGCTTCTTCATTTCTACTGTGCTGAGGGATAAGGGGCTATTTGCATTATTTATTGATAAATGAGGTTCCATCACGGACGGGCCCCAGAGATTGCTTACCCAGTGGGAACAGGGATGCAGAGGGAGAGATCCAGGCAAACAGGGTTGGAAATGAATTTTTTTTCTCCTCTCACCATACGAAAGTTGCCCTCTCTTTGAGCCAGATAGAAAGGAGTATATGATGTGGGATGGTGGAAATGTGATTTATCCCCCCCAGCTCCCTGAGCTCACACAGCCCTGGGTCGCTGAGCCCCAGCGGGTGGGAATCCCTTGTGCTCAAGAGGGACCCAAGCCTGGATTTTGAGCAGCCGGGGCTTTACCTCAGCTCCATCGCAGGAATTTTCTCATTGTTATGAGCAACAAGAAATTAACCCAATACAGCAGGAACCATGGCTCCGAGGATCAGCAACCCATGGTCCAGCCCTTGCCAGGATGGACAAGACCCAACAGGAACACCCAGGGGCTGCAGCTGTGCTCCTGGTGAGTGGGACAGGAGAGGGAAGCCATGTCCTTGTCCCGGGCAGGTCCAACAGCCCAAATGTTGTGCCAGGAGGCATCTCCTAAACCCTCCTGGCACGGCTATTCTGCACCAGTGCCAAGAGTCCCTGGCAAACGCCACCCTGCAATGGGCTTCCTCCACGAAAGGATCCCCCATGGCCAAAGCATCCCTTCCCACATCCGCGCTCACACAGGCAATAAAGAAATAAACCAGCTAAAAGCTTCCAAGCGTGAATTAGAGAGGGGGAAACACATGTTCGGATTGTCTACATCCAGGGAAATGTCTACCCTGGAGTGCCATCTCGTGGCTGCGGTGCCAAAACTGTACTCCTGCACACGAGGGGGAAGCACAGAAATATCTGCCTGGTGGCAAAAGGATGCTCCAGGGCTTGCTTGGAAATTTCAGCTCAAAGGAGGAGGGAGATGCTTCTAGCTGACAAATATTTCACATGTGGCCACAAGTTCCAGCTGGGTCCAGGGATAAAAAACAGCCAGGACATCTTTCTGATAAAGCAAAGAGGTTTCTTGTCTTCTTTTTAGCTTTTTCTGTGGCAGTACAAAATTGCAAGTGGAAATTCAGCCTGCGTGCTAGAGGACATGACAGATTGGCTCATTAAGGCTTGACTCGAGAATAGTACAGCTAAAAAGAGCCTTTTGTGGATTTCATTGAGCTTTGGGCTTTGGGCCTATATTTGGGAAGGTACTAAGCTGCAAATTGTACAGGAGAATGGGTTTTCTGGCAGGTTTTTATCAAGCACCAGCTGAGTGTTGACACTGGGTATTCGTAGCCTGGTTTTCCTCCTCTTCACTTCAGGATAAATCGGAAATAAGCTATTGTGCCTGGAGAGGTTTAACGCCTCTGACCCCATCCTCACAGTATAAATCAGAGATCCCCCTTGGACCTGGCCTCCTGCAATGGATGGTGTAAGCCGAAGTGCTGGGGAAACCCCTGCAGAGTTTGTCCTCAGCTCACAGATCTGGAGCCTTCAGGTCTATAATGTCCTGAACAACCCCCTCCATGATTCCCAGCTGGGGACCAGCTCCCTTGGAGCAGCACAAAGCCAAGAACAAAAAGTTGAGTCCAAATAAACAATATTTTCTGCATGCCAGACTTTGAAGCATCTATTCTTTTATTAGAGAATAAAGTTCACAGATTAATAAGAATCAGGTTGTTCATCCTTCCGTACAACCACCCAACCATCCATCCACCCACCCACCCATCTGTCCCAGCACCATTTTGGTCCCTGTTTGCTAAGAGAGCAGGAGCAGTGAAGATGGGCTCATCAGGCTGAATATTTCCCAACCCAAACCTTTTCAGCAGGGTTTCTCGTGGTGACTTCCCAAGGAATAAACACCAAAAGTGCTTCAGCTTTGACACGTTGGGAGTGAAGTTTGGGGAGGGGAGCGTTAAAAAAAATAAAAGAATGTAAAAAGTTCAAGCTTTCTAGAGGAAAAGGAGAAAAAAACCTGCTATGAAATAAAAATAGTGATGTAGCAGAGCTGCTGGAGAGAATTGAGGGGTGAAGGGAGAGGAGCAGGGGATGTCTCGGGGTGCTGTTCTCCAGCTGTGCCCAGCTGTGCCCCCTCCAGCCGTCCCCACAGATGATGAGAACTTGAACACGGTGGGAAGGAGATTAAATAGCTCTCACAGCTCCTCCTCCTGTCCGGGATGACGGTCTGGGGGTTGCAAGGGATGGGGTGAAGAAGAGGATGGTGGAGGGATGGGAAGAAACCAGAGCGAGCAGGCAAAGAGGGGGATTTGTCCCAGAGGGAAAAAACCTGTCCTGAAGGAGTTGTGCGGGTCATGTCCCAGATGCATCTCCCTGCGGTGTGAAAGACCTCACTACAGAAAGACAGTCCACAAAAAGACCCCAAAACCAAAATAACCCCCCAAACCAGAGCCAGCACAAGCTTTGTAGCAGAGCTGGCGGGATGCAGGATTTCTGCCACAGGGAAAATCCCAGCACACCCAAACTCACATTTTCCATCGGACCAGGAATAAAAAAAAAAATAAAATCCATCTTTCATGGCTCCTTTCAGAATGAAATTGCAAACCAGAGATGCTGGCATGTTGTGTAATGATGGTGTCGAAACTTTAGGAGATGAGACATCAAGTATAACAGATGTGGGATATAAAAGCGGATGTGTA
The DNA here is from genome assembly GCA_013389945.1 of Fregata magnificens. Classification (NCBI taxonomy): domain Eukaryota; kingdom Metazoa; phylum Chordata; class Aves; order Suliformes; family Fregatidae; genus Fregata; species Fregata magnificens. The sequence continues at coordinate 258,913 of WAAD01010887.1, forward strand.
GACACTGCATGAGAAACTGTGATTTTAATCTAGGCAGAAACATCAAAAAAAGCCAAGTGAAACAGTGAAGTTGGAACAAAATGTTTTTGTCGGAAGAAAACCTGCTGGCATTAGAAAGAATGGCAAAATGATCTGTTGCCGGTTTCTCCCATCAAAAGCACCGATGGAAATTTGCATGTTTTAGAAAACCAGAAGTGCCTTTTTACAATGCGAGGCCGAGCCGTCGGGAAATGGCAGCCCTCATTACTCTGTGCCCCATTTACAGCAACATAAGGGACAATAAAAGCTACGAGGTCACGGTGGCTCATCCCCAAGGGTATTTGTATACCAGATAACCCCCGAGTCAAACATTTGTTGCAGGAGAAATCCCCTTCCCTCACTCAGAGCTCAGTTTTCCATCAGAAACCCCAGTGGGCATTGAGCCACGGTGCCTTGGACCTTTTTTGGTGGCCGTGCCACCGTGACCAGTCACCATCCCTCTCCTCCTAATCCCCCCACACAGTCGCTTGGTCCCATCCATCACTACGACCCTGCTGTGCCAAACAAATTATTTAGGCAGGCAGACCAGGGAACTCATCCATCTAAAAATATAACTTTTAATTTTTTTTGCCAGCTTATTTTTCAGTCCCAGATCTGGGAATTGTTGAGGCCCCCAGATCCTGAGTGGTGGGTGGGGAGGAATTATTTAAAATGGATTAAGAAAAGCAGGGAGCTGGACCCGTCTTCATCCCTGGACATCTGGGTGCCACCGAGCAAAGCACTTCATGTCATTTTGCCCTTTTTTCCCCTCTGGTAAATGGGGGAAATCTTTGTATATGGGAAACTCCATTCTGACGCCATGGACAGAGAAGATAAATGTCAAGCAGATGAGCATCTAATAATAAAAAACAGACTGATGGGCAGGGAAGAGAGATAAGAAAGATGGTATTTATTTGAACAGCTGCAGGAAATCAGAGATTGAAAAATGTCTAGGAAAAAAAAAAAAGCAGCAGCACATTTGGTTTAAAAAAAAAAAAATCAGAGCGTGCAGATGTTTTATACCTTATCCAGCCAATGCCACCTGACAGTGCCTAGTCCCATCATGGCCTCGACCATCATTTTTTGGTCTTGTCTCGAGGGTAACCCCCATTGGTCTTATTGAGCGACTCCATGCTGCCGTTTCCCGTCACCACGCTGGTGAGTATTCGCTCCACCTCCCCAGGCAGAATTTGCTTCTCTTCATTCTCTGTCTCTCTGTGGTAGAAATAGTTGAAGTTCGAGACGATGACGGGGACAGGCAGCGCAATGGTCAATACCCCTGCAATGGCGCACAGAGTCCCCACAATCTTCCCACCTAAGGTGGTGGGACACATGTCTCCATAGCCAACGGTCGTCATCGTGACCACGGCCCACCAGAAGCCATCGGGGATGCTGGAGAAATGGGACTGTGGCTCGTCCACTTCTGCGAAGTAGACGGCGCTGGAGAAGAGGATGACGCCGATGAAGAGGAAGAAGATGAGCAAACCCAGCTCCCGCATGCTGGCCTTGAGGGTCTGCCCCAGGATCTGTAGCCCCTTTGAGTGCCGGGAAAGCTTGAAGATGCGGAAGACCCTGACCAGCCGGATGATCCGCAGGATGGCCAAGGACATGTTCTGCTGCCCGTTGAGTTCACTCTGCTGGATTAGCTCGGTGGTGAGCGTCACAAAGTAGGGGATGATGGACACGATGTCGATAATGTTCATGATGTTCCTGAAGAACTCAGTCTTGCTGGGGCACACGATGAACCGGACGAACAGCTCGAAGGAGAACCAGATGATGCAGGCTGTCTCTATGACGAAGAAAGGGTCCGTGAAGGTGCTGTGGGCCAGCAAGGTGTCTGTCAGATTCTTCGAAAGCTCCTGGGTGGACTTAAACTCCCTTTCCTCCCTGAACTCCGGCAGGGTCTCCATGCAGAAGATGATGATAGAGATGACAATGACCAGGACGGAGACCAAAGCTACGCCCCTGGCCGCACTGGAGCTTTCGGGGTACTCAAAGAGCAGCCAGAATTGCCTATGAAAGTCATTAGTTGGTAAGAGGGTCTCAGGGTCCTTGATGAACCCTTCATCCTCCCTGAACTGGTCCATGGCTTCATCACCCAGCTCATAGAAGGTGATTTCATCAGCAAAGACATCGATGGGGACGTTGGCCGGGCGCCGTATTTTCCCACCAGACTGGTAATAGTACAGGATCCCATCAAAACTGGGCCTGTTCCTATCGAAGAAATATTCATTCCTCATGGAGTCGAAGTAACGCATCCTCTTTTCTGGGTCCCCAAGCAAGGTCTCGGGGAACTGGTTGAGGGTCTTGAGCCGCGTCTCAAACCTCAGCCCAGCAATGTTGATGATGACTCGTTGGTCCCCCTCATCCATGCCCACCCTCTCCCCCACCAGGTGCTCACTGAACTCGGCAGAGAACCTGGAGAAAATGGTCTCATTGTTGGCGTTTTCGCTGTTGATGAGGATTCTCAAGTTAGAGAGGAGGTTGGCGCAGCTGGGATGCCCTTTCCGCGACTGACTGGCGGGGCTGAGGTCATTTGAATAACAGGGATCCTCCACGATCTGATCAGCATTGTCAAAACTGACTAGTGCCACCTCCATCTCCTTCCAACTGGACACGTCCATCATACACTAATCAGATTAGCAGCATAAATCCCCGGGTCGGATGCCGGCAGCTTGTGTCTTTCCCACGCTATGAGGATCTGCAAGTGAATGGACAGAAAGAGCGAGCTGAATTGTGCATATGTATCTCGTGGCTCAACTGAAAAGAATAAAACAAACCTGGGGTCAGAAAACCCTGTATTTTTTTAATGCAAACATTAATTTCATTGACTGGCAAAAGCCTTATACTTCCAGCAAGTCATCCATCTCTGGATCCTGCAAGCCTTTTTGGCATGGCTTCATTATCACCATTAAACCTCCCAATACCATTTACAGCACCCAAGGATAAAAGGTCAGGCAGTAGCAGAGGATGGGGGTGAACCCAGGTGTCCCATCGAGCCTTTCCCCAGCAATCCCAGCCCTGCAGAGCAAGGGGTCATTTCAGACATTTCCAGGTGCGGGTCCAGAGTTTGGAGCAGGATTTGGAGGTATTCAACATGGATGTCCTGGTTAGCAGCAGCCCTTGCTCCAGCTGGGAGAGACATTGGGTCAAACTCCTGGGCAAGTTGCAGCTGGGTCAACTGGCTTTCGGAAAGCAATTCCCAAACTAGGGGCCACGTTGGGATCTGGGGAGTGCAGTCCATGAGGAAGGCAGGTCAGGAGGAGAACATGTCCACCAGCCTTGGAGAACGCCTTCGCTCTGCATGAAGAGGGGTATGATATCTCTTCATGAGGAGCAAGGGGGTTCTCCAAGGGGGAAGAAGAGGGGACCCCTTGTCTTGATCCAGACTTTGGGGTGGGCAGTGGATGAGGTGACACCCTCCAGACCTTTCCTAGGCCTCCTTCATGGTAGACCTGATATTCCCAGCCATAGGAAGAAGACAAGGACTTAAACAGGTCACTTGGAGACCATCCTTCAGGCCATGGGGTGGATTTTTTCCCAGATTGGCTCTGTCAGGTGCTCAGCAAAAGACACCATGTCCCCAAAATACTCCTGGGTGCATGCCTCCCCGACACGCCGCTGCTGTTGTACTGAACTCGGAGGCAAAGTCAAAGAGGAGCCCAGGGACCAGGCCAAGTTATGGAGCTGGGAAATTACCTGTCCTGCCTCAGGGAGAAGCACGAACAGAAATTAGAGGTTAGCGGGGAATAGTTCTGGGGAGATTTGCCCAAAAATGCACTTTCCAAGTAAATTCAACCGCCTGTTTTATTTCCCCTCCAGCTCTTTCCCCCACAGATATATTTTTCAGACATGAGAAACCACAGAAGGACACGTAGAGCTACTCCGCTTGACCGCTAATCACCAAGGGCACGCTGGCTTTCTTAACCAGCGAAGTTCAGAGAGAAGGAGCGAAAAAACCCAAATGCCCTCGACTGCCAAGAATAGCAATGCAATTTAGGCCACGTCTGCACGGAACAGCAGCGGCGCTGGGGCCGGTCCTGCGATGGGGATGCTCTCCACTGCAGGCTTTGCTTCGTGCAACCAGGTGCTGGGAAGGGATCCATGGGGGACCAAGCTACACCCAGTATCTCAACATCCTGATTTAAATGAAGGCATTTGGGGCTCTGAAGTTTTTCCTCCCCTGTTCCCCAGAAGCAGACTCATCCATCCATGCCGATGCACTTCTGGTGAAGTTGGGTAGGACAAGATAGAAACCCAAATCCATTGCAGAAGTAGATGTTAACAGCCTGGCTTGCTGCAAATCCTCCCTCTCCTGCTCTCAGCATTACAACCCTGAAAGCAAAACTTCATACAGGACCCAGCATCCATATCCCAGATGAGGGCTCAACCTCGCTCTTCCCTCAGCAGAGCCATGAGATTCTGGATTTGGGGACAAATCCCACAATTTCTCATAAGCTACTTAAAGATCATGTTTCTTTGCTTAAAAAAAAGCCATGGAGCATGGTTGTTCTTAGGCATCCATCTCTAGAGAGCTGCTTCTGGCTGGTTTTGTGCCAATTTTCCCACTTACAGACATGCAGAGAGGAGCATTCGGGGCAATGGGGCAGAAATGATGCCTGGAGGAAGCAGCAGGAGCTCGGTTTTGCCCCCAAAAGCAACCCGCCGCAAAGCTGAGGAGCCCCAATGACTCCAAACCCAAGTCCTCCAGCCCCAGCGAAGGACGCGTGTCCTGCTCAGGCATGCCCAAGGCACAGCGGCTCTCCGTGGGGCCGGATTCAGCCCAGGCTTGATGTTTCGGTGGCTCTGTTGAAAAGCTATTGTGAGCAGAGTGAGATGTCACATCAGAGCAATGGGGGATGCAGAAAGTGCAACACAACCTCTGTGAGGAGACGGCAACTGAGAGCTGCAGATAACCCACACTTCAGTGCCCATGGAGCATCAGGAGGCAGGCAAAAGGATACTGTGATAAGCCCAGCCCAAACAAAGCTCTTTTGAATCTTTCAAGGGAAAAACAAGCATGAAAGAAAAAAGGAAAAGCAGCACGTGTCTTTCCCTTTTTGTGTTCTTATTTTTTCTTAATACAAAACACCAGAGATCATTTTTAAATCAGGAAAAAATAAAGAAAATCAGTTTGAATCAGGAGGGTGGGAGTGTTTAGTGTTCAGCTGGATGGGTGAGCTGACCTGACCCACCACACGCCCCATCACACCTCGGTCCTGGTGGGAGAGCTCAGAGGGGACCACGTGCCTGGGAGCTTCTCTCAACAGTGGAGCAAAGTTAGAGCAGATAAAGCTGACCGTGAAATGGCATCCTAAGTCAGCGCTGTGAGATGATCTTGGTATTTTAAGTATTAAGTGTGTTTAACTCTTAATACTGCATGCTGGCACTGCAGGCAAGAAAATTCCCCAGCCCTTGCTTGGTAGGGCAGCTTCAACCTGAGACTTGGTCACAGAAGAAATTATGAGATCTTGAACCTTGGCTTTGCTCTGGAGCCTCCGTGCACATCAAACTGAGCCCCCTGGCATTACCCCTCATGGGGAAACTGAGGCACAGAGCTGTGAAGGGACAATTTGCATGTCATGGTCACGACTGAGAGTGGAAAGTTGTGCTCATCGACACAGAAAGGTGCTTTTTAGCTCCATCAAGCCCTTGGGGCAGCTGCCCAAGGGATGCAGGGCTCTGACTTTCCTTTTCTTGCCTTCAGAGCCCCAAAACATGCTGACGTCTGCCTGTCCCCATCACCAGAGATAGGTGCCCCACCTGTCCCCAAACCCCCAGAGCACCCCATCTGTCTCATTTTTAATTTAGACTAAAATTAATGGTGCTGCCCGAAGCCTCAAAGCATCCTCCCAAAGCAAGAAGGGAGCCGCTCGCTTTGCAACGCGTGCTCCGGGCTCCAGCAGAGGCTTGAACTAGAAAGTTGCCTCATTTTTTCCTCCTAAATCACCTAACATCTGCTTCTCAGAATCTGATTAACTAATACCCTTCAGATGAAATCCCTGGCTGGGGAAAATAATAAAAAAAAAGCAAGCGAGGGAGAGAGACAGCGAAAGAGAAAGGTCATTGTGAGGGAGAGAGTTTGTGTTTTGCCCATCACATCCCAGTAAATGGGGGCCGTGGTTTCCACCAGCCCCTCCGCAACCACCGAGACCTCCCCGTCTGCAATTCCCTTCTGCTTCCCACCCGTCGTCCTCTCAGCCCCAGCAACCCCTCGCACTCCTGAGGTGAACAACAGCTGTTTCCAAGGTTTTTCCAGAAAATCAGAGACGCTGAGCCTCTCTCTCCCCCCATCCCCTCCCCACCACCCCTGTGCTGGGGTGAGAAAGGAGGTGATTCCTCCCGTACCCCCCCACGCCGTCACCTACGGGGACTTACCTGCACGGGGCATGGAAGTACCGATGCTCTCTGCATCTGGGAAGAGAGTTATTAAACACACATAGGGATGTGTAGGGAAAGCGGAGGGGAAAAAAAAAAAAAAAAGTCCAGCCATACCCTTGAAAGGTCCCTTTGGGATAACGCAGGCAATGTCATTTAAAAGGCTCTTCCCTATTTGGTTCACTGTATAATTGGCAGCCCAGTGCGCCAGGGATGGGCTTTGGCAGGCACGGCGGCAGGATCTGGTGCGGTTCGGAGCCTCGGCCCCGCCATCGCCCCAGGAGCCCTAAAGCGAGCTGGGGATCCATCGGGAAAGGGGGCTGGTGGGGTGCAGAGGACACCCTGTGCCCATGCCCTGCTTGCCCGGGGAGGGGGGACCTGACCGCCCACGTCCTGCCCCTACCCGCTCGTCAGCGAGCGAGACAGGGGAGGACGTGCCCTTCTGGTGCATGCTACCTTTAATCCCCAATAATGCTCCGGATGGTCTAGCGGGGACAAGTCTTGCCCGTGACGTGGCGAGGTCTGAGCTGGTCCCTGTGAGGGAGGCGGAGAGGGGGGACGGGGACCCACATGCCGCTGACACTGGCGGAGAGACTCAGAGCAGGCGATAGGGCTCTTCTTATTATTAATATATAATAAGGATATTAAAAAGAGGAGGTGAGGGGAAAGCCCAAGGGTCGGAGCATCCCCCATTGCCCACCTACCTCTTGCCTGTGGCCGTGGGCTCCTTTCCAGGAGGGGATGGCTACGGTGCCATCGCCACGTGGGACATCTCCGTCCCCCCCTGGGGCGGCTGGGACCGGTTGCAGCAGCAGGTACGGCCGGCATAGCCCCGTGGAGGGCATCGGCGGGGGACAAGGGAGGGAGGGGACGTGCCCCTTCCTCATGCCTGGCTGCCAGCCGGCCTCTGGCTCGGACCCCAGCGCCGCCGGGCTTATAACCTCTGGTAATACATAAATAAATGCCCCGGGTGGATGGGACTGGGCAGGTTGGCACAGTTCACTGAAATAACTGGGATTTATATATATTTTTTTTTTCTTTCCCCATTTTTTCTTTCTTTCCTTTCCAGAGCTTGCTACACTCACGGGCATCCTTGCCGTGGGTGCTCCAGGGTGGTTTCATCCCTGTCAGGTGGCCTCACACAGGGCTGGGTCCCATCTCTACCTTCACCCAGGTGACCTCCCCATCCTCCTCCTCCTCCATCTCCTCCCAGGCCTCCACATTTGGGGAAAGCAGAGGAAGGGGCTGGCACGTTTCTACCCATGTGCTTCAGCTTGAATTCCTCCATGGTGATGCTCCTTTGCTCTTGAGGGACCCGGTCACCTCGATTTCCCTTCCTCCAGCATCCTTTTCTGTCCTCTGAGCTATTTCTCCTCCCGTGATGTTAATGAGCACATTAAACCACCCCATCCCGGAGGAGAGCCCGGGACCCCCTGGCTCGGAGCATCTTATACTCATCTCCGGCCATCTGCGATGGAAACAGGACACAACATTATCCAGACCTTTGATCAGGTCCTTCAGGGTTAGATTATAGAATCATAGAATCATAGAATCATAGAATCATTGGGTTGGAAAAGACCTCTAAGATCATCAAGTCCAACCATCAACTAACACCACCATGACTCCTAAACTAGACCCTGGAGTGCCACGTCTACACCTTTTTTGAACGCCTCCAGGGTAGACGACTCCACCACCTCTCTGGGCAGCCTGTTCCAATGCCTAACCACTCTTTCAGTAAAGAAATTCTTCCTAATGTCCAATCTAAACCTCCCCTGACGCAACTTGAAGCCATTTCCTCTCGTCCTATCGCTAGTTTCGTGGGAGAAGAGTCCAGCACCCGCTTCCCTACAACCTCCCTTCAGGTAGTTGTAGAGAGCGATAAGGTCTCCCCTCAGCCTCCTCTTCTCCAGACTAAACAACCCCAGTTCTCTCAGCCGCTCCTCATAAGACTTGTTTTCTAGTCCCTTCACCAGCCTCGTTGCCCTTCTCTGGACACGCTCCAGCACCTCAACGTCTTTCTTGTACTGAGGGGCCCAAAACTGAACACAGTACTCGAGGTGCGGCCTCACCAGTGCCGAGTACAGGGGCACGATCACTTCCTTACTCCTGCTGGTCACACTATTCCTGATACAACCCAGGATGCTGTTGGCTTTCTTGGCCACCTGGGCAATTATCATTTTATATACCCCCCTCTGCACCCCTATAGACTACGGTGCTTATATTTACCCACCCCAGCGAGGCAGCTAGAGATCTACTAACAAAAAGGCATTAAATCAATATTCCTGACACCTAAATTCAGCCTTAGCCTGTGCCCATCTCTCCTCCAAACCCAGCTGCAGTAGGGCTTTGACCACAGGGTGATGGTATTTGTGGGCAAAACCTGACCTCTTTTGGGTTTTTTTCCCCCAAAATCTCCTTGGCATTAACCAGGGTCACATCCTGCGCCTGGCCAAAGAGCATCTGTGGCAAAGGGAAACCTGGAGTGTGAAAACCGTCCACAGGAGCCGATGATCTGGCTTCTGCTGGGGCTGAGAAGTCAGCTCTAGCAAAAACCTGCTGTTAATGGGAACATCCCTGAAATCAAAGCAGGGTTATGGTCCAGGGGAGATGGGTGCAGGTACAGGGGGAGATGCCCAGAATAACATCATTGCCTCCAAGAAACAGGACAGTTACACAACTCACTCATCTCCAGAGATTTTGGCTACACCCTGGATACCCTCGGGACAGTTCTGCCTTTGCCTTCAACCAAGGTGACTTTAAACACCCTTTTGGCCCTAAGGATTTAAATATGCCCCCCCCCCAAGCCAGGCTGCCCCAGGCACCCTGTCCTCCTCCTGCTCTTCTTTCCCTCTAATCCTCTGCTCCACACTCCTGGCATCGCCAGCTCTGGCAGGATTTATCCCACGGACAAATTTGGCCCCTGAGGGTGTCCTGCATCCGGGATGGACAGGCATCCAGTAAGCACTGGTAGGAGATCGCTGCCCAGCAGCTCAGCGTGCACAGCTCAGCCGTGGGAGGGGAGACAAAACACACCCCACAGCCTGCTCTGCTGCAAAGAGAGGTTAGCTGGTAAAGGTGGTTTTTTTTTTTTTTTTTTGCAGCAGGTCCCTGAATTACTCCTTGGACCCCTGTTTGCACAGGGAACTTAATTTTTCCTGTGGGGAAAGGGGCAGAGGACTGACCAGCTCATTACACCTTTTTCCCCTGTGATCTGACATGGGATGAACAGGAGCAGGGTGGGAACAAGGAGGAGAAGACAGGAGGGGTCGTGCAGACCCCCTTCCCACTCCCGTGTAACAAGGCAATGACACTTAATTTGATTTTTTTCCCCTAATTCTCAAGCAAAATGATGCCCACAGAGACTTCTGCAAAGCAGCGTGTCTGCTGGGCTCTGCTCTGCGCCAGGCACGCGCTTCAGTCCACAGAGCAATTTACTGCAGTAATGAGCCCCTGCTAATTTTCCTCTTTCTTAGCAGAACTAATTAGCTGGGGTTCAGCACTACCGTTTCAGCTACACAGCTCTTGGATGGAGCTGGGCTGGCTCCACGGCACCTCTGTGGTTGTTTGAAATATTGAGGTGAAATTTTCTTCTTTCCCAGCACTACATGAAGCACCCTTAAATTAGCAAAACCCCCCAGCATGAGGGAGGGCTGGATTTTGGGGGACACACAAGGGTTGCAATATGCAAAAGCACAACCCCAATCCTTCAGTCCCCTCGATTTAGGGCTGGGTTTATGGACCGACTCCAGCCCGACGGGCTGCCCCGGCACTGTGGGTAAGGAAATGAGGGATGGTGATAATTAAGGGAGTATTTGAGCTCTGGATCAGGCAGGAAGCATCCTTGGAGGCTTAGTGAGGTGGACAGGGCATCTGCTGCTGCCAGGAACAGGGCAGGAACCATCCCTGGAAGAAAACTGAGGAGCTCCTAGGTCTGATGCAGGGGAAGATCCTGCAAAAGTTTGCAGCTCATCCTGCTCCTCGGGAGAGATGTTTGCAAACCAAGCTCTTTAAATTCAAGGAAAATGTGTGCAGCTGCGAGGGAATAAGCAGGAGGGGAGATGCTGGTAGTTTATGAATGATAAAAAAATAGGAAAGAATAATTCAAACCTTCAAGGGAATGATAGGGGTCTGGCAAAAGCTCCCTCCACTTTCAAGTCCTCAGTGTGGGAACAGTGGGGAAATGGAAAAGGGGTCAATATATGCCGAAATAACAAAGTGGCTCAGAGTGAGCCCAGGGTTCCTTCTGCCCCACGGCACCAAAGGAGCCCAGAGCTCAGGAGCAGCCCGGCCTGAGACCCCTACGTGAGACCTTTGCCTTTAAAAGGAGAGGTTAAAGTGTGTCTAAGGCAAGGGGGGGCAGGATGAGGCCCAACATTTAAACCCACAAATCACACCAGCAAAGAAATGATCAGCTTGAATCAGCGGCTACCGACTCCTATGGGTTAATTCCATCTCCGTGCCTCAGTTTCCCCAGAGCTGACGATGTGCTCTACAGCCAGGCAGGAGCCCTGCGGGAAAAGATACACAGAAGGAAGATCCCAAATGGGATTCCTGATGCTGGGACGGAGGGGTCCCTCGCTGCTGATCCCCGCAACAGGCAGAGAAGTGTGCCCAGCCAGACCCCTTGAATCCTCCCTAGTTTGCATATCTCATTATGAGTTTTCCACCCATATTTTTTTATATTAAAAAAAAATCAGATTAACAGAGAGCCCAGTACATACAGTACACACCATGAGACAGATGAAACCTTTCTGATACCCAGCCATAGAGTCCAAAATTAATCAGCTATGGATTAACCGGGTCAGGATGTAATTTAATAACAAGCGAGGGCGAGTCCCTGCTAGGAGGGAGCCGATGCGGTCCCGCACCAGGTGCCCTATAAAAGCTGCTGCAAGACAACGCAGGTAGCAGGAAAAGCCAGATGGGGTGAAATGAGCTCTGCAGTGATGCAGGCTGCTCGCCGAAGGGAGCTGGCGACAGCCTGGGTCCGGGCCAGGCTTTGCTGCAGCTGAGCCCTCCTCATCTTCCCTGTGCTTGGAGTCAGGGTTTTAGCCTGATTCGGGAAAAGATATAAATGAGTTTCTGACGTGGAGGGTGCTGTGGTGGCTTTTGGGGATGCTTTTGGAGGCTGGTGGTCTGCTCTCTGCTGGGATTCATGAAGCAATTGCCACTGCAAAGTGTTTGACATGCTTTAGGAAGTGGCTGGGGGATGGACAGATGGACACAAAGCACTTTTAAAGCGCTTTGATCAGTGTGCACCAAAAGAGATGCAAGAAAGTGCGGGTGCATGGAGGGACCCCTTTCCCCTGAGCATCCCAGCTGCGTCAGGGTGCCTGGATTGGGACGGGGGGAGGCAGCCATCCTCCCCGCTCTCGCCCTCCCTGCTTACCGTGGCTGTAAGGCAATAAAGACAATTCGATCCCGAATCGATGGGAAACTTTCCCAGTCTGTCCAAAAGTGCTGGGATAGAGGCAGAGCCGCCCCCCGACCCAGCATCCAGGGCTCAGTGCTGTAACCTCAGTCTGCTCCTAGGGACAAACAAATGACTTTGTCCCCCCCAGAATCCGCACTGGCAGCAAACCCTACTAGGAGGTTGTCAGCCAGAGCCAAAAATGGATATATGGTATAAATGGAAAGCCATAGGAAGCTGCTAATCGGGTCAGACGGATACCTGCATTGATCCTGATTTTTGCAACAACAGCAGCTAAAAAGAGCTGGTGCAGGGTTTGGGGTCCTGGTGTCACTCGGGGCTTGCAGCATCGTGTGCTGAGCCAGAGCCACTGCAGAGATCAGGGCAGCTCTCCCAAGCACATCACGGCAGCCCGTGACCCCACGGTCCCATCCAGGTGAGGACATTATAATTTGGACCTAGCAGCCAAAAGTAATTAAGACTTAAAGTGATTGAGATGGTGCCAGTGGGACCCTCTGGCTCCCGGCAAAGCCAGGGTTACTCGCAGCACACGCCCGGCAATCAGCAGCACTTCACCCTCCCTTTTCCTCCAAGGACAAACTAAACTTCTCCCCTGGTCACCACCACCCAAAAAATTCCCAATAAAAAAGGGAATGCAGCACCCGACTACCCCCAAACCCACCCGCCAAACCCTCCTCTCCTCTACCCCCAACTTCACCCCACCACGAAGGCTGCTGCAAAGAGGAGGACAGTGACAAACCCGGTTTTTGCATCATCCTCATCCTCCTCCAGCACGCGAGGCACCCGGTCGCCCTGTCTCCATCCTCCTCCTTCAGCTCTGCTGGCCAGGGTCTGCCCAGCAGTGCTGTCCCTTCGCCTCTCATGGGCGCATGGCCGTGGCTGTGCGGGGATGCTCGTACCTCTCCTGCACTGGGCGGAAAGGCAATGCCGGTACCCACGTGAGCCCAGTGGGACTCCTTGCCCTCATTCTTCTTGTGCCTGAAGTGGGTTTTTGCTCCTTCTCTGGGTCCTGCCCACCAGCAGCGGTGGCATCCAGGCCTCCAGCTCACCACTTCTGTGTCGGCAACTGCGTGCATGGTCTTTGCTTTGCAAGCGAGGGTGAGGAAGGAGCGGCCCGGAGTGGAGGAAGAGGAGGTGATGCTCAAAAATGGCCCTTTCTGCCCCCCCCCCACCCCGCACAGGGCTGCTCGCTGGGATGCTCTGCCACGTTCAGCCGGGACAGTGCCGATTTCACAGTGACGCCATTCATTTGTACCTGCTTGAAAGGAAGAAGCCAGAGAGTCGGGACCCTCCGTTGCTCCCGCTGCCGGTGTGGTTGCATGCCGAGGTACCAGCCGGCTGGAGGTGTCCAGGGCTCCTCCGGCCAGGCATCCCCTCAGCCAGGTGCTTCCTCAGGTGCTGCCAACATCTAGGCCTGACTTTGCTCCGATGTATGGGTAAATCCTCCGTTCCTGGGAGCCTGCGATTGCTGTTAGGGGAGCTCCCAAACTCCTGAAGCTTTGGGAGCAGGAACTGCACCCTGAGTGCTTTTTCCATCCCATTTTTATAGGGTCTGTTCCTCCGTGAACCTCTGCAGGGGGGGGTCACACCTTGCCTGTAAGGCACAGGGTCGTGGACATGCCCCAGCCACAGCCAAGAGCAGCCCCAGCCAGGTGCAGAGCAGAGGCTGCTGGATTCGGCCATAGCCCCTCAGTTAGTCCAAAGAGCCATCGGGGCTGTGAGCATCACCTACTGCCTTCAGCGAAGGCATCTGAGATGCTGTTTCAAGCCACTGCCCGCTTTGCCAGCAGGATTTGATGAAACTGCAGCTATTTCCTTTTCCATTTCTTTCTCCAGCCCCTGCAGAGAGCATTGCCTTCCCTCCCTGTCCCAAAACTTCACAAGCAAAGGCAAAAACAAGAGCATCACCCTGGAAAGGGACCCAGCACACCGGAATGGGGTGAGTACCAGGCAGGACATTCCCCAATAGACCTCCAAAAGCCGCCCCCAGCCCTTGTCCGCATCCCAAATCCTCCTGCCAGCAGCTTGGGATGCTGAGCGTTTCCCTCGAGCTTTATTCCAGCCTGTGTAATTGGGGCAGGTTTCCACACTGTGCTGTTGAATTGGGAAAGGAAAATATCGAGATCAGCCTGCGCTGAGCCCTTTCAGCAGCATCCTGGCAGCAGGGTGTGCAAAGTCGGGGTGTCCCAGAGGTGCTGCTCAAAAAAAAAAAAACCCAAGGAAATAGAAATAAAAGCAGCTGTCTTTTCACATCCTGGAAAAATTAGTCCTGGAAAATCTCCCCCCAGCTGCGGGGAGAAGGAGATCTCCAAGCTGAGAGCAAAAAGCTGCCCCTTGGGGTCATCTTCCCCTGACAGCCCCAGGCTCCTCATGTGAGGTTGGAGCTGATTCTGCCTCGGAGCAATTTCCTGATCTCCTTCCCGTGACCTGTGAAAATGGATACAGCCGAGCCCCAGAGCAGCCAAGCCCAGAGGGGTGTACAGCTACCCCGGGGTGGGGTGCTCCGGTCCCCCCCTCCTCACCCAGAGCAGCACTTAAGTGATCATGGCAAAGCCGTGGTTTTCCCAACTGAATGCCGTAAGCTGAACTTCATCTCAGGATGCAACAGGAAATCATTTGCGGGAGCACAGACATGCGATCTCGGCTGTAAAAGCTGCAGTTTTAAACCACCTTGGGGTTGGGGGAGATGCAAAGGGAACGGCTCAACTGAGGAAGCCAGATTGTATTGCTCTGGGAATCAGCAATACAATCATATTTTCCCCATCAAAAATTAGGCTTTATTGGGTTAAGGCTTTGCTTGTATGGAAATTTCTACAATCTCTACAGGGATTGCCTCCCCCTGAGACCGTGCAACTCATCACACATCAAACATGAAGCAACCCTGACGATACTTATGGAGTAACTCTGGGTTGATACTTGTTTGAACCTGAACCCAATACTGACCAAGGAAAGTCTCTTTGGCCCCTTCCGAGTCCTTCCACCCAACCTTTACCCCCAGTGCCTGGTTTTCTATGGGCTTTTTCATTAGTGCTTGGAGGACGGAAGCATTCGTTAGCGTGAGAGCTGCAGCGAGCATTGAGGCAGTGCCAGGACCGGCTCCTGCACTCCTGCACCAACCCACAAGACTAGGGAAGACAACCTAAACCAGCCTCTCTGAAAATCATATGTTATTCTTCACCACTAAATGCAAACTGTACTGAATCCACTGGAACCAGAAGCAGTTTTGACCCAATAGTCCCATTAACCCTCACCACACCCTGCTCTGCATCACCGGGATAAGCGCTGCGCAGCTTTGTGCGGCGGGGATTCCCCCGCTCAGTCCCGCAGGCTCACCTAAAACATCCCTTTTATTTCCAGGTGAGACCAAGCCAACTTAAAAAGAAAGATCCCATTAACTATTATTATTGCAGCCCGAATCTGATGGCGTCCACTTCTGCGTCTCTTCCCCTCCCCATTTAATTCATCACAATAGAAGGGATGCTCCTGCCGCTGTTTCAGGTTTTAAGTGACTACTTGGCAGCCATAGATTTCAGCCTGTCAGAAGTACTGATGAATTATTTCACTCCAGGTCCTTACATTTTAATTTGAGCAAGCTGAAGGCAACTAATATTTCCTCGCGTGTGTTTCAATGTCTTCAATGTTTCTTGCATACGCTCCAATAAAGCAGATTGCAATGGCTGACGATTTTCTAATGGAAGACTTGCAAAGTATTCAAATCCATTAAAAAGATCATAGCCAAGAGTAACTACTTTATTTAAGTCCTGGAAGAGAAACAAAGGCTGTAAATGCTCAAAGCACAGAGCGTATCTGTCTGGGTTCAGGCACAAACCCAAGAGCATCCAAAAATCCTGTATCAGCACAACCTGGTACAAAACCATGAGCTAAGCACCATTTTAGCTGGAGATAAATGGAAACCTTTTCATCCAGGTGATTCTTCCACATCTTAGCGATAATAAAGTAAAATAAAGGGAGTGGTTTAATATAGGTGGGAACTTGCCATGGGTGTTGGGGTCATTACGTTTCAATTATATCATCAATGCTATACAGACCTTTATAAGCACAGTAGATAAAATTAAAACCAGTCACTCACCTACAGACCCGTTCAGCCAGCCTAAATTACAGCCCTTCCTCAAGCAATAAGAGTATCTTGGATGGTTATGGATGTGGCCGGTGCCTATGTGTCTGACACGCAGGTAAGGATTAGACTTTGTCTCAGGAAAGACTCAGATTCAGAAATCCTATACCCTCGTGAAACCCTACCTTGTCTTGCTGTCCTTGGCTTTAAAGGAAACACGGGGAAGAAACGCAATGCTGCAAGCAGGGCTGCGGTGCATCTTCACACGCGGGGGTAACAACTGCCCCGAACAAACGGCAACCAGCCCCAAGAGCTCAGCTCCTGAGCTGAACCCCCCCAATTGATAGCTTCATTACCTGGGGGCACATTTGTCCCCATCGTTGCTCCATGGGCAACGTACACATGGGGTGAGCGATTCCCCTTGACATTAAGAGCTTCCCACTGGCAGTAACACCTGTTTTAAGAAGCAACATTCACATTTTAAGACTAAAAGGCACCGAAGTGTCCAGCAGCTCTTACCTGCCCAGATGTGGGCTGTAGTCCATTCTCTTGGTCCCACCAAGGCATGTTGCTGCCTCAACAGGAGCTGCATGGCTTCGGGCTTGGGTCCTGGCCTCACCGCTCTTCCCTGTGCAATGCCTAACGGACACAAGGCCAATACTTTGGGGACCGGTTGACTTGTGGCCCTTCCATGTCCCAGGGAGGCCCTGGGAGCCTTTCAGGGGTTTGCCAGGAGGCACTGAGCATCCCATACTGTGGGCAAACTCAAAAAGCGGCCCTGCCTTCAGCTCTGAGCAGCAGCATCAAGCAATGCCAGGGAAGAGGTGAAGTACCCCAAGGTCGCAGAGGGGTATTCCCATTAGCAAAGACCCACCTCGTTCCCTGAGCCACCAAGAACTGGCTGTAGGAGGCTTCGGCTGCTCTGATGAGTCCTTCCAAGCCTATGGTATGGTGTCCTGGTCATCTTTATCCCAAGAATACCTGTGATGGGTTATGTCCATCTATCTTCTGCTTGGTGAGGAAGATGGGAGGAAGGTACATGCTGGAGGCTGCAGGGTAGCCATGAGTTTGTTGACCAGGATGGATGGGTCTTCTCCACCTCTCCTTGCTACTTTGAGCTGATCTGCATCTTGGTATCAGGTACCACGTCCAATCCTGCAGTAATCACGAACAGCAGGTGGTGGAAGGAAAGGTCCATGGCTTGCCCAAGTCATCAGCTTGGCCATTCTGCTTTAACCCAACTCAGAAGGAAGCCCCAAAGACTTACCTTATCCTTTAAGCACCACCCAAAGCCATGCATGCCCAGGATCCCTAGGAGATGGTACTGCCTCACGGGTATTTCCCAGAGGTTACTGTTACGCTGCAGTAATGGGGAATCTCATTAATTACTCGTTCAGCTGAATGGTGGTAACGAAGGCACAAGACATATCAAGAATCATGTTAGCATGGCAAGTGGCACAGGAACACCCAGAAAGGGTGATGCTCTGCAGAAAGGCCTGAAGTTGTTACAAGGACGTTGGGAGACTTGATACAAAAGGCTGGCTTATTAATAGCTAATGGGCAAATAAATTATGTACCCACTTCGGTGGCTTGTGTTTCTCCCTCCTCGCTGCACCCTGCTATCTCCATCACCTCCTTTCTCCCTGGTTTCTGTCCCACTTGGTTCTTTCTTCTCCTTTCTTTTCCTGCTTTGCAGGACTTGGGTGTGTTTTGCTCATCAACGAAAGCTTCAAAGCCGTAGTACTTGAATCCAGCCTCTCTCCCCAGGGTCTCAGCTGCCCGCATCCATCCAGCGCGGGCCAGGGGACCACTGGTCACCCCGAGCCCTCCCCGAGGAGGGTCGGACACCTCCTCCATCACACCAGGGCTGCTCCCGCTCCCAGAGACCCATCGATGGCCTGGAAACACTCAACCTGAAAGAGAAGCTCCGGGCAGCAAAACAAAAGCTTCTCACAGTGGCTTTCTCTGGGCCGCTTTGCAGGATGCAACCTGCCCTGCCTGCCATCTGCCCGGCCCCGGCAGGAGCAGCCCGAGCTGCCGGTGGTGCAGGCAGCCAAGCGCCAGCAGCTCTGCGCCGGCCACGCTCCAGCGGGTGCCTGGCAGGCAGAGAGGGAAGGGGAAGGCTGAGCCATAGCATGGGCAGGGGAGGAGAGAAAAGAGGGGAGTTGCCCCATGCACTTGGGAGTTGGGGTCTCCAGCACCCCAAAAACCCAGACCAGGAGAAGGGAAAGCTGAGGCTAGTAAAAGAAGGTTTGGGGATCTCCCTGTTTCCTGCACGACTTGGCAGCTGGCCCCAGCTCTGCAAAACCCAGGGAGGGCACGGATCTGCCTTGTCAGTGCATCCCCGACTGGGATAACGCGGCAGTGGGTTTGAGCAGCCGCCTGGGTTGCAGGCAAGCCAGGGCTGCCACCCACTCCTATTTCCACAGGGGCAGCAGTTTCCTCTCTCCCCCTCCCGAGCCCTGTTTCCCTTCTGGTTTGTGGGCAGCACCCTGGTATCTGCCTGATGCCGCAGCCAGTAGGGTCCTTCCCATCAGATGCTCCCTCCCCGAGCTCTAAATGTTGTTAGTGAGCCCACATGCAACATTTTTAGAGGAGGCCACAATCTGCTGGCACCCCTCTGCTGGCACAGCATGCTCAGCCTGCTCCAAACCCACGTGGGGCACAGCAGTGTTTTTTATTAAGTATCTTGGAGCCCACCACA
Organism: Fregata magnificens; assembly: GCA_013389945.1. Taxonomy (NCBI): domain Eukaryota; kingdom Metazoa; phylum Chordata; class Aves; order Suliformes; family Fregatidae; genus Fregata; species Fregata magnificens. The sequence goes on from WAAD01010887.1 coordinate 277,519, forward strand.
CCACCCCTGTGCTTTGGGGCTGGCTCCCATCAGCAAGAGGAGCACCGAAAATAAGGGATGCTCATACAGGTTAACCCTCTGCTATTGCTTTGAGCTGGGGATCTCAGGCAGGTCTGCGGTACAACCCCATCCCCAATATGCAGAGGAGGTGAAGAGCATTTAGGGCAGAGCCGGAACCAGCATCGCAGTCCCTGGACCAGCTCTTTAACCAGAGAACGATGGCCCCACCATCGCTGTCCCTGTGCCCCGAGGCCCCATTTCCCCAGCACTCCCCCCTTCTCTAATCTTTCATGATCACTTTCTCTGCCCACTCTGATTTCACCGAGTCCTGCTATGCTATCCCGCTTGCCAAGGCAGTGTTGGGCAATCTGATCCCCACCCCCTCATCAGGCTGTCTATAAACACTGTCACTAATCACCCGGGACCCCACGCTGACCCCAATGAAGTTCCACCCCGTCAGTCTTCATTGCCCAACTCGATGCTGCCCCATCAACAGGCAGGCTCCTGTTCCATGCCTGTCACCTTCTCGGCGGGTTTGCATAACCCTAACCCACGTCACGGCAGCTCCTGGTCACCGAAATCAGGCTATTCTGTATCAGTAATAAGAAACTCTCACCACCACCTCTGACCAGAGCACATATCTGCTCGCACTGTTGCTTCCTCCCTGGGGAGAGCAGCATCTTACCCCAATATCCATGAAGGATGACATCAAAGTATCCATCTCCAGCCCTCATTTAACCCCCACAACAGCATCCTCCATGAAGGGGCCATTGCTTGTCCATTTTCTATCAGCCAAAGGATGAGGAATCAGAATAGTTTGGGTTGGAATGGACCTTTAAAAGTCATCTAGTCCAACCCCCTGCCATGAGCAGGGACATCTTCAACTAGACCAGGTTGCTCAGAGCCCCGTCCAACCTGACCTTGAACGTTTCCGGGGATGGGGCATCTACCACCTCACTGGGCAACTTGCGCCAATGTTTCACCACCCTCATTGTAAAAAATTTCTTCCTTATATCTAGTCTGAATCTCCTCTCTTTTAGTTTAAAACCATTACCCCTTGTCCTATCACAACAGGCCCTACTAAAAAGTCTGTCCCCATCTTTCTTATAAGCCCCATTTAAGTATTGAAAAGCCACAGTCAGGTCTCCCTGAAGCCTTCTCTTCTCCAGGCTGAACACCGCCAACTCTCTCAGCCTTTCCTCACAGGAGAGGTGTCCCACCCCTCTGATCATTTTTGTGGCCTCCTCTGGACCCGCTCCAACAGGTCCATGTCTTCCCTGTGCTGAGGACTCCGGAGCTGGATGCAGTACCGCAGGTGGGGTCTCACCAGAGTAGAGTGGCAGAATCACCTCCCTGGAATCAACAGCAAAGGGAGGAGGAGACGCACTCACCCACCTTGTCTCTGCCACTGGACCGGTGCAGGGATGTAGATATGGCTGTGTCACATTTTGGGGTGAGCGGTGAGACAAAGGAGAGGGCGATAGTTTCTTTTCAGACAGTCAGGGAAGAAGAGACACAGATGGAAAATAAAAGGCTGCAGCAGGGAAGAGAGAGTGGCAATACCCCTCCTTTGGTGCCCCTGCAAACTAGGGAAGGAAAGATGGAGGAGCAAGGGGGAAAGTCTGAAATTAGGACCTCTGCTAAGGTCCGTTCTTCTCCTTGCACACGATGGGAACAGCCAGGAGAAAGGTAAGGAGATGGCTCTGGTGCCTTGCTTATAATCAGCTTCTTTGGAGCCATGGCCAAGGGGAAGGCTCCCTCCTCCATGCTGCAGGAGAAAAGCATAAGGCAACATCCATCCCGAGCAGATATTCCTGCTTCACAGAGTCATAAGGCCAAGTGCAGGATCACTTCATTGTCTCAAAACCCTGTCCAAGGTGAGGATATAGATGGGGAAACTGAGGCACAGAGCACGCAAGATGGCTGAGCTGCCAAAACACCCCTTTGCACCAGGTGAGGGAGGTGCAGGTCTGCTCCCTTCATTCCTCCTTCAATACATGGGCAGCACCTTGAGGGAGCAGCTCTGCCTTACAGGTTACTCCATCTGAGCCTCCAAACCAAGTCCCCGCAGCAGCTAAAGCCTGGTAACATCAGGAAGCAGTTGCTGGTGTCTCCAAAGCAGCAGTTTCTGTCTGCTCTGTGGTTACCAGGTCTTGCTGGCTAAGGGTGGCTCTGAAAATCACCAAGAAAATTAAAGTTACTGCCAGTAACTTCCCCTCGCAGGGGAATTTGTGCCCCATCCAGAGAAGCTTTAGTGGACCGTAAACCAAAAAAGATCAAAATATCTTGTACCAGGAATTAAATCCAACAGTGCCCCTGTCTGGGGGATGAAAATATAGCAGCTTAATCCAATACACTATTTTTACAGCATGTCACAACCTTTATTTAAAGCTCAGCAGGATGGGGGGCAACCCACCGTAGCACCCCATGGTCCCCAGGACCCAGCAGCTGCATCCAGACCCCCACCCCCTCGCTGCCCAAACCCAGGGCTGTGCTGCTGACGAAGTCGGGCCCCCAAGCCCCATCCTCTGCAGCGGGGAGGGATGGCACTCGGCAAATTTACCCCCAAAAAAAGGGTCCTGCAGGTCTTGGCAAGTGGCTGCGATGGAACAGCTCCAGCCAGAAGAGGACAGTGGTGCATATGTTTTATTTAGGGATGCGCTACCTATGGGCACACATGCACCCAGAGGGATTTTAAGGGCTCTGGTTGCCCTCTTCACTATTAAAATCACCCATTTCAACACACACAGCAGGGTATGATGGGGGTCGAGGCTATTCCCAGTGATGAAAACCCATCCAGCCGTGGGTATGAATGAAGCCATTGCACTAAAAAATGCTTAATGGGACATGGGCTGCAACAGGTCTCAGCTCTGACAGCCTCTCGGGCTGCTGGGGGGCAGCAGGGACGCATTGCAATGAAGGCTGACCCTGGGGACAAAAAGAATTGGTCTTTTTTGGGGAAAACTTTCACTTCAAATAAAAATAGGACTTACTGGCCTGATTAGAAAGGTGTAGAGGAAGCTGCTTCAGCTGGTGCCGTTGCTCTCTAGGGAAGAAGATAAAGTGTGTGCATGTACATATATATATTCCTCTACCTGCACACATATAGAGACAAAAGAGAACGCAAACACATACATATCAATATGCATATAGGTATAACTACATAGGAACAGGTATTCAAGCTGTTTCCTGTATCTCAACATATATTCCTAACCCCAAGCTGCCGTTATCTGACCCCGAAGGTGAGACCTGCCCACCGCGGAGGGGCTGGCACAGGCTGCTGGGGTAATTTCTTGCTTGTAATTAAAAAGCTGAGGATTTTAGGTGAAAGCAGAGATGGAAGCCTGTCAGGCCCCACTCATGCACCAGGCTCCTGCCGATGTTCCTCGCTCCAGGGAGGAAGGCAAGGGTGGAAATACAAGAAGGGACCCTTCTGCTACCAAAAGCCACCAGATTTAGGGATCTAGGATCAAATTGTCCCAGGGATTTAGGCACCAGCTTTCAGGAGCTGCAATAAAAGGTTGGTTCACAGCTGTTTCATATTCTGGACCTCAAGTCTGTATATATTCCCCTAAAAATCATTCACCCCTGGGATAAAAAGCCAGGTTTTTCCCCTAACAAGTGTTTTCTCGGCCCCACTCCCCTAGGGCGGGGGGAGAGGAGGCTCTTGGTGATGGGTACCGAGGTTTCCATCAGCCAGGATGCTGCAGGCACTAGAAAGGACCCATTCCTCCTCTCCCAGCCCCCTCAGCTTGCTCACCTGCTGCAAAAACACTCACTTTTCTGCTGGTTTAGAGCTCAAATGGGCTCACACCAGAGCTGGAGAAAAGGCAGGCGCTTTTCTTGGTGACAACTAAGCCTTAGATCATGAAATTTCACTCCTTCAAGAGAGGCAGAGATGCTGGATGCAAAGGGCAAAGTTACGGTTCAGGAACGGTCTTGGAGATGAGGCTTTCCAAAGTTCTCCCTAAAAGCTGTTTTCTTCCCCCAAGCTCGGCTCTTACAATCCAAAACCCGGTTTCCAGAGAACTCCCAAAGCTCAGCAAATCGGCGTGACAACCTGTCACATCCCCCTCTGTCAGTCCCCTCCACCACTGTGCACAACTGAGCAGAAGTGATGGGAAGAGACCTGACAGACAGGAGCCCCTTCGCCCTCCTTCATCCATTCGCTCCCTTTTTCACCCCCAATGTGACATTTAAAAAGCTGCCGTGGGTCCTCAGCTGGTGTAAACCTGCCTCGATGCAGTGATGCTCCTCAAAGTTGAAGGGGTACAAGTGCCTTCTGCAAAATTTACCCTCTTTGGGGTAAAAAAGGGAAAAAACCCACCCACTCAGCACCTTCACACAGTCCCTTGGGCAGGGAGAGGTTACGCTTAGACCGTCTTAAATGCTGATATATTCATCAGGAGCTCTTAGACACTGATATATTCATCAGCCCAATGGCTGTTGCACCCCACAGCCTTCCAGGGGTGAATTATTAAAAATAGGCATTTGAAAAAAAATGAGGTGTTTGCTCCTAACTCCAGGAGGCTGCTGGGTGGCTGGTTTCTCATTGCTGCCCCAAAAAGGTCCCCTCCATCCCCCCAGCCCTGCTCCTGCCAGCTCAGCAGGCAGAACCGCACCCCCGCTTCAGCAGCGTGTGCCCTGAAACAAGTCAGCAAAATTCACTGGTGTAAAACAAAACAACCCACAGAAACCCACCTCTCCTCATCCTTTCCATTAACAAACCCTCTTCCCCCTCCCTAGATCCCACACGGGAGGACGACGCAGACAGGAGCTGCCAGAAAGCTGTCACAACATCCCCAGCGCTGCTGCATGTGAAATACAGCTCCGCACCCTCAAATAGTCACATCTTGCATTTTATTGCTGTCTAATGATCTAAACGCAACCCCTGCTCCCCTCTAAACTCTGCCTGGCCTTGCTTACCTGCTTTAACTCAAGAGCAGAGCATACCTGGCTGTCCCAGTAGGATCAGCAACCTCAGGAACGGATCCAGACTGGTCTGCCTTTGCCAAAGGTCCCTTTCTAACCTCAGGCAGGTGGAGCTGCTCACCAGATTATCAGCCTCATTCCTCAAGTGCCCAACTAGCCCACAGCTTTGGAAGGCTGCAGCTCCCTGATGATGCTGATCAGCAGGGTTTCCTGCTGTTCAGGACCAGATGTGCCAGCTGGGCTGAAAATCTGGGTGAAAACCTAGGAATTGGGCAGGGAATAGGAAGGAAAAGGATCTTGGTGGTGACCAGCATCCATGATGTTGGGCACCCTGTTTGACCCCAGATCCAGTACTGGTCGCAGCATCCTCCCTCCCCATTTCCCACTGCTTTACTAAGAAGGTGAAAAGGAGCGATGAAGATGCTAGACCATCACTGGAAGATGCTGGACCATATCTAAGGCTTGGCCCATCTTCCCAGCCCCACAGATCACACGCAGAGACAAATTCATGCAGAACCAGGCAGGGCTCTGCAGTACAGTCCCCAAGACACACATCCCTGGAGACGTGACATGGGAAAGGTCTGGAGACATTGTCCCCATCCCTATCCTCTTCCACGGGCAGCTGATGTTGATCACTCCTGGAAGATCCCAGGGTAGACAAGCCTCTGTTTGCACCCATAAAACTGCAAGATGTGCTGCATCCCTTGGAGACCTGAACCTTGGGGAGCCTCCAGAAGCAATTCCCAAGTGGGAGATAGCTCCCTGGATTGTCCCCTCTCCAGTGCTGGCTTTCTTTGCCGGGATTAGGGAGAAGTACTCCTGTTCATCCTAACATTACCTGCCCCAATGGCAGCCCGTGACCCTGCTCAGCCCTGCAACCTGCTACCGTCCCCTCCAGCTCTGGGGGGCTTCTTGGAAAAGACTTTAAGCAAAATATTAAAGCTATCCCCCCAGCAAATCCCAGCTGGGACAGAGCTTTGCTGCAGTCCACTGAAAGCCTGAGGAGGGGCTGAAATTTGGGTAGCCAGAGGTTGGCTTTGGGGGGGGGGTTTGCACTGGGGGAGCTCCTTGAAATCCCACATCAAAGCAGAGCTGCCTCTGGTTTGGACACAGGGACAGGGACAGCCCTCGGCCAGCTGCCTGGGCACCCCCCATCCTCGCTGGCGATGAGAAGGACAAAATAAGAAATATCTTTTTTGGGGCCAGCAATGACTAATTCTCCTCTGGGAGCAAGGAAATAATTACGGGTCTTTCCCAGGAAAGGGATAGCCCTTAATTATGAGGCTGGGCAAGCCCTCGGTGTAACCTTCTGAATTTCTCTCCTCCTCAGATGAGCTCCTCGCACCTTTCTCCATCCGCTAAGTAGGAATGATCCCCCTCTCCCACCCCACTGGCACGATGCAGCCCTCGCTGGAATATCTCTATGGGATTAATTACGCAGAATCATTTAAGACTTTTTTTTTATTATGGCTGAATAACCTCTTGGGGAAGCCCCGGTGATGGTACATGCCCGCTCACCCACAAAGAAACACAGCTTTTCCCACCTACAAAACCCCAGAGCATCCTCCGTTTGCAGGCTGATCACGCTGAGTCTCTAACCGCACATGCAACTGGTGCTGCTCCGTAAGAGCACCCAGGTTTTGGGGTGTGGGCATCCAAATGCTCCCTTCTCTGGCCTTTAATTTCCCTCCCAGGGGGGTACGCAAGGAAACACCCTCCCAGGAAAAGCTAAAAACTCCCGTGTTGCCATCAGTTACAAACCTAATCCCCCCCCGAGCTTTGTATGGTGGCTCTTGCAGGCATGGGGAAACTGAGGCACGGAGGGATCGTTCTGCCGGTGCAGGTGTTCAGCGGGGCTGTGGGTGCTGAGCCCAGGTCCAAAAGGGTGCAAACCCCCCCTGACTGCAGCTATGGAGTCGAGGGGCCAAATCCCCAGCTGGGGTAACATGGGGTATCCCCAGCACATCAGGCTGGCCCCCATGTCAGCGATGACTTAGAAGGGGAATTTTTAGGCTGAATAATGGGAAAATGCCCTTTAGGAAAAGCCTCCGGCGCTTGGCACGGGCCAGGCTGGCAGCAGAGACCAGCTGCTCTGCTGCCCTGGCAGCACCACGGGGACCGATCCTGCTCTGAGCTGCACTGTGAGCTGCCTTTTGGCTGCCCACTCCCCTCTTGCTGCTCCGCAAAGGATTTGCAGCCTCCACGGGGAGGCAGGAGCTATAAAACCCCATTTTAATTTTGCTCTCACCGGGAATGGCGAAGGAAACAGAACTGCAAATCAAACAGCCTTGCTCCACGCCTCCTGCTGCAGGCAAAGAAAATGCAACAGCCTGGAAAGCCGGGGAGGGCCGGATCCTCCCGCAGTAGGAATCAGCGGAGTCAAGGGGCAGGATGTCCTGCTTGTTGCAAACCACTGCAGTGTCGCAGCCAGCACGGTGAGACTGGTGCTGGCTTCCCTCCCTCCGTACCGGGCATTCAGCAGGGCTGGGCAGGATGCTCCTGGGTTCTTCTGCATGCCCACAGGGGTGAGACTGGTCCAGCACCAGGCTCAGGTTTATTTGGATGCAAACAAGATTGCCACCAGCTTGAGAACAAGCTGTAGTCCCAGGGAGACGAGACACAACGTTGTGGGGGTTTTTTTTCCCAATGTGTTTCTCCCCTACTCCTCCCCTCCAAAAACTGACTCTGATTTACGTCACCTGCTCCCCTTTAGATCTGAAATGGTGTCAAAATCCATCCACAGGCTGGTGGGAGTCAATCCTGATGGGGAGAAGCTGCCAGGGACAGAAAGGCAAAGAGGATTTTCCATCCCCCTTTTGCAGTTGAGGTTTTGAACACTTATTTTTGCCTCGAGGGTGTGATTGAAGCCTTTGACTCCCCAGAAAAAGTGTCTTGCAGGGGGTTGCGTTATGCTTTCTGCGAGCATCCTTGGGGTAAATTGCTCGGGGGTGAACAGGAGTATGGAGGGATGTGCAACAAATACCCCAGTCGCTGGAAACCACTTGCATGAACAGTGTTACCTGCGGGAAATCGCTCCCTTTTGATCCGTGCAGGCTAGGTTACAAGACCGCCTGGTGCCAGGGATGCCCAAAGCGATGGCAGCTCAGTGGGATGCAGACCCTTTTGAAATTGCCCCCTTGCTCAGGCACAGGGACACACAGGCTTGGGGACAAGCCTGGAGCCAGGACTTACACCCATACACGGGGCTGTGCAGTTGCCGCAGCGTCGCCCGCACCCAGAGACCTCCGATGCACCCAGGCGCGTCGGCAGGATGCCAATGCGTCCTCCCGATGCACCAGCCCTGTGCCACTTAGAAAGACATGCAAGGAGGAAAAAATGCATCTTGCATTGGTGCCAGGTTCATCTTGCCATGCCCTGTACGTGCCCGCTCGGTTTGCTCCCCGCCACCCCGAGACCCTCCTTCCCTTATCCCCACTTTCTCGACCACTTTCTTGACCACGGCCCATCCCTCTGCCGGAGGAATCCTCCCTGCTAAATACAACGGCCCCTGCCAAGATAAAAGCGAAGCGGTGAATAATTCATGTTTCAATCTTTTTTACCACCGTCTGCTGTAAATATTTAAATAGCACCAAGACGTCTAGAGCTGAACTTCGGGAGGATGAACTTGAGCAGAGCCTCCGGCTTGGAGGGCAGCCCCATGGAGGGGGCGAGCTGGGGACGGTGCATGGGGAGGGTGGCAGATGCCATGGGGACAGGATGGGACATTTCCTTGGCTTTGTATAAGCTGGGGCAGGGACATGGGAGCCCCAGGGGAAAAAAACTGATTTATGTCTTGGTAAGGAGCAACTGTCCTTTCTGCCCTTCTGAAAAAGGGCAGTTCAGAAAGCGATATATTTGCACCATAGGAAAGAGGTGAACATTTTATTGAAAATATGTATCCAAATAACACAGTTCCACTTCCAGCACTCTGCTCCCCTCTCCTCCGCTGCCTTCCCCCAGCTTAAAACCTTGGTGGAATTTCACCCGAATTCATGATTGCCACAAAACCGATCAGCAAATCCCCTCTGCTCCGGTCTGCAGCAACCCGAGCTCTGCTCTACACCGGGAAAACAAGAAAACAACGCCTGACATTAAAATAACGTGCAGCCTCATACCATCTCCCAGCTCCTGGTGCAGCATCTGGCCTGGACACGAGGGGCAGCTATTGGGGATATCTACCCAATCCCAATGGATTGGGAACATCTGGGAGCTCGTTGCAGGAATTAGGGATCCCCTCCAGGAACAAACCCCATCCCGACACCGGTTTTATTTTATTTTTATTCGCGGTGCGTAGGAGACCAGCATGTCCCTGGGAAGCTGTTGTGTGCCCGAGCGTCTCCTCCTGCTTCAGCATCACTTCGGTATTTTGCAACCCTTCCCGTAGGTAATGGCTCAGAGCAATTACTGCCACCGTGTCTGCAGGGATGTGGTGCTTGTGGGTCCTCGGCTCACGTGTCCCTTGACGGCCACCTCATCCCGCCATGCACGGCGAGCCTGCATCTCCCCAAGGCACTGCTTCAAGTTCCCTTTGGGGATGCACTCAGCTGCTGAAACTCTGGGTATTTTCTTCCTGGAGATTTAAATGGTTTTCACCAGGACTGGGGGTTTTCCAGCTTTGCAAGAGCGGTTTTAAATGCAGCGAGTGCCCTTTGCTCTTGCATTTCTCCCTGCACCAGCCTGCGCATATGAAGACGTGCTCGTGGTGCTGTCGGTCCTCCTCCCGGCGAGAGTCTGGTTGCAAATCCCTTCATCATCCTCCTGTGAAAAGGCAAAAAAAAAAATCCGGGAGGGGTTTTGCCGCTGGCTCCAGCCCTTGCTCCACAACCCGGTGCAATGTCCCAGCCACCGAGCCGTCACCCGGGGAGCAGGGACCAGCCAGCACCAGCAGCTCCCGCTGGTGCCATGGCTTATATCTACAGCTCCATCACCGCAGCGGCTTTGGGGTCATCCTTGGACAAAAAACAGGTCCAAGGTACCTCCGCAGAGCCTGACCCTATAATCCTTCTTTTATAGGCAATTTCTGGGCTGGAAACAGCTTTCCCACCTCTGGAGGCTCTTCGGGGGGGTTAGTTGCTTTTCTTCCCTAGAACTGGAGTAAATGTAGAGTTTGGAACACCAAAAACTTCTGCAGTTTGAAAATTTGTATGAATGTGGCTCTTAAGCCAAGCATTTCATTCAGTTTTAACCTTTTAAAAGCCTTTTCCCAACCAACTTAACATTCGAAACGAAAGAGATTTCGTTTTCCCAATGGGATGCTTTGAAAACTTCAACTCTTTTTCCTCATCTACATTCCCAAGCCAAGATATTAATCAAACCAATATGTTTCCCACAACAACAACAACAACAACAACAACAAAAGGCATTCAGTCAATGAGTCATCATTTTTCTGTGAAAAAAATAAACATTTCCCCAGCTCCCTGCTCAGGAATGGCTCTAATCCCTGCACCAGCCCCTGCGGCCGAAGCAGTTGTGGTGGGTCCTGGCCAGATGTGGGGGTTTTCTGGGTGTAGGTGCAGGTTCAGGTTATCTGGGCAGGGTTTACTCCCTCCTCTGAGATTGGTGGCAAGATCTGCAACCTTTTTGGCATTGCGGGCTTTGCCTGGTTGGCTTAGTTCACCCATCCCCAGAGATTTCAGAGCCTGCAAAGGGCAAGGAGAGAGTGCAGATGAGCTAAGCACCAACATGCAGGCCGGCTGGAGATGGTTTCCCAGCTCTTGGTTGCTCTCCCCACCTCCGGAAATGAAGAGAGAAGGAAATGTCCATGCACCGGGGAGATTTTACCAGTCTGTATGAATTGAAGCACCCCATGGGGGGATGTTACCCCCTTTCAGCCCAGGGACTGCATCAAGTGCAGCAGAGCCCACAGGCAGCTCAGATATATCCACTTCATGGGACCTTGGCTGCTGGCCGGGCTCAGACTGTCCTGAAAAAAACCAGAGCTGATGGGGGGAGCCCGCTGGGCACAGGGGCATCAGCCATGGGACTTCGCACCGCTGCGTGAGAGGTGGGAGCAGGATGAAGCCCATAGGCAGCTGGGTGCTGTTGCTGAGGGTGGCCCAGGTGGCTTCAGAAAAACAGAGAAAGAGACAGAAAGGGGGCAAAAAAAGAAAACGCCAAGATTAAACCCTTGGCTGATCAATTTTCTGCAGAAGGCCGCTGGAAGGCTGGCGGGTTCGCTCTGTACTAAGTGGTTTATAGATTTCCTCTAAATAGGAGGATGCAGCTGCCGGTGTACCACATCGAGGAGGGCACAAACCTGCCGTGGGGGGACAGGGGACAGAGGTGGGGACTGCTGGCTTGGCCTCTTCCTCCTTTCCCCCCCAGCAAGCACATTTAGCAGCAGGTGAGGGGTTAATGGGGAAAGACACCCCAGTAAGTGCTCCTTCCCCCCCAGGATAAAACCACCCTGAGCATAACCATGGGCAGGGACTCGTTGCAGGCAGATGGGGTTTTTAAAGCACCCACAGGACACCTTTTTTTTTGAGGGTTTGTGCTAAAGGGACTTGCCCAAGGCCTTGTAGGAGGGAGAAAAGAAGCAGAGCATCCTTCCCTGCGGTGCACGGGGCCAGGCTGGCTTGTGGGCACGATCCTGCCTTAAGGTACCCCCTCCTTGGCCAAGTCCCAGCAGTGAGGACCCCAGAGTGGGCACATCCATCCCACTAACACTTCCTCTTCACCCCATGCCAGGGGTCTGGAGTGGGACCCCATGGGTAAGTGGGTGAGCAAGGAGAGATTTTTCTGATGTTTAAACACTCCCACCTCATCCCAAGCGGAATCGCACTCTGGTACCATCTAGAAGAGTTGGGAGAAGTTTCCATTTAAGCCAAAAAACGGTCGGGGGTGAGAGGCCTGGAGTCGGAGGGAAGTGACTAATCAATCCACTCATCATTTATTTATAAAAACGGCAGATGCGAGCGTGAGCTGAACCGCTGAAGGCAGCAGCCAGCTACAGTCATTGCAGGAGGATTTGGGAGGAAAAATGGACAACCGAGGCAATAGCTTTCAGAGGAAGGTCTTATCTGGATGGTGTGATCAATAAGGAGAAAAACCATATGAGACCTCTTGTCTCTTCCAAGGCCACAGAAAATCTCCCCATCCTTCCCAATGCTTTTATGAACTAAGCAGTAAGTCACTAAAAAGGAGTGGCTTTGCTCCAGGGTGGAAACATCACCAGGACATGCTGAGAAGGACGTTCTTCACTCCCAAAACACTTGGGTTCAGCCCGATCTCCCTGCAGATACCTCATCATGTCCCTTGCAGTGTCTTTTGCTCATCTGTTGGGCATGGAAATCCTCTTGTAGACGGATCTGGTGGAGAGAACACATCTACTTGGCTTGGGAATGTGTAGCCATGAGGCAGTTCCCATGGACATAGCCTTTACCCAATATTAAGAGAGCAAGGAATAGAGGATACCCTTAGAAATAACATCTTGTATCTCCTACTGCATGGAAACACACGCAAAATATTCACCTCCAGGCAGAGTCGGGGCTCTCCCAGGTGGCCCAAAGGGATGAGCCTCCCTGCTCCCATGGGACTTGGGCACCTACACCCTTACCATCACCCACCCTGCAGCAAAATTTCACCCTCGATGAAGCCAGGGAAGCAGGACCAGGATCTCTAGGTATTTTAAGGTCCATTAACTGGCAACGTAAGGCCTGAGAGCCTCATTAGGCATAAAATTGGAGTAAATCCAGGGACATGTGCAGGGTCAGGGCACTGGAGCGGTGGCAGATGGGTGCTGGGGCTCTGGCAGCACTGGGAACCAAAGGCACTCTGAGCTGTGCAGCTGGGGCTGAACCAGCTCAATAGCACAGAAAATACAGCGCTGAGCTGCCACAAAACCCTCTTGACCCTTGCATTGCCACTGGACCTTGGTGCTCCTCTGGGTTCCTTTTGCAGCACCAGAAACCACTGCTACGAGCAGTGATGACTCAAGGATATGAGCAGATGACTTGATTTTGGTGTGTGAAAGACGGCACCTACAGGAACCTGGAGCCCCTTGACTCATCTCTTTGTCTCTCATACATATGGAGGCATCACCAGGAGGACTTCATGGGGTCTTGCTGCCAAGAGCGCCGTCATGGTCAGCAGAGTGAAAGTCGACTTCGTCCACATCAATCATCCAGCTTAATTTAGAGATCTGTCTTCAGGCCAGAAGAGTAATGCCTTAAAAGGACCCACTTCTCTGCATTCATGGTGAAAGGAGTCAGGGAAACAAGCTCAGATGGACCATAGATGCCCACTGTTGGTGCAAAGGATGCCACTCAGTAGACCCACATGAGGACCCTGCAGTCCTCCGTTGCCCCCCAAACCCTTTCCCCCATGCCATCACCAAGGCTCGTGGGACCCACGGCGTTGTGCTGGCTGGCCATTCAACCCATCTTCACTTGGCAAGAGCTTGCCTTGGGAAACCATCCGGCCAACGCGTGAGCGGGCATCGTGCCACTGCAGCAGATGGCGGGAGCACAGGCAGCCGGGAAAGCACATCCCCAGCACGCCAAAGGCACGGGGCCCAGAAAAGAGCATCCAGAGGGGTCTTCTCTCTTCTCTGTAGGCATGAAAGGCACCAGGTGAGAGAGCGGGGGGCACGTCCTTATGGTTTCACTGTGAAAATATGGATCCAGGCATGGAGCTGGTGATGGGAAGCAGTTATAGTCATGCGAACCCCCACAGCTCAGCACTGCTCTGCCTGGGCACGTGTCAAAGCCATCCCATCCCACACAGCTCCTAACTGTTAGGTCTTAATAAGGCTTTTTCAGGCATCGGTGTGCTGGAAATCCAAGTGGCACCCCTTGCACCAACAGTGGGCATCTACGGTCCGTCTGAGCTTGTTTCCCTGACTCCTTTCACCGCTAACACAGAAAAATGGGTTTTTTGAAGGCATGCCTCTTCTGGCCCTGAGGCAAATGGCTAAATTAAGCCATATGAATCATGTGGAGGAGTTTCTCTCTGCTGACCATAACAGGGCTCCCAACACTGAGACCAAATGGAAAGGTCCTCCTGGGGATGCCTCCACAGGCATGAGACATCCCCAAGGGACCAGCCTGATGGGGAGCCCGGCTCTAGGGGTCTTCGCTCCCAAAGAGCACCACCATGGTGACAAATCTTCAGCTCCTGGCCACAGGGTCAGGCCCTGGGGTTGGCACAAGGCGAGAGGGTCATCTCTGCCCGGAGGGAGGTGGGGAGCAGGATGAGGACAGGGATCGATAGGACAGTCGTCTTTCTGCACATCAGCAGCCTCTCAGAATATATTTAATACACTAAAACACATTCCCCCAATTTTCTATTTATGGCAAATGAATGTCTAATCCTTGAGCCGCGATGTTGTGCTGAGCTGGCAGTTCTGCTGATGCTGGTGGGAAGGGAGAGGACGAGCTCGCGGGAGCCGCAGAGCACAGCAGAGCCGAATCGAGCCACCCCCGAGCCCCTGCCAGGGAGAAGCCACCTGAGCAAACCCTGTCCCTCCGGCAGAGCATCCCAGTGCCATCCCGTTTATCCTGCACAGCACCAAAGCAATGCCTGCGTTGTGGTCAAAGGTGCCTTTGCTTCTCTTTCTGGAGCTGTCAGGGGCTGTTTTCTTCCAGTGTCAACTCCCACTGTGGTCAAGGTGCCACCATCCCACCTGGGAACTGCTTGAGCTAAACCCATGAGCTCTTTTCCCCTACAGCATCATCACTAAGGCTGAACTAGGGCACGGAGGGGAAGGGATCTGAAACCAGTGCTCACTGGGATTTAATGGATGTATTTGCACATCCATGCATAAGGGAGCGTGTCCACGCACATGTCCCATGGTCGTGGACCGGTCTGGGTGCGCACAGGCTGGGGTACACACCTGCCAACCAAGGCAGAGGAGATTTTCCAATGCTAAAGGAGACAAACAGCAAAGGCAACCAAAACCCTGAGTCCTGCATGTGGCGGGGGGCTACGTGCAGTGGGGAACCCCTGGGCTGAGGCCGAGCTCGCTGCAAATCCCTCGCAGCCAGTCAGCACCGCCTGTGTGCCGCCTGACATCAAACCCGGGCTCCTTCCAACGCAGGCAGAATGTCAGCAGCACCCAGGAGCATTCGTGTGGGTTTGGAGTGCACCCAAGGGCCCCAAAAATGAGGCACAGGCACCAGCTGTTTTCAAAGCAGTATTTTCACCGAGCCGGTGCGTGAGGCCAGCTCACCTTCAGCCGCTCCTCCCTGCCCATGGATGCTGCAGGCAGCGTGAAGGCAAGGACGGACCTTCCTGGAGAAGGCTGCTCTGCCCGATGCTGCAAGGATGGAGCTACTGCTGCTTTAGGGACGGTCCCAGGTGCCTGGAGCCCGAGCTCGCACCCGCATCCGCAGGGCTACGGTGGAGGGCAGCTAATGTTACCTGCCTGGCCCCCAGCCAGAGCGGGGAGGAAGACTGGAGGGGATTTTGTACTGCAGAGCCATGCCAGGGAGCTCTTGCAATACCCTTTCTCTCTGTCCTTGCACAGCCTGTGCGGAGCAAAACCCTGCGGGGTGGCAGGCTGAAACCATGGGGGTGTTCCCCCCTCCCAGGGACCTCGCATCTCTTCCCACTGTGGGAATAAATGTGCAAGTGGGCAAAAGCGCTGAGATTTTCACATCAGTCTGCTGCATTTATTGCAGGTGGAATGGGAATGCCAGGGGGGTTGTAGGGGAGGGGGTTGTTCATGGAAAGGGGTGTCCCCCCGGTTCCGCGCTGGTTTTTCAGGACCACATCCCTGGGCCATGCAGCGCAGGGAGACTTCTAGAAGCTGAATAATAAATAAAATGCCATTAGGGTGGCTGGGAGCTGAGCAGAGGAGGCCCTTGCCCTGCAACCAGTAAAGCTGCAGTCAGAGCCTCTGCAGATGACCATCGCCTGTGCTCCTCCGCTGAAATCACTGCAGACAGCCCGAGACATCTGAATCTCTTCTTTCCTAAAGCACTTTAGAGCTACTAATGAAAAGCACTGTGTAAGAGCCACGTAACATCATCACCAGAATAATAATAGTTACTATCAATGCCTGCCTGCCTCTTGCCAGCCTCATTGGATGCCACAAACCTTTAAAAACATTTGTGAGTAAAGTGCTTTGGGCTGCCTGGCTAGGGGATGTTATACAAGTGTAGAGCATTCTTCTTCTTTCATGGAGGTCCTTCAGGGTTAAATTCTCCTTCTGCCTTTTAAAGAGTGGAAATAACCAGCATGTGAATGCTTAAGAGCGTGGATCAGACTAGTCTGGAAGTGGAAGAAGTTGCAACCATCTGGACCCCCTGTGCAGTTGCTGGAGGGAGGCCAACAGCCAAGGGGAGCCTCATCCCTCCATCCCTCGGAGGTGCCAGCCTCTCCATTGAGCACAGACAGAGCCCCAGGTAACCCCAGCGGACCAGACTGCTTGGTTTTAGACAGTTGAAGCTGGAGAAACAGCTTCCAGCCCCGCTCCTTTCCCCTGGGCCTGCCCAGCCCTCCCACGGGGATAAAACACGAGGTTTGGAGCAAAGCCCTTCCACCGTGCAGTGCTGGCAGGAGGCAGAGAGCGGCCACAGCAAAATGGGAAGGCAAGCACCATGGTGCATCTTCCCTCTGCCCTTTCCACCTTCCCAGCCTGGTTTTGGGCTTCCCAGGACTCAGGAGCTATCTCAAAGATCTCATCCAACATCAGGGACCTGGGACCAGCCTCCCTCACCTTCCTCTCCAGCAGCCACAGTGGGGTGATGCCCTTTCCAGATGCGATTCAGCTGCCTGTAGGCATCTCCTTGGGGATGAGAAGAATTGTCTGCCCAGAGTTGGGCAAACACCTTCGTTTGCTCAGATGGGGCTCACCCAAGCCGGTCCCCACGGCATCCCCAGGGACCCAGGTGATTGGTGGGACCTCACCATGGCCACATCATCTCCAAGGTCCTCCCCAGGGGTGACCTGGGAGTTTAGTTAGTCCATCCAACTGATCCTTTTGTAAACTCAGACAACACGGGGCTGTATCTGCCGTTGCCTCCTTCTACAACTCAGAAATTTATTATCCCTGGAGCCAAAGCTGGTGAGCTGCGAGATAAAAATGCTATTTCTGCCCAGGATTTCTGCAGCTGCCTCCGAGAACTCGCAACAACTTTCTAGTTATTAAGGCACAACTATGAAGAACTGTGTTCCTTCGGCAGAGATTTGCCTTTAATTAGCCAAGGATAAAAGGACAGTGGAAGACGACCCCGCGCCTAAGCAGAAAAGGCTACGCTCTCAAACGATGTGCCATCGGCATTTTTTTGCAAGGCAGGGAGCAGGTGCCTGGCAGAATAGATTTGTTCTGCTTCCCTTGCCTGCCACCCACCTTCACCTCTCGCTGGGTAAAAACTGTGTCCTTGGGGCCTGATCCTGCCCGGTGCCTGCGGAGCGGAGAGGCGACCGCTGGAGGGAGGTTGCTGTGGATGCGGGGGCAGCTGGTGGATTGTGCCTGGCTGATCTCCATGTGGATGCGAGGAGCATGATGACCTTGGCCTCTCCAGCTCCCCAAACCCCAGCGCTGCTCTTGCCGGGAGCTGATTTTGGCTGCGTTAAAGCAGCAGCAAAACAAACTCCCTGGGTTCTCGCCAGCCCTGGGGTTCCTCTGCTAACCCTGAGGCTGCGATGCCCAATCCCCTTGGGTCCCTACAAACTCAGCAAAGCATCCTTCAAGCCAATAATCTCCCAAAGACTCGTCTGTGGAGCATCATACAGTTCGGGCTTGGATCAATGCCCCCATCTCCTGTGCCCACCCGGGGTGGTGAGCAAGCTTTGCCCCAACGACAGCAAGCCACAAGGAGCAGGAGGGGGCAAACCTGCTGAGCCTTTGGGAAATCTCCCAGGCACCCTGGACCCAGCTTCTCCTGCTATTTTTAAGGATAAAAAGCTGAGGCAGTCTCACCATGGCTCTTTCTGCATCTCCCCAGCACAGAGAGGCACAGGGCAATGCGACGTCCAGGCAGGACCTCAGCATACCGAGCTGAGAAAGGCAGCTGGGTGGCTGCCTTCCCTGTGAAATCGGGGTAACGCTGGAGCAAGGGGCCTAAATATTGGGGTAGCTCTAAATATTTGGGTAGACCTGGCTTTAATCCTTGGATCACACATATTTTGTCTGCCCTAATGCTGCATAGACCCAGGGCCCCAGCAGACTCAATTCTGCATCTGTAAAAGCGTAGATTTGTGTTTCTTTAATACACCCAGATATTGCCCTCATTTGCCTAAAGCCCCCCTTCTCCTGCCCCGTACATCGTGCTGGGGTGCAGATGAGAGCACCGCTCCCAGGAATAGGTTTTTCAACACCCAGCACAAATGCAAAAGAGGGACAAGAAGGAGTAAGAGAAAGTGGGAAGGAGAGAGAGGGACCTGGCCTGATTTCCAGAGCTGCTGGATAAATGTGCATCTCGTCGAGAGCTGTGCAAGCGCCAAACCTTTGCCTAGAGGTTACCTAAAGATAGGCTGCGGGGGCCCCACTTCACACGCCCACCCCTGCAAATTTTTTGCACCCAGCCACTTGGTTAAGGCTACTCCGAATCGATGGTGCTGCAGCAGCAATGGTTTGACTCTGCATCAGCTCCCACCCGAGCCCCACCGCCCCGGGCATCCACAGAGCATCACCAGGAGGGTGGCAGCATCCCGGCTGCAGGATCATTTTCCTTTCCCTGCTCTCAGCATCTTACTTAATGGCCTCTTCGCAGCTCCGGTCTGGGAGGTGATTTCAGGATCCAAGTGCCCACTTTGCCAAATGGAAGCGGACTCGCTAACAGGCAGCCAGAAGGGTTAAAAATTCCCGCTTGTCCCTGGGGTGCACGCAATGGGCTGTAATGGGGTTTGAGCATCCTGAGCTTTCCAGGACAAGTAACAGAGGTAGTGCCTTCTTGGCACTTGAGTCTTTCCTTCCTTGATGTAAATGAGCAGGATTTTGAGGGCTCGAGCCCCTCAGCAGAGAGAGGAGCTTTTGCAGAGGCATGTGGCGTGGTCCTCCCTGCACCAAAGAGCATCGCTGTGCCACCTTGGAGGCCTCTTTAATTTATGAGCTGGAGCGGATCTGCGAGGGGTTTCGTGGGGTTTCGCCTGGCAGAGAGGCAACACTCAGCAAAGAAAGTGGAGGAAAGTAGGTCATTTAGCACAGGCGTAACCAGCCAGGCTGTGCTCAGCGGGGATCAGCCGCCTGCCGCAGTCGGGATCACAGGCTGGGAGCCGCTGATCAGGGGGCTGAAAGGGCTGCCCAAGTGCGGGGACGTCTCCATATTGGATGGTGTAATTCTTCCATCCCTCTCCTTGACTCCTTGAACGGTGTAAAAGCACAAGCAGCTTGGATGGCAGGAGGATGCAACACCCCTGACGGCATCTCCCGCATCCTCCAAGCGTGGCTGGGATGGTGCAGCATGCTGATAGACCGGCAATTTAAAATAATTACTGTATCTGCCTTGCAGCCTCCTCCTGCCATCTCTTCAGAGAGCCTGTGCAGAGCAGACTCTATTCTGCAAACTCCTTGTACCGCTTTGTGTTTAGATATTTATGAGCCAACAAGACACAGATAAGGGAAGGGTTTGGCATCTGCCAAAGCTGGCTGGAGCTTCTCCTGGGCTTGGAAATGGGGCTAAGGAACACAAACTGGCCCTGTTTGGGGATTGCTTCCACTCAGAGTTATAGCAAATACTGTGACATTTCACTCAGGATGCATTGCTCAGAAATACTTATGTTACTTTTTGTGCACTTAAATGGTTTTCCATACATAAATGTTCAGAATTGGCCGCTCTTAAAAAACTCATCTCCTCCTAACAACATCCATCCACAGGTTCAGCCACCCATTTATGCATTTTTGCTGTCCCAATATTGAGCTAAGCTTTGCAATTTGCTGGGTCCTTGGAGACAGCTTAGCAAGCTGTGTTACAGATGGGGAAACTGAGGCATGGAATGGGACATGGTGTCCCCTGGGTCACACAATGGCCTTACTGGCACAACTGACACTCAAACCTGAGGACTCTGACTTTGAGCCCACACCAGGGGCTCCTCCACGACCAATACGAGGGAATTAGGGGGTGGTTGAGACGGAGGTTTAGCACTGCTGTGCTAACCCTTGGGTTACAAGGTGGTGCCACTTCCTAGAGCCGAGCAGGACCAACCCATGCCATGGGAGAAGAAGGATCTCTCCTCTTTACGTTTCACTCTCCATTCCATGAGCACAGAGTAGGTGGGCTACCTCAGCTCTACCCTGCAAGAAGGGAAGCTCAGAGCAGCGACGTTGCCTGTGAAAGCCACCAAGCAACTGGGCAAACCCTGAAACACAAGTACGAAGTGCCCCCACCTGTGCCTTCCCTGCCCTTTGCTGCCCCAAGACACTCATAGGACAGGAGAAGACAAAACAGCAGGAGAAAATGCTGCTGCAGTTGCTCCCTGGGGATGCAGCAAACAAACCGTTCCTCTGCAAGAGGAGCCGAAGCCATCCCTGGGGAGTCCATCCCCGTTCCCTGCCGGAGATCCTACTAGGAGACCTCTCTGGGAACACAAGGTTTGTAACCGCACAGAGGGCGTATTGCTAGCACCACTCCCGCCTGTCTGCTTCTCCCTCTTCCAAGAGGGATCGCCAGCTTAAAAAAATACCCATTGGGTGCTCATGAGGTTTCCTGAGAGCAGGTTTATGCCCCGGCACCACCTATTCCCCGTTACCTGCACAGACGTGGCCAATATCCAAGTTGGCGGAGTGGGGAACGATAGGGAATGTGGGCTTGACCCCAGCTCCAGCCCCTTCCCCTCCACCTGCGTTGCTGCTGGAGCTTTTTTTGAGCAAATCCCATGGGGGTTCCCGTACACGCCACGCAGCGCGTCCGTCCTAGCCGCTGCCCACCACCGAGACCCATCAGCTCCTCCCAGGAGGTTTCCCCCTCCAACAGGCCCTGCAGACCAGCTGATGGTGGAGCATAAACTGATTTTTCCATGGCTCAGGCTGCTGCTTTCTGTTCTCACAGAAGGTTTACACATACAGAAAAAAAAAACCCCAGTCTACCAAAAATACAGTTGCTTATCTTTTTCTTCCCCACCCTCCACAGAACTGATATCAAAATAACTCCTCAATAATATACATATTTATTTTTTCTTAATTAGTGCTGATATTTACAAAAATTGTGATACTCTGTGAAGAATAAATTATATACAGTCATGATAAACCAGACAGCAAATGCTCATTTGGAATATGTATGTACACAGATCTGTATACCTATATACAACGGTCAGCCTTATTGACTCGGGTGCGTCTCAACCCATAGATCCACCCGACCCCCAGGACACCCCGCGTCGTCAATAAGAGTGGTAACGTCTATACACACTGTGCAATTCGGATACAGCTGGTGTCTAAATTTTTGTCTAGCAAACGCATGGTTAAATGACTTGAAATTCCCACGAGTCCTCCTTTAACAGTTTATAGGCCTCTCTCCATTCCTGGTCCCATTTCTCCCGTAACCATGGAAACAAAAGGTTCGGCTCCAGCATCCTTAGGATGAGTCCTTCTTGGATTTCCTCATCCTATCGATTCGCTCAAATTAGGCACCGCACGCAGGGTTGATCCAATAGCCATTTTTACCCCTTGCGTTTTGGCGTATGACATTGGAGGACAAGAGCGCAGTCTCAAGCAATAAGGGAGCAAGCGCAAATGGATAATTACAGTCTTACAGGCAGCAGAAAAGTTTAAAAAAAACCCAAAAAAACCAAACCTCAGAAGACCAACCCCAAGCTCAGGACAGCCAGGCAGGTCTGGGGAGGGGATGTGGTCCCCACGAGGGTCCACGTGTGTGGACCTTGCGTGGTTACATGATGTCCAGCAGCTCCTACATGTCAAACCACCCCCACACACACCAAGGAAAAACACAGATAAGGAATTTCTCTCTCATCACATACAACTGAGCTGGGGGATCTCGTCCCCGGTGTAAATCAGTGCTGTGCTCTCTGGGATGATTTACACCGCTGGAGGCTGGTCCCTCTCCCCCGCAATGGGATGCGGCAGGATCAGAGCACCTGTTTCTGAGAAGGGGGGGGCAAAATTTGGGCAGCCAAATGCAGTAACATCACAGGGAGACGAGACCATGGGGGTGCCATTCACCCGGGGCTGGGGAAGGGCAGTGCTTTGGCTGGAGACAGGACAGCGGCTGGTGCGCGTGGGGGGACCTTGTCCCCTCTCAGGGCTCCTGGTAAGGGGCAGCAGCTGGTCCCCAATGGGAGGGACTGAGGGATGCGCTGGACACGGAGGAGGTTGAATGCTGCCAGGGACGCGAGGAGGGAGCCACAGCCTTTTTTTGGGTGCAAAATGAAATGTTTTGGGGCTGACTCTTCCTCTCCTCGCCCCTCAGCCCCTTTCATCCTAGCAGCATGCTGACGAGCTCCCACTGACAGGAGAAACCGCTGGAACCCCTCCATGGATGTAGACCCCAAGATAAACCCACCCCGGCTCCAAAGCAGGGAGATGCTTCTTGCCACAACCCTGGAACCCAAAGCCAGCACAGTTCAAGGAACTTAAAATCCATCCACTACAAAAAAAACAGCCCTGAAAAAACCCAGCACAGCGCTGGCATTGCCAGCAAATCCCTTTAACTTCTACTTGGCTTGACCTGTACGGTCACAGAAATGGTCATGACGGGCCCAAGCCGGGGATTCAGGATCCAGAGCAGACATGCTGCAAAGCTGCCTGTTTGCAGAGGGATGCGTGGAGCCAGATGCCACCAGCCCCTTGGGATGCTCCCACTTCCAAGGCCAGATCCGGAGCTTCTTCTTCACTTGGGCCCGTCCCCAAGTGCATTGCAAGCTCTGGAAAAGCTACAAGACTTTGGCAGCAATTTCAAGGGCTGACCCAGGAATTATCTGATAACAAAGCAAGGCCCTTCCTGAAATACCTCCTCCTCCTCTGTCTTTTTCTCTCCTTCTGTGTATTTATGCACAAATATGCCCATATTTATACACCCACGTGCTACACTCTCATAATACCAATCTAGAGATCCTTTTCTTCGTATAGCTCAGTATTCAAATCTGTAGGACTTGGACACAAAACATCGCTGCAGAGATTAGTTTTCCCAATAAAACACATTGCCCCATACAGATTTTTTTTTTCCTAGCAGCCCTAATCATTTGGTGGTGTCCAGCCAGTACATGAGCCTCACCCCATTGCCCTTAGCAGAGATTTTGGAAGATATTAAAAGGCTGATGGGTTGCTCACAGGTTCAGGCATGTGTTAGAAGACAACCCGCGCTGTAATCACCGCTTTCCATCTCTCCAAAACCACAGCACAAAGGATTAAACTAAACTACGGGTGCTGTCTTCTCTGGGTGCCAACCCAGGAGCACCTCCACAGACCAGAAAGCTTCAGTCTTCCATCCCAGCCCTGGAGAGAGGCAAACATCTCCATGGGAAGAAGAAGGAAACCAGACCACCTACATCAGGTGGCCCGATGCAAACTAAGGTAGATGGTGGGACTCTCCCCCTCCCCGCTCCCTAATTCAACAGCCTCAGTCTGAGGCACTTTGCAGCTCATTTTTGCACCCTTTCAGAGTCAAGGGGAGTTTTGGATGCTCAGCATCTCTGCAGAAAGAGGCCCAGAGTCTCTCAAACCAAATTCCTCAAGAAAAAAAAATAAAAAAAGAAAAAAAAATCACAGTCTCCTCCTGAAAAACTGGTTCAAGATCACATCAGTGAGTCAGAAGCAAAGCTAGAAATAGCACTAGAGCTCCGACCTGCAGGCACAAATCCCATTAAAAGCTATAGGGGAACCATTTCTCTGTGCGGGTGAGAAACCTGGACCCTTCTGCTTCGTGCAGCCTGATGAATCGCTTCCATCCATGGCCCCCACAGACCTTTTTTGCCCTGAACCAAACATCCGAGCGCTTACCCAGGTGTTTTCCCTATTTCCCAAACATGGTGCCAAGGGCAGCCCAGAGATTTTCTCCCACCATGGCTCGTTTTCCCCAGGGACATCTGCCTGGGTCAATGCAAGAGGTGCAGGATCCGTCCTGCCATGGGGACGGATGCCAGCTCGCATTGGTGATGAGAGGAGGAACGTGCCCTCTTCTTCTTTGGCCCTGTTCGTCCCTGCGATGCAGCTCTGGGGCTTCTCAAGGCAGCTGGGACCCCCCAGCTTGGTGAGTGGGTCTGGATGTGCCTGATCTTGCTCATGGACCCGCTCTCCCCTCCTGCCTGGCCTTGGAAAGCCCACAGGGACACTGTGCCCAAAACAACACCTCTCCCAAAAAAACCTATGATCTTCCTCCTTACCGAACCGCAACGGCATTCACGCTACCAAGATGCGGCCGCTACTTTGGCAAACGCTCCCCCAAATCATCCGAAGCCCCCGGGCATTGAAAAACCAGATGCTTTGCAAAGTCTCATTGAGTACCAGCATCCTCCCAAAAAACCCACAGCAACCTGCCCTCAGCCTCCATGCTTTCCCCGCACACTGGGGATGGGATCGCCCGGTGCTAGGGGCACCCATAGGTGGGCAGAACCCCAGTGCATTAGGCAGCTTCCCCATGCAAGCTCACATCCCCACGGACCCACCGTGAGCCAGATTGATGGAAACTGGCTGACCGCCCTGGGAATTGTGCCCAACCCGTTGGCTCATGCCAGCCCCATCCCATTCAGCAGGATGAGCTTCAGAAGCAGAGATTTATTGCTTTCGGTTGCATTGTTTCTTTTTGTGTGTGTTTAAGATGTTAACGGGTTTCAGGGGCTCCCATTTCAGAGCAGCAGCTGCTGCTGCTGCTGCAGCAGCAGCAGAGAGGGAGGAGTGGGCTCCTAATATAACGAGATGTAATTAAAGACAGGCCAGGGCCCCATGCTCCATGGTGCTGAGCACCTTTGAGACCCAACGCATTGATGCTGCTGGTCCTCTGCACCAAGCAGAAGCCAGGACTCTCATGCACTAACCATGGACACTTGGTATTAATTATAGCCAGGCCTGAACCAATCAATCAATAAAATAAAAATGAGGAGTGATTCCACCTGGCTGAGTGGAGCCACATCAGCACAAGAAATGGATCCGGCCCTAAAGCAGCATTTTGAACCATTGCTGTAGAATACGCTAGCACCGTTTATTTTATTGTTATTAGTATGGTTTTCCTCTCTGAGCTCAGGAAGGGTTTGATTGACCTCCCTCGCACACTCTGCAATGGGGTTCCCTCCTCGTGCCCACACTTCACCTGCAGTGGTACAGCACTGACCGTGCCCCAATTCAGCCCAAATTCACCCCAACTCAACAGGCTGCTAAACCCCATCCTGCACGCCGGGGAGGCTTTGCTTGACCATGGTCTTGGAAGAGGTTTGCATCCCTCTCCCTTGACCTGGCAGAGGAACGGGGCACCTGTCCCCAGGGATTGTCGGCAATGGTGGGAAAACACAAGGAAATCCAGACGGGGATGGGGAAAGCGGATGGATCCCCCTGGACCGACAGCTCCCACCTATCCCCAAATAACACCAGGGATGAAGAAGAAGCAGAGACAACCCTGAGGTCTCTGCACTTTGACTCACCCCTCCTAAAAACCCTGGAAGAAGGCAAAGCAAAGGCTCAGAGGTGTGAGCTCGGACCCATCCCAGCCTCAGCATGTGCCCTTTCCACCAAAAGGAAATAAACCACCACCCCTGAGGCTCTACATGGTTGAAAAGGACTTTTCCAGCCCAAAACGCACCCTGCCCTGGTGATCCCATGGGTGCCCCAGGGCAGGTCATCCTGCTCCAGCCCATGTCCCACCATCCCAACACCCCTGAGCTGGGAAGCCCCCAGCGCCCCAAGCACTCATATTTGCTGAGGATTTGGCCCTATAGTCGCTCTCTAAATATCTATATACACACACACGATAATTGTATGGGAAATGGCTGAAAATTGCTGAACAGACAAGTCAGGAGAGCCGGTACCTGCTATTCCACCTGCTCCTCGTGCCCTCTCTGATCCGCCGTGGTTTCTGCTCATGACACCAAGATTAATGACTAATTACTCGCTCTATAATGAGAGCAGGTGTTTAACTTTCAGCTCACCTTCCCTCGCTTGCATTAGTCGGCTCTCGTGTCTGGATGCTCGGACTCTCAGGCTTTGCCTTGTTATCTATCAAACTGTTGTCAGCACATGCCTTCCCCATCCAGTTTTTAAGTATAATGGAGATTTTTTAACTTCCATGAATCTCCTTCGAGCCACCGGAGAATCTATAAACACTATAAACATGAATACTGTATAGTCTACTAAGAAAATATATATTTGTGTGTGTATTAAATATTCAGATTCATGCAACAAATATCCATGCAGCTGTACTGTATTACTGGTTAAATTTCACTGCAGTATAAATATATTATAGGCCACAGCATAGTTGCTCCAGTTTTATATATAGATATAAAAAAAGATGCTTTTTCCAACTCATTTTCAATGTGTCAGTGGAGGTGTCTTTGGTGATCCTGGAAATATTGGTGATGGAAGTGTCATCTAAATAAATAAATAAAATCCAAGCGCTTGATTTATTTACTCGTCCCTCCCGATGCCTAGCATAGAAAATTTAAGACTTAATAAATAATGTGCCGTCATACTAATTATCCCTCCCCTGGGCCTCACACTGGCATACTGCAGTGGCTGAAACTATTGCAGCATGCAGCATTTTCAGTTATGAAACATGAGCCTGGGCGATGCGTTCACACTTGGCATTCCCGGGGCGGAAACCCGAGCCTTCAAGCAATTCGGACACATGACTGCATCTTCCCTTCGTTAAGCTCTGCCTGACCTTTCCCAGCCGTTCCCCACGCCTGGAAGCTGGCTGTCACCCAGCTCCGCGAGACAGGGACGGGCATTCGTGGTACCCCAGGATGGCCCGGAGCTGCCCCCTGCATCCCCATCCTGTTGCCCGAAATGCCCATCCGCTCCGTATCTCTGGAAACCCACACGCCTGGGATGGGAGAAGGGAAACAAAATGGTTTGGTGGGTTTTTTTGCACGAACGCGCTTATTCGGTGTGGAAATCAAAGGTTAAAAGTCACTTACACAGCTATTGCTTCCCATGCAGAACCAAATATACACCGTAGAAAATACTGTATTAACTACAATGCAGAGCAGCACTCAATATCTGCAATTGTTCCACTTCAGCTTTAAATACGTTACTAGATTTTAGCGACTAGACATCGGTTAGCATTTTGGTGATATTCACATAGTTTGTGTTAGCGAGGGTGCAATTGGCTGTCTTCAAGTTCTCCTCCCTAAAATCCTCATTGCTATTGTTTACGCCTTCCTGAATCTCCATATAATCAGACTTACTAATAGTAGAGGCACTTCTGCTTTTCTTTAGGTCAGGGGAAGAGGGGATCTTTGGGCAGCTGGTTACTTGCAAATATTGAGCCTGCTCCTCTCCCTCCGTCTCCCGGTGGTAGAAGTAATTGAAGTTAGACACTATGACGGGCACTGGTAAGGCAATCGTTAATACGCCAGCGATGGCACACAAGGAACCCACTATTTTCCCCCCGATGGTCGTGGGGACCATGTCTCCGTAGCCAACAGTCGTCATGGAAACCACGGCCCACCAGAAGGCATCGGGGATGCTCGGGAACTGGGACTCGCTCTCATCGGCCTCGGCGAAGTAGACGGCACTGGAGAAGAGGATGACGCCGATGAAGAGGAAAAATATCAAGAGGCCCAGCTCCCGCATGCTGGCCTTGAGAGTCTGCCCCAGGATCTGCAGCCCCTTGGAGTGTCGGGAGAGTTTGAAGATCCTGAAGACCCGCACCAAGCGGATGACTCGAAGGATGGCCAAGGACATGGCTTGCTGGCCTTGCTGACCATCCTCCGGCTTCTCAGCCAGCTCCGTCCCTAAGGTGATGAAATAGGGAATGATGGCTACAATGTCTATAATGTTCATGATGTTGGTAAAAAACCCAGCCTTGCTGGGGCAGGCGAAAAACCTCACCAAGAACTCGAAGGAGAACCAGATGATGCAAAGTGTCTCCACGATGAAGAAGGGGTCTGTGAAAGAGGTGGACTGCTGGTACCCCATGCTGCTGTTGGAGTAGGGGGGATGGCTCAGCCCGCTGCCGTGCATGTCTTCATTCTCATCCCGAAAAATGGGCAACGTTTCCAGGCAAAAGCTGACGATGGAGATTAAAATCACCATGACGGAGACAATAGCTATAATCCTGGCAGGGCCTGAGCTCTCGGGGTACTCAAAGAGCAACCACACTTGTCTCTGAAACTCGTTCTCAGGCAACGGTCTTTCCTCTTCTTTGATGTAGCCTTCATCCTCCCGAAACATCTCCATCGCTTCTTCCCCCAGTTCATAGAAACGAATCTCTTCCGAGAAGATATCTAAGGGCACATTAACGGGCCTCCGCAACCTCCCACCAGACTGGTAATAGTACAAAATCGCATCGAAGCTGGGTCTGTTCCGGTCAAAGAAATACTCATTCCGGAGCGGGTCGAAATATCTCATTCTCTTTTTAGGATCCCCTAGTAAGGTCTCTGGAAACTGGGCTAGTGTCTTGAGCTGTGTCTCAAAGCGCAGACCCGAAATATTAATGACCACCCTCTCGCAGCATTCATGGTCAGTCTCAGGGTTATAAGTGTCCTGCGGGTGACCGGGAAGAGCTGCAGCTTCGTCTGCAGGATCTCCGGTAGCAACTGTCATATTGGGGTTTAAAAGAAATCCTTATGCTAAACTCTTCCCAGTGCCCAGTGGTGGGATTGGATTCAGGGCAGGGCTACTATCCTGCAGAAGGACAGGTACGTAGGTTTGGAAGTGTCTCATGAAAAGGCGAAGGGATGATTAAAAAAAAAAGAGAAAATAAAAATAAAGGAAAGAAAATTGCCCCTGCTGAGAAAGAGAGAGATGAAATAAAGTTGGGGGAGGAGAGCAGCTCCCTTCACTAGCATGTCTATCCCCTTCCTCAGGGGGGTTAATTTGCCTCCTTTGGGACAGAGTTCAAAAACTCCCATCGAAACCCATTAGGTGGAAGAGAGAAAACACCTGAGGAACCGTCACCTATTCAAAACCAGCATGGAAAAAACTGGCATTGGCAAACCAGAACTTTTTTTGGCTAAAAATAAAAATTCCAACAAAAAAAAAAAAGAGGAGGGGGGAAAGGAGGAGAAAGGAAAGAAGAAAAATTACCCCAGCCAGCCCTAAAGTGGCGATGGGACCCCACGGGGCGCCGGGGAGAGGCAGACCAGGCTCAGCTCATTTCCAGGCATGCAGCTAAGGGTTAACATTTAACCGTGCAGTCTCAGGCAATCTACCCTCTAGGAAAGCTCTAACTCCGGTTTTAAGTTCGACACCTTCCCAATCCTCTTGCCCTGGCCATAAAGCGGCGAGGCGACATGCTGCCCTCCCTGCCTGCAGCCAACCGGGCAAGCTTTGCGGCTGCCTGAATTTGCAGCCGCCGATGCAAGCTGCCCCGCGGACCACTGCAGTCCCCCTCCTCGACCGCTGGTGTCCCGGCTCCTGTCATTCTCTGCAAACCACCATGGCACACAGAAAACAAATCACATTACCTGGAGAAGCCAAATCTTAGTGTCTCTTAGTAACACCGATTATCTGACCCTGGGGAAATCCTAGAGAGAAATACAGGCTTCCAAGATCCCCATAATTTCCTCTCTCTTCAAAGTTAAAAATAATGGTGAGTCATCGTAGAAAAAGGAGAAGGGACATAAAAGGGGTGAGATTCCCAGATGGTGGAAGTCAGGTCTTGTAATGGTTTGGACTGGAGAGAGAGAGAAAGAGAGACAGAGAGACAGAGAGACAGAGTCTTCTCGGTAGCTGTTGCAGATCTGCACTTCAGGGCAGATGAGCGTCTGTCTGATGCCTTCGGTACGACGGTGAAAAGATGCTAACCTCAGCAAAACCCGATGTCCCCAGTGTCCTCGGGAGGTGTGGCATCTCCTGGAAAAAACACCAAGAAGGTAGCAAGCTGCTGGGGGCTTGAAAGGAGCATCTGCAAAGCCCCGGCTCCTCCAGGCACCCCTTTTTTCCTCCCTGCGAGCTGTTTGCCCGCTGCCTGGCCAACCTGCACTGCAACACGAGAGGAGGGCGAGAGCGCGCTAGCGGCAAGGCGGAAAAAACCAGAGCCCCATCTCCCTCCGCTCTCGCTCAACGCCACGGCGTGCAGCTGGGCCGGGCTGCCCGTGGGAGCCGGTGCCAGGCGAAGGGGAAGAGGGGGGGGGGAACGACGCAGCCCCCCCCGGCCACTGAGGCTCTGCAAAGCCACGGTGGGTTCCCACCACCGCCGAGCACCCAGGATTCCGTGGTACCCACTGGGCACAGCGCCCACGCCGACGTGCCGCGTTCCCGGGTGATTCAGGAGGCTCCGGCTTCATCCGCGAGACTGAACCCCCCACCGGTCCCTGTCCGTCCCCCCCCAAGGCCACCTGCCCCCCCGGATGGCTCCGAGGAGCCCCCAGCATCGTGGGCCCGACCGTGGGACCCACGCGACCTGCATCTGCCCTCCCCATCCTCCTAAAAGCCAACCCCCCGGCCGACCCACCCCCGTGGGAATTCGACTTCGGTGGGCAAAATTTCTCATGGGGATCTTGAGGCTCTGCTCTCTGGTCAGTGCCGGGTTGTCAGCATCCCTGCTCCTAACGAGCGCCCATTTAGATCATCCTGCATTGCCTCACACCATGAGGATGCTCAATCCAGAGAGGTCCAACCAACCTCTCATTTTTTATTTATTTTTTTTTCCCTCCCAAAGAAAAAAAAAAAAACCTCTAACCTCCCTTCTTCAGCTCCAACTCGACTTGTCTACTTTGAGCCAGGATTACAGAACTGGGTAGGGGAGGCAGGTGGAAAATAACCCCGCGGTCCCAATCTCCTCGGCAAAGATTTCAGCCGTCTCCCGGCCATTTATGCCTGTCGGTTCTCTCTTCATCACCCGAGGTGCAGATATTGCCGCAGATCCCTCTTTTCTTGGAAATTTCCCCTTTCCGTGCAACCCTCCTCTCCCTTCTCCTTATGCACTAGAAAAAATAGTACAACCCTGACAAGGCTTGCAGCATTCAACCGCTTCGCTTAACCCTTTTCTGCCAAGCCCAGAGGAGAGGAGGTTGCATTTGTCCCAGTTTTTCTCCTTTGCCTGCATTTTCTCCCCACCGCTCGCTCCCCAGCGGCTGGCTCAGGAGTTTGGCTGGATTTGACCTTCCCTGGCTCCTCCAAGCATCATGCTAAACCACCAACGCTGTCTTTCTGCTGCTGCAAAAAAATATCCGGCAGCCACAAACCCCCGTTTCACCAAAAATCAACCAACCTTGAATTTTTTTTCCTAAATACAGTTTTTCTCCTGCCTGTAAACTCTCTCCTCCCCTTTCTCCCTTCCCAAAACACCCCAGGTTTGTTTAACAGCACAGAGATTTACTTATTTCTTTTAACATGTTGATTTTTATTTGGCATGAGGTCTAGGCTCCTTCCTCTGAGTCCAAATCCAAGCGGTGACGCTTGGTGCTTATCGGAGATGGTTACGGCATCATCTGAGTTGACATCACACATCCCAACACTCAGTTTCTCCTACTTTCTCCCCATCGCATGCTTTCCTAGCAAAGCCCCCCCCAGGCATCTTTGGGGTTAATTAATGTAAATTTGGGGGTTGGAGGGGGAGCATGGAGGAGGTGAAGAAGATTTGCCCAGAGACCCTCAATTTGCTCGCTGCCTGCACAGACCACTGCAGGCAGGAGCCATGCCTGTATTTCGGAGGGGTGAGATTTCGGGTGGCACGCTTCGAGGACAAGGTCGTGTTTGCGACTAGAACACGAACCCCTCCATTTGCACCGTTTCTGGCCAGGCTGTATTTAAGCAGGGCAGCGGCGAGGTGGGGGGGAAAAGGATGTAGGGTGAGGGGGAAGAGAAAAAGGCACCAACTTACAATTGGCTCTGCAGTCAGGCATGCGGCGAATGCACAAGCAGCAGCTCTGCTCCACGCCGTTGCCGGCACCTCTCACCTACGGCCCCCCAAACTCATACCCCAGGAGTCAACCTCCGAAGGCAGCAGAGCTTCTCCATGAATATTCATAAGATTAATATGAGCGTCTTCTTCCCCCCCCCCCCCCCCGCCGCCCTCCTCCCAAGCAAGAGACCTAGATTTCAACCACTGGGAAATAATCATATCCCTGGATACGTGATGCTGCTCTACCATGCGGCTCCAATCCATACCATATTCTTGGTAATAGCCTGGATCTGCTTAGGGAGATCTGGGGGATGGAGAACGACCAGCTCTGAACAGCTTTGGGGAAGGAGATGGGGCAGGATCAGACTCGCAGGGACCACACTGTCTTGCTTTTGGCTGGGGGTGAGGATGTAAAAAGCAATAATTTCATATCACTTTGCATTTACAGCCCTCCCTTCACATGGAGGCATCTCCCACCCCCAAAGAAGGCAGACAGCCAAGCTCATACCAGCTTGGCCTATAAGACCTACGGATCAACCCCTGCCTTAGGGCACGAGGGAGATGCATCTGCTTGGACAGCTCTGCCATTACCCCACGGCCCCAAGGAGAGCATCGGGGCAGCAACACGTCCTGCAAGGCGCCTGGCACCCAGCAAATGCAAGCGCTGGAGGAGATGATGGAAATATTCCTATTCCCGTACGCAGCGGTCAAATTTGCAAGGGGCTGCCAGTGCCGGCGGCGATCGCCCCAGGGACAACAGCCCGAGGTGGCAAAGGAGGGCACGGACCACCCTGAATACCCAAGAAAATCAGTGCTAAGTGTAATGCCCAGCCAGCCAGGGGGATGTGGGGACACGGTAGGGCTAAACCATATTATTTTAGCTCCCCGAGGTGCCAGGAGCAGTGGGTGGCACAGAGCCAGGGAGTGGGTGCAGCACCAGGGAGTGCGAGGGGGATGCTATCTCCCACTGCTCCTTCCAACATCCCTCTTGATCTTGAAAGAAAAATATATATTTCCACAAGCCCCAGCCAGATCCCAATATTGAAAATGAACTTCCAACCCCACAGCAAAATCGGGAATCATTCGCTCCCTGCCGTGAGCAGCTCTTGCATGTACGGGTTTTCTTACTGCATGCAACCAACTGGACATGAGGCTACTCTAGATGAGGGATTATTTAATGTCATCTGCATCATTTTAGCCTTTTCTGAAGGCAGATCTGCCATAGCAGGGTAGGCTGAATCCAGAAAATGATTTGCCTGAGGCTAATCCTTATGCAATATGCAGAAACTGAGGCTGGGCAGAGAACAATTCAAGTGAAGCTGAATTTCTAACTTGTTATTCCTGCTGCCGCCTTGCGAAGGTTTTGCAAAACCAGGGGGATTTTTTTCACATAAACAGCACCAGCTCCTTACGAAGAGCCAAAATCCCATCTCTAGCAAATCAGGGGAATTTCTCTGAATTGAGTGACGCTCTCCTGATTTACTATCCTAATTTTGGAGCTATTATTGTAGTCTGTGTCTGCACCCGCCTCCCTCAGCCACGCTGACAACTCCAGACGTAACCCAGCCTTTCAGAACTAGACGAGCTGATGCACTGCACCCACTTGTCTGTTCTATGTGGATTTAACCAGCCGATGTCTTTACTTCAATATTATAATTAAAAAATAAGTCCCTTCTGGAATATTTCTCTTATCCAAATGGACTTTATAGTCATCCAAACTGT
The DNA here is from genome assembly GCA_013389945.1 of Fregata magnificens. Taxonomy (NCBI): domain Eukaryota; kingdom Metazoa; phylum Chordata; class Aves; order Suliformes; family Fregatidae; genus Fregata; species Fregata magnificens. The sequence continues at coordinate 311,007 of WAAD01010887.1, forward strand.
AAACCTTACCCCATCTGTGTGTGTGGCCCTGGGAAAGTCACTTGGCGTGAGGATGTCCCAGGGACCAGGCGATGTGGTGTCCAGGTCCCGTCACGAAGCAGATGAGCTCCCCTTGCTTTATTGCCTTTATTCCCAGGGAAGCTCCCAAAGGCTGTTCAGACCTTGTGTTTGTGGGCTTGCAGCCAGCCTGCACCATACAAACAAAAAGCAAAAATGTGCTTTTTTTTCCCCTTTTTTTCTCCCTGTATCCTGCTGGTGGTGGGTTTGGGGGATGCTCCATGAAGTGGTGCCATGGAGGCGTGGATGAAACCCACAGGGCAGTGTGTCCCCAGGACTGGCCTCATCCAGAACAGCAAAACTCAGGCCCCAGAGTCACATTGCAAAGCACGACCCACGCCCGGCCTCACGCTGCAACCCCCAGGATGGGCACCAGCGTTTCCGTGTGCTGCCATAAGCCAAGCTGCTCCCTCCAGAGAGGACAGACCCTGTCCCAGCACCTTCACACATCCTGCACAGTCTCAGACAATGGCATCTCCCCATGGTGTCCCTCCTGGGGACCCCATGCCACCTCCTGCAAGGCCAGAGGGGCTTTGAGGGATGGGGTGGACACCAGCAGCTGTGCCAGGAGGAAGAGCCAAGCTGGACCAAGGTTTGGCCACGGTGCTGAGCAGAGCAGGCTCTGATGGGGCAGGGCGCTGAGCCCCCATCTCCATCCAAGCCATGGCTTTCTAGCCGTAGGGGTTGACATAACTGGGCCCCGTGTCATTTTAGGAGCTGTGAAAGCTGTAAGCAAGTTTCCGGGGCTGTGAGTCACCCTCCAGGGAAAGCATCCGACCTCCCACCACTGCCTACGTCAGAGGACCAAGCTCCCGGCCGCCCAGCACCCCAGCACCCGTGCCTCAGTGCGTGGTGGCAAGAGGAGGGGATGCCAAGAGACGTCGGTGATGCCGATGTGGTGGCACAGCATCTAAAAATGAAGGCAGCCGGGGAACAAAGTGACCTGGACCCGCAGAGCAGAATTTGCTCTTCCATAGCAGATGCTGCTGGTGGATCCCAAAATATCGTGGTGAGATAGGTCAGAGCGGCTCCCCCCATTCTGGGCTCTGCAGGACCTGGGCAGGGCTCCTGGTCCCTGGGAGGATCTCCTGGTCCCTGGGAAGGCACATCATGGCCAAAGGGAAAACACCAAACATCACCTTGCTGCATAGTTAACGTTAAATACATTCTCCCTCCGTATTTCTCCAAGGCGGTTTTCATAATAAAATATCTGATTATTTTAAAAGTAACTCCTTTGGGTGCCACTCTGAATTCTTGTTTGGTCGAGATCGCTGAGTTGCAACACCTTTGCCTCCAAAGATGCTCCACCAGCCTGGACGGCTGGTCTTGAGAGAAGCCGGGCACCATTCGTTGAAAATAAAAGTCATTTAGCTCAACCGAAACACGGTAAAGAACTTCAGTTCTTGAGGGCTTTGGAGCTCATCAAGATGATTGTGAATATTTCATGACAGGCTGCCGCTCGCTCCAGGAGAGCTAATGGACCCACTGCCGGGCTGGTGCAGGGCGAACATCGGTCCTGGGTAGGTGCCTCCCACTTGGCCTGCTCCAGCCACTCCAGCTAAAAGGCTCCCAAAGCCGCTTTATTTCACTTTCACAAACAAAAAGGACAGGACAAGCCAAATTAGCAAACGCAAAAGAAATCAATAGCCTCCTTCCAGCCAGGCAGGAGTGCTTTCAGCTCTGGAAAGAAAGCCCGTCGGCTCACAAGCCTGTGCATCACCCGTGGATAAAGTCCCCCCATCCCTCCCCGGTGCTGGGGTTTTAATTTAAGGTGTCAGCTGAGCCCCCGCGTCCCCGCAGGCTGGCTGTGGGCCACCACCTCCACGCCGAGGGGACCCAGCCATGTCCCTCCATCCTTCCAGTCCTCCTGCTCCAAGGGGACTTGCTTCAGGGCTCCGAAAGTGCCTTTATCTGAGACACCAACCAAACGCCTGCTTTGCCAAGTCAGGTCTGCTCATGCGACCCTGAAGCAGAGGAGAGGTGATGAACACCTCATTTTCTCTCCGATCATTCATTTGCCCCAGGTCTGAACCAGCCCATGCCCATCTGCCCAACGGAGCATCCCTCCTCCTCCTCCTCCGGCTTCAGGGGGGTGATGCTCACCAAGAAGCAGGGAAATAGGGCCAAAAGTTGAAACCTTCTGGTTGTTGAGCTCAGGGAGGAGAAGACTAAGGGGAGATTGGAGAAACCTCCAGTGGAGATGGCCAGTACCTGTAGGCAGATTGCCTTTGCCTTGGGGGAGCAATTAGGTGACCTCAGGGTCCCCTCTGCACTGCCATGATGGGGCACACCTCCTTTTAGCCACCAGTCCTGGGACTGGTTCTCCATGCAGGTGATGACTAGGGTGACAGCATCTCCCATCACAGCACAAATGGGACAAGCAGCCTCACAGAGGCTATTTTTAGACCCCGTGGGTCTCAGCCCAAGTGTCTGCTGGTGCTGGGTGGGGGCCAAGAGCTGCTGAAGGTCAGATCTGAGCCACGGAGCAGGGTGAGATGCTCCCATCACCCCAGATGTTCATCCCTCCCTGGGGAGCAGCAGGACTGCAAACAATCCGGGAGGAAAAGTGGTTTGAGAGGATGATTTGTCTCTTCTCTTCCTCCCACGCGGAGATGCTGCAGGGAGGAGATGCAGCCGGTGGGAATGCTCGGGCTGGGGAGCGCCTTCCCCACGGTTTGGTGGCGCAGGCACGATGGCAGCTGGGGCACGATGGCACTGTGGGTACAGCGGCACCGTGGCAGCTTCAGCCATGAGATGGCACTGCGTGGCACGGCATAAAGCACCCAGCCCACTGGACCAAATCCTGGGCTGGGCCAAGTTATGGGCCATGCCAGCTCCATGGCCGTGCCAGATTGTGAGCCGTGCCAAATCATGGGTCGTGCCAATCCAGGAGCCGTGCCAGATTGCAAGCCGTGCCAAATCATGAGCTGTTCCAAAGTGTGGGCCACACCTGGTCATGAGCTGTGCCAAATTGTGGATCGTGCCAGACTGGGAGCCATATCAAATCGCATGCTGTGCCAGCCCGCTCTGTCTTGGTCCCCAGCCTGGCCGTAAGTCCCTGGCTGCCCTCACCCTCTGGCCAAGACCACTGTGTCTCTGCTGCCCGGCGCGGCTCCCTTCCCTATGTGGTCTCTCCTGGAATTAGCCATGCCACGTTGGAAATTCCTAGAAGAACAAACCAAGATTCTGTGCACTTTCTCAAACGGTTGGGAGGAAATTCATTATTTTATTGCTGCTGCCCAGCTGCTGGGAGGGGCTGGAGATGCCCCTTCACGGTGACACCAACCTGGCCCCGTAAGCAAGTCTCCAGCAGTTCTGGGCTCTCTGTTCTTACCGGTGACTCGGGCAGCTGACAGCCGCAGGGTTGCAGGTGACACAGGGAGGACACGAGGTGACATGCCCAAGGCTACCTGGGCAGGCAGTGTCGGAGCCCAGTCTGCTCCCCCTGGGATCCAGGCATGCTCCGACCCCGCAGCCCCCTCCCCTCGATCCATGGGAAACGCCACCGACTCGCAGCATCCTCTCCCCCGTCATTTCTCTGCCGTATTTACTATTTCTTCATCTCCCACCCCCTCTTTTGGGAAGAGACAGACTTCCCTGTTTCCATGGAAACCCTCCCCCTCTCCCCTCACTTCTTCAAAGAGGTTTTCATCCATTTCTTTCAAAAATAGCTATTTTTATCACCGGCTTCCCCTTCTCCCCCTCCCCATCCTTCACTCTCAGCTCACACTTTCCCAGACGAGCAGCACCCACCGGGGCTGCTGCTGCCGTCGAGCACCCGTGGGAGCTGCGGCACCACCCGCGTGGCTGGTGACTCGGCCAGAGCAGGAGCAGCTTCAGTCCCTGCTCAGGTCCGTGGTCCAGATCCTGGAGGTGCCCTTAATTTGTGCTTAGTTCCCCTGGGGTTGTGGAAATGTTGGTGTATAAAGGAAATGCTTCTGTTCTGCAGGAAGGTCCTGGGAGCATCCGAATACCCACCGGTCTGTGGGCTGGGTCCTCAGGAACAACCATCCTTGCAGCACCCTCTGTGATTCCACGACCCCATGAAGCTGGGGGAATATTTCCTTTCCTGCAATCACAGAGGGGACAGAGCCCCAGGTAGACCCAGGTAGCCCTGACCTGAAGCTCAGGAGCTCCGTGCACATCGGCTCCTGTTCGGCCCCGTGCTGCGATGAAGGCAGGTTGCCCAAATGGAGCCAAGAAAGCCACAGGTGGTGGCGGTCACCACCTGGGACAGACAAGGAAAGCGCGGTCCCCTCTCTCATTCTCCGCTTTGCAAAGCCAAGCATCTGCCACCCCTGTAACAACATTCGTTGGTTGGTGTCTTTGTCCCATCTACGCTCGTTGGTGTACGTCTCATTCACGCTGATGGATAAATCAAGAGGAGAATCACACGCTAACACCTGGAGGAGCAGGAGATGAAGACTGCTTCCACCCTTCACAAACACAGGCAGGGCAGAATCACTGCCTAAATCCTCGGTATCGGTGCTGCCTGCGGACGAGCATGGTAAAGTCCTAAAACTGAAGCCCTGGTAGAAGAAATTCAAGAGTATATCAATAAAATGAGTAGTAGCAAATGGCCAGGACGAGGTGGTGTTAACCTAAGGAAATTTCCCTGGGGGAAACGATAACCTTAGCCATCCCATACAACGGCAGAGGAATGGCCAACGACCCTTGCAGAAGGATGTCACGCCTCACTGGCTGGAAGAGAAAGGAAGATCATTTTGGGTACCAACATCTGTTTGAAAGATAGGAAGCAAAGTATCTAATACGAGGCCTCCTTAGCAAGGCATGGCCTGGGGAGAGGAAACGCCTGGCAGGAGCCTGACCCTGAGCTGGAAGAGCCCCTTTGCAGCATCCTGGAAAAGCCACAGTTGGAAGAGCTGGATGCTCCGGCTTGGAAAGAGGAATATGACACAGGTCATTAAAATCCTGCGTGGTGGTGAGACGGTGAGTAGGGAATAATGAATCAATATTTCTTCATAACGCAAGAAGGAAATGGCACCTAAGGAAATTTCCAGGCAGCAAATTTCAAGGCAGCGAGTGAAGGATTTATTGTACACGTTGCATCGGTGTGCATAGCCGTGCTGCTGGAGGCTGCCGTAGCCATGCAGTCCCCACGTGGGGATGCCCACGCTCGGGTAAGGAGGTGAGCCAAACGTCAGCCAAAAGGACAGCAGAAACCAGCCCTTCAGCAGCCAGGCTCCTCCAGACCCTTATTTTAAGATGAATTTGTACATCACAAACCCAGGCAGCACCAGTGCTTGCTCCATGTGTGGCTCCAAATCCTCTCCACCGTGTTACTGCCACAGTGGCATTTACCCGCTGCTGTTTATAACCTCCAGAGATGAAGCATGAGGCATCCATCCTGTTGTCACGCCGTGCCACCCCCAGGCTGACCTACATCCCGCAGCCTCTGCGTTCCTCTCAGCTCCTCCCTCCAAAAGCCAACAAGTTGGTAAATAAAATCCGACTTGGGGGAGATGAGCTGTCGGCACTGACCACATCCAGTCCCTCTGCAGCTCTTTGGTGCAATGTCTTCTCCATGCATTTATCACCCCAGGTATGGGCTGGAAACCCTGCAAAACCCATGGGGTCTGGGTATACGCCTCAAATCAAGGTTCACCCCTGGGTCCCAGTGATGGGTTGGGTATGGGAACATCACCCTCCACTCATCAGTGGTGCTGTGGAAGGTGTCTCCTGCTCCTTTTCAAGCAAACCCAGGTGACATGTGCCAGACACGGCCCCTGTGCCTGTCCTTCCTCCAGGGCTGGTTTTGGCCGATGGTATTTATGCCCGCCGTCTGCATCTCAAACTTTGCGACATCCTGTTTTTCACAGATGCTTAAGCACATCCCCAGTTAACCGCACGTCAACCGAAACCTGCAGCTGGAGGCACCACAACCCTGAGGGGAGCTGATACAGAAATCAAGATCATGGCAGAGAGAGAAGCACCAAGAGCTGCTAAAACCCACTGCTCTGGCTCTGAGCACCCCTGAACCAGAGAGGCTCCCTCCTCCCAGCCTTAAATGCCACCAACACTGGCCGGGATCTAGTTTGGTCCCATCCAGTACAGCCACTCTGAGATAATTTGGAAATAATTGAGCTGAGGCTGATTTTGCTCATCATGGGTCATCCACCACCCAGCTCATCCTCCCCTGCAGACCTGATGCTCACAGCAAACCTAGAGAGCAAAGAGAGACGAAACCACACAAACCAGTCCCAGCACTCAACGCTGCTTTTCCAGGAACTTGTTTGACCCTATCAGCCTTCTTGAGGCCAACTGGGTCAAACAAGATGTTTTGTAAAATTCCAGAATTTGAGGTTGTCCATCATTGCTGAATTCCCCCAGTTTGATCCTGCCCGGGGTGGCTGTTGGCTGCTGCTCTGCTCCCAGTCCTGAGCCCCCCAGCTCAGCACCTGGAGCCTCTTACAGGATTTCTCCCTGGATTTCAGTCCTAGGAACGGGATTTGCAAAAATACCCAAGTCACTTGGGATAATAGTCTGTGCTCCTGGCTCAGTGACTGTTAAAATAAAATCCCCCTTGCAGGAGCCCGGGCCCTCCAGCCACGCAACACAGCACAGCAGCACTTATATTTGCAGTTTAAGGCATTTTGGCACCATCTCTAATAATTTATCACTTAGGGGTCCCCTTCAAGTGATTCAGATCCTGAACCAGACCCGGCCTTCCCTGCACTTCCCTGGGCTCAGGGAGCTCATCCCAAATCTCAGCTGGGGTTTGGGCTGAGCCACGGCTCCGCTCGCTTCACCATCTCCAGCTGTCTTCTCCAAACCAGGAATGTGCATCTTGCTTTTTAAATTAAATCTGCAAATACCAGAAACAGGTGATTTAAAAGCAAAAGGAACCAGAAAAGTCTCCAGTTTTCAGCTGCTCTTGGAAATTCTCTCCTCGTACGTTGTGGGAGTGCAGGAGTAAGACCGGTCACAGCTGCTGCTGATTAAACGTGGCTTGTAAAATCCTAACTTCTTTTTCCATTCTCACTATTCAATATTTTTAAGACAACTGGTAGCCTAAAAAAAAAAGCTCTGACATTATTTGGCCACACGGGCTTTTGGGTGAAGCTCAAAGACGTGGTATGAAGCCAAGAGCAAGGTTTTCAAATGAGCTTCGAACCTCATTTCACAAGATGCCCCCCTGCGATCAGGACGGATCCGGAGCGGGCACCTCCACTTGCTTCGCCAAAGCATCGCCAGTGACATCCCTTTTTGTGACACATCATCAAAATTTCTCCGGTCCATAAAGAGAGTGCAGCTCTCCAGGCAGCTGGTTGGGATGCTGGAAATGTGCAGATTTTACCCCAAGTTTTTATTTCTCTAAAGGAGTAAATTTTACTCCTGAGAATGGCATTAAATTTCAGATTATTTCATCCTGAAAAATTGGTTCATCCATAGGCTGCATCTCAAACCTCATCCTTGCACCATCCTTTGCACCCCCAACACCTCCCCTCCGCCCCATTTCAGTTTCAAACCACCACACGCTGCGTGTTTCAGCCATTTTATTGAACTTTGCGTACGAAATAACAGTTTCAAGTTCTAATGAAAAAAAACATTAAAAAAATAAATTCAACATCAGGTAAAAAAATCACGCAACCAAAAAAAAAAAAAAATCACTTTTTTTACCGGTAACTGAACACAAGGCCCACACCGTGGTGGAGGTCACCAGGACGATGGGATGCAGCGACTTGTTTTAGCGTCAGACTGGTATCAAAGGAACAAATTTAAACAATTGCGACACAGGTCACTGGCAAAACCGGACTTGAAAACGAACTCAGAGTAACGAGACTGCGCTTTACATCTCCAGTCCAAAATTGCATCATTTCTGTGGCACCTAATTAGTCAGGATTTAGCCTTCTTGCAGAGAGGGCTTTAGTTTTTCAGTCTGATACAAGGAATTTCACAAGGCAATATTTCACTGTTCAAATATACCCAACGTGTGTTCCAGTTGAGACAGTCATGGAAACACTTCAGCATTACTCAGCTGCGCACACGAAGGAGGGAAAGCAAAGTCAAAATTATATCCAGCCGTCTCAGTCCCAGGAAGATACCGTGAAAATAAGTTGCATAGTAAAGGATGGGAAATTAAGAAACACGAGCTGCTCCTGTGTTGGAGGTCGGTGGTCGATGCAACGTCCCCCGTTTGCAATGTTTTGGGACCTAAGAGCCCGTTCTCCCTGAAAGATGCTAAAATCAGCCATGGGACTATCTCACCTTCAGCAACGAAGGTGATTTTCCTGCAAGACCTGAACAATTTGAATAACCAAGTCTGATTTCCAATATACTAATGGCAGCAGAAGGGACACGGCAGCAAACACATCGTTTTGCATTAAAACTGCCCTTTTTCAGGCACTGGCTTACAATTTCTTGGCTACGTTTCCCCTTAATACCATTCACCTTGCAAGTCCAGCTCTATCAATGACTTCTGTATTGCCAGATAAATTATCCTGCTCCAAAATCATCCTCAGGAATTGGAGTGACACGTTGAAAACATGGCATCAGTGGCCTGGCCTTGCAATGGTCAGAGAGATGAGGTATTACGGAAAACACCAGTCGGTGACAGCAGTATCTCAGGCCATTCGTTTTAAAGACGCACTGATGATGTCATCTTGGAGAAGGCAGAAAAAATGTGAAAAAGAAACGTAATTTACCTGTACCAGAGGCTGGTGGATGAAAACATGGGCGTTACAGAGCTCGGTAACTTAATTCACCCAGGGCTGCTACTTGGCTTTAGTCTCAGCTCAAGGGACAACTTTCTAGCTGACTCTGTGCAATGGAAAGACAAGCAAGGAAGTGGGGAGCATGCCAGCTCCCAAAGCTTTTTAGGGGAGAAAAATGCTATCCCATGAATTCCTTTATTTTAAAAGGATTCAGTAGCAATGACAGCACTTGAACATGTGTCTCGGAAAACGTCCAAGTATGTGCGTAATTAAAGCATTCTGCACCCTCTGGGGTGCTCAAAGGCTGGTTTCTGAGACATGAATATTGCAAGTTTTTTCGCCAGCACCTGTGGAAAGAGGCTGGAGGCCAGGATAGGACCGCAGGAATCCTGACTTCTCCCCCAAATCTAGTGGGGGAAGCAAAGCAGCCTGTTGTACGTTGTCTCTGAAAGCCTTCTCCAGCCACGCCGCTAAGCCCCATCCCGTCTGCTGTGCCCACTGAGCCTTCGTTAGTGCCCTTGAACACTTTATGAGATATTTTGTTTTCTAATTTTGCTGCCTTCTTAAAACATCTTAAAACTTGTTCTTAAAACAAGTGGCTTTATGTGATTCCACACCAGCCCAGCTCCCTCGATCTGATTTTCCTGCCTATCCACCAGGAAGGACCCAACGACAGAGCTGTCATCACTTTAATAGCACCCTAAAATTAAAAGGGGGAAGGGATGGCGTGCAGCTTTTGCCGGAGACAGCAGCTGTGCTAGGCACAGAGGAGAAACATCTATGTGTTCAGCGCCTAAAGAGCACATCTAATGCACGGCATCTCAGAGATGCTCTCAGCATCTCAGAGCGCGGCTTTGAAGGGCTATGAATAAAGATGAGCAGCCTGCGTTCGGATGATTATGGGAATCAACGCACGCTATTTTTTGGATCTTCTCTTGATGTCAGCCATCATTAAATCGCTCCCTTTTTTGTTTTTTTTAATCGACTGGATACATTTTTAATTTGTCTTCCCTTGCCAAATCCAGCCCTCCACTCCAAATGACATCTCAACATGGCTGTCCTGATACGATGGTTATCTTTAAAACGCACAAGGCTAGAGTCAGAGTCGTGGCAACACAGATTAATATACTGGACTGACAGTTAAAGACTATCAAACTCTTGATTATTTTGAAAAAGCACATTAACAATTAGCTGGCTCAGCGACCAAGCAAAAGAAACCCAACAGCATGGAGCAACGTCGTCAACGCCAGTATGTACAATATCGAGAAGAGGTTGAAATTTGGCAAGATTGTCATCGGTGTGAGATATCCGTGGGGTGGGTTTGGTGCTGGACGGGAGGAGCGGAGCGGCCGGCGGCCACGGGCTGAGCTCTGCTCCGGGAATGGGGCATTTCTGCTGCTGGGAGGGGGAGCGCTGGGACCCACCAACCCAAACGGGCCAGGGGATCTGGGTTTTCCCATCACTTTGCTCGTCAAAATACGCACTTCGAACTGTAACAGAGAGACGCTTTAACAAAGTGGCTATTGAAAACAGACGAGGTATAATTATGTTACATACACACATGCCATAAAAAAGCTCTCCGTAACACCGGTGAAAAATAAAAATAACTTTAGTACTGATACATTCTATCCCCCATTTTAAGGGCTACTAGATCATGTTCCAAAAGAAACTAAATTTAACACCTTTGGGACTCGGGCTTCCCAAGATCCAGGTCTGTGTTGCAATCCAGAAGATCAATTCTTCTCCTGTTAACGTGCCGTTACCCCTGTGGGCGACCCAGGGCTGTCTGCAGGGGTGTGGGGGGATGCTGGATCAGACCTTCAGTGGGTGCTTTGGCTGTTTGCAGCCCAAAACCACCAGCGTGGTAGAAAAGTGCTTTCTGGGTCAGTCCCTCAAGATTTCAGAGTTGCAAAAGCTTTTGTTCAATCTCCTTTGCAGCCTCAAGAGCACTCTACGAACCCATCACGCTGCAGGGAAGGCTGCAAACAAATATATTTTGCAGCTTCTTAGTGGTTTTGGAGGTGAGGTCTCCCACAAAAGCCCAGCCCCATCTCCCCCAGCCTGCCCGCAGCTCCATCCATGGCAATCGGGGAGAGACCACTGCCCGGTTGTTTGGGGTTCCCAGTGATGGAAACAGGCTCAGCCCTCACTGCCCAAACACTGGGGACTTTTTCTGGTCTTTTTTAAGGGGTCTTTTAAAGGTCTTTTTAAGGTCTCAGACTTTTTATGGTCTGAGCATTAATTAATTTTGGTGCTGGGGAGCTGCAGGATGAGACAGCCTGGGGGGGGCACAGCTCCCCTCTGCAGGACACAGGGGATGGATGCCCGGGAGGTGGGTTTTGGCTGTGCCATGTTAAGACAGTCAGCCATGAGGCAAAAAGCTCTGCAAGCCCGTCCTCACACCGCTCCGGCTGTGGCAAAGCTGCGGTTACTGCCAGATCCCCTGGGATTTGCCAGCATGAGCAATTTGCTGGAGGATCCCCCGGAGGAGCTCCCTCTCCCTACCCCCCCACGGGCTGGCCTCCGGGCAGGGCACGGCCAAACGCGAAGTTAATGAGAGCCACCGCTCCAATTAGCTTTAATTTGTGCAGACAGCTTTCACACTGGATTGATTTCACACCGCAGGGTGCTTCACCTCTGTGATTCCCCGGCATCCCTCTGTTGAGCCTTGGCACTCCCAGCTCATCTCCACGGGCTTGGGAACCTGCTTCTCGGGCTCTTCCAGCAGCCCTGGTCCCCAACTTGCCTCCCTCTGCACCTCGTGCTGCAAAAGCCGTGATAAAACCAGGCGCCAGCAGCACCAGCCCTTTCTAATGCATTTGTCCACAGCTCCAGTGGCCACAGGGTTTCCACCGTGCTGGGAATAAATGCAAACAAGCCCAAGGAGCAATGTCCCACTAAGGGCCAGATCCGTATTTGTTCTTCGTTCCCCAAGGTGAGCAATGCAGCTTTGACTAAAACTGCTCGTTTTTTCACTTTTGTTTCTTTTCTTGCCATCTCAGCCCGTTCTCCCCAGCCTGCACCTATGCAGAGCCCCAGAGACTTCTGTCTTTGGGACCCCCAAGTCCTGCTCCCATGAACAAGGTCTCCATCACCAACTATGCATATGCCATGACAGGAGGAGGAATTCAAGCCAAGAAGTTATCCCTGTTTAAAAACCAAACAAAATAAACGTGACCTCACCAAAGTCAACACGTTCCTTTAAGAACCACATCATTTCCCCACCGTTAAGGGAATTTCTCAATCCTAATTTCAGCTGAAGTTTGCATGCGGGGCTTAGACAGCCAGAAAGGAGGATGACTTCTTCTGCTGAACTGCAGACAGGTCCGGAGCAATCCCAACCCCAAACGACAGCTCAGAAACCTGCCTGGGTCTCGTTCATCTTCAAAGCTCTTCTGCGAGGAGAGACATGTGGTGCAGACAGCTGGCTGCTTTGCCACAAATATTCCCCCGAATTTTCCCCTTTCAGAGACTTTCTTCCAGGTAGGGTGTTTATTTTTAAGTTGGGTTCACTTAGGTTGTGCCTCGAGGCATCCCACATGTGTCTCCTGTGGATGTTCCTCATCTCCTGCCCGGGATCTGGTTTGAAATGCAGGTAAATAGCTCCGTTTGGTGAAGGATCCAAGTTTTGGTGCTGTCCTCCAGGCAGAGTGGTCCTCGCTCCACTTTCCAGGTACCCGGTGGGGACCTCAAGGCTTGTCCTTGAACACGGACCCAAAGCAACCAGCAGCCTGAATTCAAGACTGTTTCACATGCCTAATGATTTTGCCTCCCATTACCTCCCCTTGAGCATCCTCTGCTTCCGAGCAAGCTCCAGCTCCCTTTGTTTGGTCCAGTCCAGATTAACATTCCCCAAACCATCCCCGGTGCACTACTGCAATGCCGACGCAGAGGTTCCCGTGCTCGCCTGAGCCCCACCGACATTATTTTCATCCAGAAATCCAATGCTGTTGCGAGTATTGCCTTGCTCCTCTGACAGAGTATGTGCCAGGTGGGTTTTAGCCTCAAAGCTGGGACGGAGGCAGCATGTGGAGGTGGATGAGGCTGGGGCAAGAGGGGGAAGCCAGAAGCAGGACAGACCATCAACCCCTTTGCCGTTTGCGTGTATCCCCTCGCAGACCATTTATCCCATTGCACTGGGCTAATATTTACCCATACAGTCCTAGGAGATGCAGTGAGGTTAGAGAGACCCCAGCTTTAACAGCTTCGCAGCCCAGTGTAGGCAACCCACAGCTCTTAACCTGCCACAAAAAAACCCCAGCTTGCAAAATGAAACAGCGATGGGCAAAGGCGCGATGGACTTCCCGTTTATTATAGTATTAGCAACACAATACTATAATATTCCCTCGAGACTGAAGTACTGTGAAAGAGCAGAGAAGGGCGCACGGGCTCTCACAAAATGAAGCAGGGGCACGACCAGCCAGCATTGGGTTTTATGCCTTTTCCGCCCCTGGAAATCCAATTATTCCTTAGTTTTTCACGGAGTGATCCCGAAAGCAAGGCACAACTTGTTGACTGTTTGACACTGTTTTCCTCAGCATCGGTGGAGCTGTTACTTTCTTAATAAGGACTTAAAATGAATCACAGCCTTTGGTACAGCACATACCTACTTATAAAGAGCATTTACAGGAAAGTCAGAAAAACGGAACAGAACTTATTCATGTCCCAGTGCCGAAAACAGCTGTGTCCTTCCACAGGGAACAGTGAGAGCAACCGAATTTCTCCCACCTCCCTCCCACCCCAAGCAAAACACTTGGACTGCTTATTAGCAGCTCTGGTTAATGTTTCCTTTCTGGTTGCTTAATCTTTCAAGAGATTTTTTTTTTTAATTAAAAAAAAGACTGAAATAATGTCCAAATGATTTCCACCTCCCCTCCTCCTTTTTCCTGGCTTTGTTCAGTCCCATTATATTGCACATGATTTGAAGATAATCTTCCAGCTGCAAAGACGTTCCCTTCTACATAATGCACTTGTTAGAAAACACAGATAACGTGGCAAATATTTCATATGTATATATGAAATATGAAATGGGTTTAACTGGGGAGGACAGACCCTCCATCGGTCGGGTCCACAGCAGCATCAGCCATCGTGTCCGTGATGTTTGCCATTTCCTAGGAGACGTTTTATTTCTCAACACAGTCCTGAAGGTCTTAATTTTGAAACTTCTTCTGTTATCTGTTGGGCAGAGCAAAGAACCACTTTTATGCACGGCCTGGTTTGGAAAACAAGCAACAGGTTATTATTTTTTTTCAAGGCAAAGTAGAATAAATGTTGCACATCGGTCCCCTCCGACAACTTCACATCCCCCTTCCCCACAAACAAAAAAGTGAAAATTTGCTAATTAAAATTGTTTAACGGACTAAACGCAACACAGTCTAAAGCGAGCTAAAGATAGAAAAAAGATCCATTAAATATATTCCGGTTATTAACTATTATCTCACGTAATGGGAAGTTCCAAATCCAATCCAGAATAATTAGCACAAAGCGGGTTTTCCTCATTATGTTTTTATCTTAATCAAGCTGGGTTTGTTCCCACCCGATATGATTCGCACGATATTAAGCAATTGCTTGATCTTATAAACCTGATCGAGGGGACAGCAGAAGCCGGGGCTGATCCGACACCCAGTGCTCGGACCACGGAGTCACTCCCGCAGAGCTCAAACCCGAGACCTCATTTTGATGCAGGGATGGAGATGTCTAACAAAGGGCAAAAAAAAATCCCCCAACCTCTGCAGTGCCGGAGCTGCCGAGCCTCTGGAGTGCATAAAACCAGCTGGTATTGCAACAGGTCGGCTTTGATGCCTAATAACCCCACAGCATGAAGGGATTCATCCTGACTCCTATTTTAATACAGTGAGATGCTCCGCTCTGTCTTTAAAACACTGAAACTCTTAGAAACTTCATGCGATTGCTTACACCCCTCGTTTTCAGAAATCATACGCTCTGCCTTTAGTTCATATCGCGGCAATCGGAGCATCCCACCTCCTGCCACGCCATGTCCCAGGCTCTGCGCCCGCCCGCAGATGGGGCACGGCCAAATTTCCCAAGGGTTTAAGCCCTGTGTAAGTCAGTGGGAGTCAAATTCTGGCCCTTTTGCAGTGATTTTTCAAGTAGGAATTAGTAAAGCTTCCTTTTAGCAAGGTTCATTAACTATATTAAAACCAGTGTGTGGTGCACACTAATAAGATGAGCACTACCATCAAATCAGACTACACGTGAGCCGGATGCTTCATTAGCAGCCGGTGATGAGACAAGGGTAGGAAGGATCTGTATTCATAGTTCAGAGCCCAGCCTAATGCACCGGGATCTATCCCAGCTCATCCCCAAAAATGCTTCTATTTTCCCCAAAGGGAGAGTCAGGATGGAGATATGCAAGACAGGAGAAGATCCATGCACTGAGGAGGGTGAGACCCACTCTCTGGATGTTGCAGGGATGATGTCGCAGGGATGATGTCGCAGGGATGATGTTGCAGGGATGCTAAAAGCAAGCAGAGAAAGGAGAGAGGTGGGATTTCCCGCAAGAAGCAAAGATCCCTTTGCAAGGCAGCACGGCACTCGGGGAAAATAAGCTACCAGAGGGGCTTAGTGCTCCTTGCAAGGGTCTCAGACCAGCTGGTTATTCAAGCACCGGCTTATCTTGAAGTGCCAGAAGGACTATTCATGGGCTTAAAGCTAACTGGGGTTTATGCTTTATTGGACTGGGCTTGCTGGGAGGGATTACACCCCCTCCCACCTGCCAGCAGGGAAGGGCTCCTGCTTTTTTGCAAAGCAATGGTCAAACTGCTGGGATCCTCAAGCATTGCTGGAGTATTACACAAATAAAGCCCAAATAGCACCTTCAGCCCGGCACAGCCTGGGAAATACCGTTGGTTTGGCCGAGATGGGGATGGCAGAGTTGGGGCTCTGCAGATTAAGTGGTAAATAACAATTTTCTCAAACCAGGCAAATAATCCAGTGCTTTGGGGTACCCTGGTGCTTTTTCAGGCTGTATCCTTGCCCTTGTAGAAAGAAACCCCAAATCCTCAGCCTAACGATGACGTTATTTCACCGAATTCAGCAAGAACCGCAGTGCGAGTGAGAAGTCAGGAGCATTCAGGAGACATTGCTGCTCCGGCTCCTGAAGGGATCCAGATGTATTCCCATCATATGGGCGTGATGAAATCCTCTCCACTCCAAGAGAAACAGAGGATATTAAACAGCAGCCACAAAAATTAGATGTTTTTAAATTGGCCGAGCCAAATAACTTGTATCCAAGCATTCGGAGCTGGCGAAGCAGCTCGTGAGACTGCAAGTATTGAGTATCTCTTGAGCACTGGACCTGGTGAAAATACAGAGGACTGGAAAACAGCTCCTGTGGGGCCAATTTTTTAAGGGATAAACAAAGTGACCTGCAAAATGATAGGTCTGGCCATCCGCCGCTGATCCCAAACAATATGCTGGAATGGCTGAGAGTCTTAATACAGAATTAAAGAGGAAGATATAATTGATGCCAATCAACGCAGGGTTAGGGAAAACGGATCTGATCATATTAACTTGATATTTTTTCTTACTGAGTTCCACATTTAGTGGATAAAGGTAAATGCTTGTGTAATGCTCTCCTCTAAGGGAGCTGCGTGACAGCTTGATTAAGAAAATGGAGCAATAACGCCAATTCCCAGGAGATATCACAAGCCAGAAAACCAGCTGAACCCAGGCCGCATTCACTGGTTCGTGTCTCCTTGTGCACGCTTTGCTTTCTCAGAGCATTTTGCAACCAGGATGGGAGAGACCTTGCTGAAAAGTTTCCAGCCCCAGGAGAGAACAGACCAGGCTTGTTTCAGATGCAGCAGAAAGACTTCCTCCTTTAACTCGGAGGTTTCTGAAGTGCAGAATATCATTCAGGCACCTGGCGGTTAAAGCACAAGCACTGGGTGCCAGCATCCACCGATGCACATGCGGAGGTAGGAAACCCCTCTAGCCTGCAATACTACACGCAGCTCACAGCAAACTCCTTTCACATCCCTCCTGCAAGCTCAAATTTGCAGCAGGCAGGTTCATTTTAAGCCCAAACTTCTTACGTCTCATTTTTGATCTGCTGCAACAGCCTGAGGTTCAAATCGTTACCAAGCCATGGTGGCAGCTCCAAGCAGAGACCAGGGAGGAGGGAGAAGTGGGATTTCGACTATAAATGCACAGCGGTGTCAGGAGAAATGGGCCGTAAGGATGCAAAAGCAAGTTCAAAGATGCAGAGTGAAGAAACTGGAGGAGAGGAGGATGGTTATGGGAAGGGGAGCTGTAGGGCAGAGCTGGTGTCCCTGGGAAGCGGGGTGAAACCCTGGGCTTCCCTCCAGCTGGGGGAAATAACCGCAGTCAATGGGGTATCAGGGGAAGGGTTTGCAGGTTCTGCAGGCTTCAAGCAAGCTGAACTCCATAAAGCCTTTGGAGGATTCTTTACTTCTTGCTCTGTGTTTCAAAATTGCCTCTTCCTTCCACAGCGTGTTTCATTGCAAACACTTAATTAAGCTGCTCAGTGTCATTTACAGATGGGGAAACTGAGGCCCGGAGGAGCTGACCTGCCCAAAGCCACCCAGCAAGCCGACAGCAAACACCCAGCAAACGCTGCAGTGCTCCCATCCTCCAGGTCCGGGGTGCAGGGATGCACGTTGTCATGGACCAACTCCATGCCAAAACCCTGCCGAGCAGCACAGCATCGCCCACAACCTTGCACTGCACTCAGCTTCTGTATTGCAACCAAGTCAAACGGCAAACACATCTCTCTGCAAATGTAAAAAACACTTTGCAAAGCGTGTGTTCACCCTGCTCCGTTGCAATCTTTAGCTTCCCTCGAGGGCAAGACCCGAGCATGGACCCTGCTGCCAGCAGCCCCTCTCCCCCCGCAGAGGCTGACTCTTTGGTGCTTCCGCTGCCGATCGAACCACGACACAATCTCAAGGGATTTTCCGTATCTATCCATGATGGTGCTTCGGAGGAAGCAAAGCAAAGCAGCTGGTGCTGGTCAGCATCAAAGTAAAACTGACTGCGCTCTGCATCCTGGGCAGTGAGAGCAGAGATAGCCACTCGCTAATCTAGTCATGCGAGCCACCCGTCCAAACCAAGTCTTCCCACCCAGGATGTGTTAAAGATGCTAAAAATGAAGTGCAAGAACTGTAGAAAAGCAACAGACATGACAGAGCTCAAATATGGTCAGAAAAGCATCTGAATTACAAGTCTTAAGGAAATGAATCATTCCTAAACAAACCCAGCAGCGCGTGCACTGCCGTCTGCATCGCTGAGCTGGGAGTCTTAATATTAGTGTGCAGTGCGGTTGGGTAAAGACTGTTCCCGTTATAAGTAGGGGAAAACCAGCGACTGGGAAATATTTTAGCTACTCCCAACCCGAGTGACAAGCTGAACGAGATAGGAGACAGGTTTCCATTTACTTGAGCATGTCCTGGTTCATAAGAAGAAGAAAACTGACGGTGCTCTGCGGGGAGGTTCATGCGTGAAGGTTTCCCTGCCCTGCTGCAGAGCATCCTCAGCGCCGAAAATTCAGGTGCTGGGCAATGATGAGACACAGATGGACACTGAAACTTGGGGGTCTCATAAAGTAGAAGGAAAAGCACACAGGGGCTCACAGGGGATTTTCTCTGAGCATTTTTAGCTGAGTTTTGCCAGCAGTGGGGATAAAAGGGCTCTAGCTACAAGGGCAGTGTGGGACCCTGCACACATCCCTCTCCCACCCAGAGGACGGTTCTCATGAGCAAAAAATGGATTCGGTTTTGCCAGTGACAAAAAGCAGGAGCCCCAACACCTTCCCAGTGCAAAGCAGCAAACACCCGTCCCGTCAGGTGGGATGAATATCGCTTTGACGGAGACATCATTACTCATTTTCCTGTTCAGGAAGCCAAGTTCAAGAGTAAAAGGTCTCGATTGTGTCCCGGACTCAACCACAGCAGAGCCGGGAGAGCTTCGGCTGGGGCAAGAGCCAGATGCCGTGGAGATGGGGCTGGGGCTGCTCTGCAGGGCTCCCCCCAGCAGCAAACGTGCCCTCCGCCGTGCGATGGCTCTGCCCTACAGCAGGGCTGTACCCCCCTCCTCATGCCAGTCCTATTTCTGACCTAAGGAAACCCTGTATCACCACCCCCCAAAATGAAGCCAAACCCCTCCCACTGCCAGAGAAGCGATTCCTGGCTGGGTTGAAGCACCTCAGGGCACCCACCCCAAAACATCCCCAAAATGTCCCCGTCAGAGCGGTGATGGCCGCAGTCCCGCGGCTGTTTCCAAGGAAACCCTCCTGCCGGAGAAGCGCGTGGCTCCAGCCCTCGCTGCTCAACGCCTGACTCCCAGCGCTGGCACTGGGAGAGGGCTCACGCTGCCATGCACCCACGGTGCAGCACCCATCGGGCTCGCCCGGACCCAGCGTGTGCCGTCTTACTGCAGCCTCTGCCATGTAAACAGCACTCAGGGAAACAGGGAAAGGCAGCAGCATCCCGTCCTTAACACATCCTCCAGCTATACAACACCCCCCAAAGTCGAGTCAAGCACCCCGTTCAGACTATGGGTGCAGACCCATAGCAAGGAAGGGTTCAGAAGAGCAGTACCGGCTCCGTAGCAGCAAAGGAGACAATTTATAGGATATTGCCCTGCCCACAGCATCCTATAATGTCCAGAGAGTCCCTATTTCCCTGCACCCATCGCCCATACGACCACCTTTGCACGAGGATGGCGGTGCTTTGAGCTCTCCTTCCCAGTACACGCAGCAATTGAGAGCGAAGGGCAAAATGAGTTGCATTTAAATCCTATTTGTCTCTTTGCACTTGCAGGTTTGCAGCCTACCCAGAGATCACTTGTTAAAGCATTTAAAAATGGAAAAAACCAGCCCTGCCTTCCATCAGGCTGCAATGGGAGCCTCCATGTGCTCTCACCAAGATATGCATATTTTAAAAGCTTGGCAGGAAGAGGGCTCCAAACTACACAATTAAACAGATTTCATGCAGAATGTTCTTCATACACACCAACCGCTGCAAGAGACCCTTTCCCTGCGCTACAGCTCTGCCAGGAGAGACCCCTTCGCAGCCGATGAGCTCTGGATGGCTCCTTCCCTTCTGCTGGGGAAGCCGCTTGTCCGCCCTTTGCCTCCACTTAACTGTCCATAAACTGGGGATTACAAACAAAAACCAACTTCTTTTGTCAAGTGATGGAGCAGGAACAATTGCCTGGGAAGAAGTTTAACCCTCCTGGAGGAATGAGATATCCCCAGCCCTTGTTTGTGTCCACACACGGGGTGGGATGGATACTGCTCTGTTCCTCTGGCCACCCCAAGCACCTGAAGGGCATCTATTGTGCTGGAGAACAACGTAACCTTTTTAGAAGAGTTCAGGCCTGAAAATACACAAAAAAAAGGGCAAAAAAGCAGGAGAAAAAGGTGACAGTGTCCAAGTACCACGCCGAGGGACCAGGGTTGGGGTTGCTGTGTGTCCCCTGCGCCCCCCTGTACCAAGGATGTGTTTCGAGGTGGCATCCAGGGCTGAAACAGGGGGAGGGAACAGGTTCTAAAATACAAGCAGAGGGAAAGGGAAAGGAGCCTGGGAAAGGAGGCAGGAGGCTGTACAAGGCTCTGTATCACCTAGTGGCCCTATATAAACCGAATACATAAAGCATCCAGGGAGGCAGCTACGGCCTCCCACGGCTGTGTCCCCGGGGGCAGGAGCTGCCTGCTCCCATCCTTGCCCCCATCCTTCGGCACCAGCAGTGTCACCTACTCTCGCAGATGACAGGTACAAAGGACAGGGGAGGAGGAGGAGGACATTTCAGAGAGCATCCCTGCCACACCGCACATGCAGCTGAAAAGCTGGGGAGTCCACGCCGGGGACTATCTATGGCCGCAGCCTTTCCCCTGCTTGCTTTCTGTGCGATCTTAAATGTCAGCCAGCAGCTTTTGGTAATGCACTTTCCTCCATTTAATATAATAAGCTGAGTCTAGGCAAGCCCTTCGCCTTGCCTTGGGAAGGCTTTGCAGCAGGCTGCCAGACAGCAGGGAGGCAGCTCCGCTAATACTAATCTCCTAATGCTGCCCCCTCTAAGCACATTAGAAATAGTGGAGTCCAACACGCTGCAAAGGCTGAAGCTCATCTTTAACTCCCAAGTGACGGTTAAAATAGTCCTAAGTCCTAATAGGAGGCACATTGCAAGACACTAAAGTAAGTTAACTAAGCAGCTGGCTGCAAAGAGAGCAATCTTTCAGCGATCTCTCCAATTCCTGGCACAACGCACGCGGCAGCCAGTTTAAGAGAAGCCGTCAGACCGTGCGGCAACAGAAAGCATTTATCTGCTGAACGGTACCTAATGAGACAGCACAGAGGGAAGAGGCAGACAGAAATGGGGCAGAGCATCAAAAGGATATCCCCATTTTTCCACTTGCGATTTTTTGAGTGTATCTTAAAGACAGAGCAGCAGTGCTTTTATATTTTTCAGCGATACCATTTGGTACTGGAGCAAAACTGCCTTTTACTGCAGTGGATGAAGTGGTTTCCTTGCCACGTCTCCCATACTGTCAATAAAATCCATTTGAAATTATTCTGCCCCTACAAAACAAGGTAGGGAGTAGTCAGGAAAGCAAACTAACAACCTGCAAGGTTTCTGCTTATTTTAGATGGCAGAGAAACCGAAAATTGTACTGTGCCATTTCCAGGAGAACATGTGGTTTCCGTAGCCGGTGCAGCTGCCACGGGGAAAACAGACACAAAACTCATTTGCAAACTCTCCCGAGTGGGACTGTTTCCCCTGCTTTTAAACTCAAATCCTCCTTGTAGGAACAGGCATGCGGAAAAGCTTGAAGAACAGTAAAAAAGTGAGAGCTCGTAGGCAGAAATGACATTTCAGCCCAGGGAAAAGGCACACTGGGGTGCTCCCAGTTATCCCGGACAAGGGATCCCAGGTTTGTTACCTCCCGTGATGCCCCAGAGCATCTCCCTAATAAAGATCATTTGTTAGATCCCTAGCTGGTGAAAACTACAGTAGTTACAATAAAGCTGTCACATACCATCAGCGAAGAAGCTGCTCTGATGTTTTCCCTGGTTGTAGGGGTTTTATTAACCGGGACTAAGGCAAGACTAAGGGAGAGTGTTCCAAACTGTCCTGATCCTTTTAAGTCAGGCTAAAATCCCAGCTAAGCTCCAATTTTGGCGTGACTGGCATCTCTCAGGACAAATCCCCCTCCCCACACACTTGTGACTCACACAGGTTGGGGTCAAATCTCTCGTTGTCATAAGAGGTATTTAACAGCGTCCCTGTGCAGTTCACTACCTTGAAGGAATCTGGTTTTATTTAACCCAAAACCCAGCAAAACAGAGGAGAGCTGGAGCCTAGGCGCTCAAGGTTGAGCAGCCAGGCCGTGCCTTCAGCCCGCTTCGATGGCAGGGGTCGCGCAGAAGCATTAAACCGCTGCAAACAACCCTTTTAGCACAGAATTGGAGAAATCCAGCTGCAAAAAAGGAGCAGGATTTTCTTCCTATGCATAGCACTAAAAAGCAAAGTGAAAAGCAAATACAAGCAGAGGAGCTATAGGATGTTATCGCACTTTACCTAACGTGCACAAAATACCTGAGAGCAGCAGGGTAAGCTGGAAAATAAAACTAAGTAGTGGAAAACACTAGGTTTGTCCCAAAAAAGCAATGTTACCTTACGATGCATTAAACTCTACCCCATGCAAAGCTCACCTGATCCCATCAGATGTCCCGTGGCCCCTGCTGCACACGTAAAGACGAAGCCGGTGTATTTTCCCCGGCGGGGTTTTGGTTACTTTTCAATCCTGCTCCTTATAGTCGTGTCCCCCTTGTTTCAAAAAGCTGCCGGGGTTTTTCAGCCGAGCTTTCCCGCTGGCTGCTCAGTGCCATTTCACAGTGGGTTTGGGGAAACCGCCGGGTTTCGTGCGGCGCAGGGGGAGCGCAGGGTCATTCTCGGCGGGACGGGCGCTCGTGTTTGCAGGATGAGAGACTCCATCCCCAAATTTCACTGCCAAGGTGTGAGCTCCTCTGCGAGGGAGAGGTGGATTTGTGGTGTGTTTATTGCCTATGGGTGCTTTATTCGGCACAGGAGAAGCCGCGGGGGGGATGTGGCCCAGGAAGGTGGTGCTGGGATGGGGTCACATAGCAGGGCAGAGCCACGGTGTCCTGCAGGATGACGGGGCTGGAACCATCTGGAAAGGTTTTTTGCGGGAAGAGCGAGGACCAAGGGGGATGGGAGAAGGGATGCCATGACAACCTTTGGGGGTTTCCCAGGAAACCAGGGTCGCCATGGCAACTGCATCGCTCCGGTCCGAATTAGTGACTTCCGCTGGAAGGCGTGTTCGCCACTTTAATCTTCTTGCGATAAGGGGCTGCATCTCTCCCAAACACATTGCAAAAAAAGGAGGAAATATCCCTTTGTCTCCAGCTGGGTGGGTTTGAGGCTGCACAGCCACGGCGAGGAGCCCGTCACGGATCCTGCATCCCCTGGTCCACACCAGCATCACTCCCCACGCACCATCGGCTCACAAAACCATTCCATTTTGGCTTTCGCCTCCCTCCTCCCCACACACAGACCTGCTGCACGGCCACAAATTTGATGTTGGATGAAATAATGCCATAGGGTTGCAGGGGAGGGGAATGAAGAATAGAAAATGAGGGCTTTTTTTTTTATTTCTATTTAAATCAGCATTGATTGCACTCGGTCTCTGACCAGATTAGAATTTCATAAATGATCTAACAGTGGAGAAAAGGGAATCTGTGATGTGCCCATAATGGCACACCACATGTTTCAATATTAAGCGTCATTTAACAATGTGGTAACAGAGACTCTCTGCAAAATTAAATGGTTATTTCCTCCCAACCCCCTTCCAGTACGCTCTGCAACATGTTTTCCTCATCTCCCCACCCAGTCCGGGACTGTTAATCCAACAAGTGAGCTTATGTGATGGAAGGGAAATCAGCTACACGCTGCCTTTAGGGAAAGGGGAGGGGGGGATTCAGGAGCAAAGCGAGAGGTCCCCAAAACCAAGAAAACAAAAGCAGCCCTGCAACACGTTGCAGAACAAACACCTGTTTCAACGGTGAGTGTGTTTTGTCTTCATCTTCCTTCTCTTTACCCTTTAGCCGTCCTCTTCGTCGGAGAATTTTAAATCCTTTTTTTTTTTTTGGATCTTTAGAAAGGAAGGATCTAAAAAAATAAACGTATAAAAACGAGGGCACACACAGACCGACGATGGTGCATGTTCCACACAATACCGAGTACACAGTCACTTTGCATTATTATTGGTATTATTATTATTTTTTTACCGCATCCGCAGATTTTGTTGCTGTTCGTTTGGTTTTGTTTTTTTAAACATCCGTAAAGATCTTTTTGATGTTCACACAGTTGGGATTGTTTGTGGTTGTGCAGTTGCCTGTCTTAAAGGCAGCCTGTTTGAATGCACTGTGGTTGATTCCCCCTTCCTCGATCACCATGTACTCCGACTTGCTGAGGGTGGAATTGCTGCGAGCCTTCCTCATCTCCTCGCTGGACGAGAGGTGCTGGCAGCTCCCAACATGCATGTATTGGGCTTGCTCCTCACCTTCTGTCTCCCGGTGGTAGAAATAGTTGAAATTGGAGACTATCACGGGCACAGGGAGAGCGATGGTTAGCACCCCTGCGATGGCACAGAGAGAGCCCACAATCTTGCCCCCAATGGTGATGGGGTGCATGTCCCCGTAGCCCACCGTGGTCATGGTCACCACCGCCCACCAGAAGGCATCAGGGATGCTACTGAAACCTGAACTGGGGTCATCGGCTTCTGCGAAGTAGACGGCACTGGAGAAGAGGATGACGCCGATGAAGAGGAAGAAGATGAGCAAACCCAGCTCCCGCATGCTGGCCTTGAGGGTCTGCCCCAGGATCTGCAGCCCCTTGGAGTGCCGGGAGAGTTTGAAGATGCGGAAGACCCTGACCAGCCGGATGACTCTGAGGATGGCTAAGGACATGGCTTGCTGGCCATTGCCTTGCCTCTCAGCCAGCTCGGTGCCCAGCGTGATGAAGTAGGGAATGATGGCCACAATGTCAATGATGTTCATGATGTTCTTGGAGAAGGTGGCCTTGCTGGGGCAGGCAAAGAAGCGGACCAGCAGCTCAAAGGAGAACCAGATGATGCACAAAGTCTCCACCACGAAGAAAGGGTCGGTGAAGGACGACACCATGGAAGTGGCCGAGGACGACGAGTTGGTGAAGACATCAGGTGGGAGAGGGCCACTGCCTGTCCCGAAGGTCCCCCCAGTTCCCTCATAGTCATGGTCATCCCTGAATTCAGGCAGGGTCTCCAGACAGAAGATGACAATAGAGATAAGGATGACCAGGACAGAGACTATGGCAATGCCTCGGGCTGGCCCAGAGCTCTCGGGGTACTCGAAGAGGAGCCACACTTGGCGTTGAAACTCCTTGTCAGGAAGCGGCCGCTGCTCCTCCCGAATGAAACCCTCATCCTCCCGAAACTTCTCCATGGCCTCCTCCCCGAGCTGGTAGAAGCGGATCTCCTCGGAGAAGATATCAATGGGGACGTTGACAGGTCGCCGGATGCGCCCACCCGACTGGTAGTAGTAGAGGATGGCGTCGAAGCTGGGACGGTTACGGTCGAAAAAATACTCGTTGCGGAGGGGGTCAAAGTAGCGCATCCTTTTACGTGGGTCCCCCAGCAGCGTCTCGGGGAACTGCGCCAGCGTCTTCAGCTGGGTCTCGAATCGCAACCCCGAGATGTTGATCACCACCCGCTCGCAGCACTCGTGCTCCCCACCGCCTGCAGGCTGGCCGGCGGGGACGGCGGCCGGAGTCGGGGGGTGATCGTAGCGGTCCCCCCCGAGCAAAGG
The DNA here is from genome assembly GCA_013389945.1 of Fregata magnificens. Classification (NCBI taxonomy): domain Eukaryota; kingdom Metazoa; phylum Chordata; class Aves; order Suliformes; family Fregatidae; genus Fregata; species Fregata magnificens. The sequence goes on from WAAD01010887.1 coordinate 336,589, forward strand.
ATGAGGATGCTGTGGCTCTTCCAGCAAAGGGTCTCCGCCACCCCCCACCACGGTCATGCTGCCTTCCTCCCCTTCTTCACCCTCTTCCTCCTCTTGGTCGGGGACCGGCTGGGGGGCGGCGGGGGGCAGCTGCTCGGTGTAGCCCAGGTTGTGGTGGCTGCTGGTCGAGCCGCCCCGCGGATGCCGGCTGGCGGAGGAGGCAGCCGGAGAGTAGAGCAAGCTCCGGCGCTCGTCCATAAAGGTGTGGGGCGGAAGGGGAAGGGGGGGGGGAGGATCGGAGAGGCGGCAGCCGAAGCCTCTTCTTCCTCTTCTTCCTCTTCTTCCTCTTCTTCCTCCTCCTCCGGGCGGAGAGGGAGAAACAGCCGCCCAACTCCTCCAGCGGCTGCCGCTGCTCTGAAGAGCTGAGGCTCTTCTCAAAAAATCCGCCCCCAGCCCTGGCACCGCCTCGCTCAGTCACCGCTCCCGGAGACACCCACCAGCACCCCCAGCCCTGCCCCGCAGCCCCCAGCACGGGGGGGACCCGATCCGTACCCCCACCCAGCGACACGCCGAGGGGCTTCGGTCCCCTCCCGGGGAGCATCCTTTGATGCTCAGCGCGTCGCAAGCGGGGAGAGTTTTTTCCTGGCAGAACCGCTGCCTTAGAAAGAGTTTTTCTGCCCTTCCCCCAGGAAGGCAAAATGTAATTTTGATTATTAATTTTGGGGTTTGCCTGTTTGTTTCAAGTCACCGTTTCAAGCCGCGGCAGGGCTGTGGGTAATGGAAAGCAGACAGCAGCGGCCGGAGCCGCCAACAGTTGTTTTGAATCAGCGTTTCAGCTAAAGTGCTGGGGATTTTTTTTTTTTCTGTATAGACAAGAGAGCGTGTGCGTGTGCTTGTGCATGTGTCTGTGTGCACACGCGTGCGCGTGCATGTGTGTGTTTGCACACGCATGTGTGTGTGCGTGTGCATCCCCCCAGCAAAATAAATGGAGAAGTGAAACTGAGCCAGCCCTCGACCAAGGCAGTTTCAGCCTGAACCCAAATCTGCATTTCAGACTTTCCTGCAAGAAAGCCAAAAGGCTTCGAATTTTTTTTTTTTCCTCCCTTCAATTGATCTTCTTATGCAAATAGTTCAATTTTGGTCAAATGGGATTTTTTTAAGGCGAAAGCCTCCTCTGCAGGAGCCCAGCACTGGAAAACGCTCCGTCCCCAGGAGATGTGCATCAGGGACAACCTCTGATCTCTGCACCTGGCTGTCCCCCCCCAAGTCTCCCCATGGGTCCTCGTTTTCCCAAACCTCCCTGAGAGCAGAAGCGCTTTAAAACCCAGCCACGTGCCAAGTGGAGCTTAGGCAATTCAGGGAGTTCCCGGCTTGGGAAAAAGCCCGACCACAAGGGTCGGGGAGAGGCGAGAAGGGCGACCACGCTGCCGCTCCCACACGGGCCGGGTGGTCCCGCCGCAATGGAAGTTAAAACCCCTCCACCAGCCCGCTTTAGCTCATCACTGTGGTTATTTTTAACCAGCACAGCCTCCAGAAGGTAGGGAGAAAAACAGATGAAAAGATCAAACTTATTTATACTTTAAATTAGAAACAAGCTGTACAAAATATACAAACCTAGGGGAGGAAAACAACAACAAATATTGGTGTAAGAGCTGACTCCAGACTGTAAATGTCAGATTGACACTGCGGAAGAGGTCTGAGCGAGCCAAACCCGCTTTCATCTTTGCTGACAGAGGGCAAAAAACCCTCTGCCACAAGAAATCAGGGCAGTTTCCTGGGGGAATAAGCCCCGGCAAGGTCCTGCGGATGAAATACTGGACCTGGCTGTGGGAGCTAATGCTACACAGCCTCTAGGTGAGCTGCCCGCTCTGCCTCCATCTCCACCAACCTCCCGGTGCTGGCATGGCAGCGATGGGTTTTCCACACCAGCAGTAAGGCAGCAGCTCAGTGTGGCTATTAGAAGACATTCACCCACAATCACACGCAGGGACACTTGTCTCTGGGCCGTGTCACCTTGCCCCAGACTCGGATGCATGTCCTTGCCGCCACCTCCATCCTTGGCTTTAAGCCCCACTTTTGGGTCCCGTTTTGTTCGAGGCTGCAGATCTCCTGGGGTGAGGGAGTTGGGACAATGGGTCCCCAGTCTTGCTCGCCCATCGTTCCTACAGCAATTAATAGTGCTGCTCCCAGCAAGAGCATCCACTCCTCCTTTCCAACACACAGCACCTCCCAGCCATCCCAAACCCCAGAAAAAGCAGGAAGCAAAGCCCTGGAGCATCATTAACCCTTGAGCTGCCCATATTGAGAAAAATTCGTGGAAACAATTGTTCGCATCCAAGTTTGAGGCTCTCTTTTCTGCAGGTTTCATGATCACGAAATAACCATCATCTGCTCACGACATACACGTGTGTAGTACTTCAGGACTTGTCTGGCTCATCTCTTTCCTCTGCTAGGATTTCTGCCAATAAATCACTGTCATCTGGTCTAAGGCAAACAAACAAGGCTGCTTTAAACCATAAACATTTATTGATGACAAAAGGCTTGAGGGAACAAGGCGTAACTTCCATAATTGCAACAGTTTACTCTGGATCTCAGTTGGGGGCAAACTCTTCGGAAATCGGTGCCAGCCCTATTGAGAGAGCCACAGACCTTTGGGATGCTGCTAGGAAAAGCCCTTCCCTTAAAACCAGGAGGAGGATTAAGCTGTTAACCCCCATTAGCTGCAACACAGCAGCAGACATTAACCCTTGAGCTCCAGGCAGCTTTGGTCCAGCATCTCGCTGGCTCAAAGGATTTCACCGGGGGCTACAGACTGGAGGCCCCAGGCACGGCATGACCTCCTGGCTCTGTTTACTCCTCCGTTGCTTCCACATAACCCTATCAAAGCCAATTAAGCTATGCCAGGCGAGCAGCAGCAGCGTCACTGCAGGCAGAGAGCGGCCAGAGGGGCAGATCACCTCCTCCCCAGCAAAGTCCCCTCAGCTCCTTCCTTCTCATGGAGTCCCCAGCCAAGGTTTGGTTCAGCATCCCGGATACAGCAATAGCATCACCTCCTGCTTGGCATCAGCCACCACCCGCCCCGCACACGTTCTCCGGAGGCATCTGCATACAGGCACTGCACCAAGCCCAAAATTTGTCAAGCAGCAACAGAGGTGGCCTAGGTCACCTCCCAAAACCAGGAGGTCTGAGCACAAGGGCAGAGACAGGGGAATAAAAGCCCAGGGGAAGGGACATCTCTGCGACGTCTGACCTGGCCAGTGCTTTCCTGCAAGCCGGGAGCTCACTGTGCGAGGTACAGCATCAAACCCCCTCCTCGGGACTGTGGCTTTTCTGTCTAATGCAAGATGTCCCAGTCCTCCCTCTGCAAGTTTGTCTCCGCTTTTTCATCCAGTTCTTCTGCTGCATCTGGTCTCAACAAATTTAATTTTATTCCTAATGGCCATTTAAGAAATCCCCCTGTGCAATGATCTATGGGCTGACCTATAACATCAGATGCAGTTTCTACAAAGAAGCAGAGCAAGCATCACTCTTTTCCTCCTTTAATGGCTTTCTCAGGGTGGATTTCCAAGCAGAGGGGACACACAGCTTCCCTCTGCCCACAGCCAGACTTGGACCACGAGGGGAACCCCCCCACCATCGCTCCCCAGTGGGGCATGGGCTGCACAAAACGTCTCAGGACCTTCACCCCAACCCTCAGCTATTCCCCAGCACGGGGCTGCCTTAGCACTCTGCTTCCACCTGGAAATTTTGCTGCCTCTTTGCTGAACCCCATCAGCTCTCAAGCAGCCTTTTGGGGTTGTCCTTCTCCTGCTGAAATCCTCCTCATCCCCTGTTAGCACCAGGCAGCTGGGCAGAGTGGTACGCATCCAGGCTGCTGCAGCAAGCGGGATCTCACCTGCTCTCCCCTCCCTTGGGCTCTCCCCTCCCTCGCGTTTGAATGGGAACCCTGCCTCCATTGATAAATCTGGGACAAATCTGCTATTCTTTATTTCAGAGGATTGGAAACCTTTCAGCGCAAACGCTGTTACAACCTTAATGCACTGTAAATGTATTGTCTCTCCTCCCACAGCAGGGAACGTGCAAAGCCCCAACTGCTACATCAAGGCAGCGCAGTATTAACTCACTGGCGAAGTTTCTCATGTCATCTCAGAAATGTGAGCTCTACCTCTGCTGCTCATAACATGGACAAATGTTACAGATAAAGGCTCAAGGTTGTCACTTGGGTCACTAATCATCGCCTGAAACCTTTGCAGACACGACTGCAGAAGACCATTGGCATCAGACAGACAGTTCGGCATCAACCCAACTTTTCAAGATTAATTTGGAGCAGTCCATACATCATACAGCTAAAACATACATTATACAGCTAAAACAGATGAATGGATGCTCTAACCCTGCTCTGCTTAGCTTACTTCAGCCAGGTTCAGCTGCTTGCCCTCCCTGTAACCTTCAACTGGTTCTTCCCCACCAGATTATCCCTGATTTAATGACGATTACTTGCTCGGCAATTGAGGAATAAGTTGTACAACACGACCTCTGGCTCCAGACTGATCAGTCCCGCCATCCTCACCTTCTCCCTTGCAGAGACAGGAGGTGGGAGCATCCCCGCAGTCCCCGAGGCTCACATCCTTCCAGGAGAGCAGTGCTGTTATCCCAATGTACACCGAGATGGGGTCACCGACCCCATTCCCAGAAATCAGGCATCCCATCTCATCTCCTCATCACGCCACAAATGCATCAGATGAAGGTAACACCTCTGGGGTAACAGCTGGGGTAAGACAAATTCTCTGCCGATGCCACCCAGGGAGGCAGCAGGAGGGATGGGAAATGCATCTTGATTTCCCAGTATGAATTTAGTGCTCTAACTCGGGAGCACACAGTCCCTATTCCTGGCCCTGTCTTAGTCAGACTCCGGGTGTAATTCAGTCGTGGAGTGAATCCTTCAATCTCTCCGTGCCTCAGTTTCTCATCTGTACATTAACAGAATATTTCTCGCCTCCCACCTAGAGTCTATTTAAATCCTACACCAGAAGCCTTTTGCTGCGCTCACGGTTGCAGCAAATGAGAAAGATACTGAAATTTGGAAGAGGGAGGAAAATTAAATGCTGTCTAAATACTGCGCCTTGCTTCGCACTTAGCTCAGGTGAAGAGCATCGCTGCGAGCTCCATAGGGATAACTGATGCCTCTCTTTAACAGGGTATTTAGCACCAAGCACAACAGGACCCAAACACCCCGGGATCCTCTCCAACTGCTGCAGTCCAGCTACCGAAGGCAGCACGTCTTTAGAGAGCAGTCATTACTGTTAATAGATGGGGGGAAGTGAAAATTGAACCGCTAACCCAAAATATCTGAGCACAGACAGGGCCTATTTCTCATATTTTTTTCCATGATGCTGTGGATTTAGCAAGAGTATTACTTGGCCAGCAAAGAACAAGATTTGGTGGCTAAAAAAGATCAGCCAAGTTGTTCTGCATCGCTCGGTTATTTCACTCGGTGACTCTGTCGGCTTTAACGGAGCTGCCTGAGCTAAATCCCATCCAACCCTTTGGGGACCTAGGGGTTACAACTCAGGATATAGTTAGACCTATTTTAATATCCTAAAAATGTGATTAACTGGCTGGGCTTATGGTGGCCAAACAATGTTAATGCAAATTCTGCTGTAAGGGGGATCATGTTCCAAGGCCTTCACAATGACAGCAAAACGATACCCAGCGACTTCTTACGCAGCTCCTGTTGCACGCCATTATTTGGTCATTAAGATATAAGATTACATTGACAAAGCAATTTAAGCACAAATCCAGGGAGACAACAGGGCAACTTTACCGTGTTTTCATTACGAAGGTAAAAATGTCCGTGGGAGTGGCAGACGACCTGCATTTCAGCGATGGGGAGGAGGAAAGGCAGAGGACTCCTCAGGGACTCGAGGTGATGCCGGGAGAGCATCGGTGCCAAGTCAGACCCAGCCTCAGCGTAAAGATGTGAAAACCCCAATTTCTGGCAGCAAAAAGCGTCGCGCAGGTGAGGGGTGACTGCTCGGCCCCTGAACAATTTATTCCATGGATGTCACTTCTGTTTGGGGTTGGTGACAGTCACCCAGCGAGGTGGCACGAGGCAAGGCACAGCCTTCGCAGCCTCCTTAAGCCGAGTGAACCACAATGCCATCCCGTGGCAGCGACAACTCTTTATATCAGCCCCTACAACCAAACCCAGCAACCGCCCTCCATCTAAATGAATGTGGTCAGAGCAGTTTGCCCTAAAATAATGGGATCAGTCTCTTCACAATAGTATTTTAGGTTGAATTTTCAGAGGATGCTCAAGGTATTCAGGGTGAATTGGTGCCTAACTCCCTTCAGCTGCACAAACAACTCTGGTTTTAAGTAATATGGTTTTGCTTTGCACAGAAATATTGGAGAATCTATAAGTCACCGCTATGCCGCAAAGCATCCCTTGTACAGGCTAAAATGTTTATTTTTAGAATGCGCACTCTTCACCTTTTTCCCACTGTTTAGCCAATTATATTCAGAAAAATAAATTGTCTCACAGGAATAAAGTGATTTTTCCTGTGTTGGGTAGCTGGGACAGGAGCTGCCTCAACCCTCCTCTGCCCTGGCACCAGGCACCGGGGCCTCCCAGCGATTAGATCAGTGGGAGCTGGGCAGGAAGGAGATTTATCAAGGGCACTGAGCTGTCTCACCCGAGCACAGGATCCTGGTGACAGCCGCTGGGCCACCTGGAAAGCAGGCAAGGACTTTCAAACTGTGTTTTGTCTCTTGGATTTCTCTGCCTTTCCCCAATCCTCCCAATTTTTCTGTGACTTTTCAATTTGCTAGTTCAGTGAACATCGTGTTAGAGAGGAGAGAGATGAAATCTGAGCTTGCAGGAGTTTGATCCACACAGCCCGGGTGCAAATAACGAGGGATGAGGCATTGCCATCACGTTTTATTCAAGTGGGACATGACTTCCGTCAATGACACGTCTTTGGCATCGTTGGGGAAGAGCCATCATTTAGCAAATTTGGTGTCAGTAAGGAGCTAGCGTGAGGAACGCAAGCACCAATACATTCAGCTTGGGGCCAAGCCAGCTCTTGGAGAACCAGGCTTGTCCCCCAGAGCATCCCAGTCCCCTAAGGGCTAGCGGGACTGGGGGAGCCTGAGCCCGCTCTGGGTACCTACAGCCCCCAAGCGACTATGCTAACCCAAAAAACCAAGGCGAAATCACACAACAGATTTTGCCGGAGGTGAAACTGCTGATGGTTAAAATGGGGAACACGACGGGTAGGGAAGAGCCAAGAGGCAACAGAAAAACCCTTTCATAGCTCATCACATTTTGCCTTCTAACAAACACAGAAGCAAACTCACTGCGGTATAATTATTCTGAAGCCATCAAACTTCTATTAGAGTTTGATAAAGTCACGGAAAGAAACAGGGCAACGGCTGCCCGGCTGCAATTAGAGAGCCACATTACAAAGACGAGGATGCTCCAGCCACCTGCATCCCCCAGCGACACGGTCTTTTGGGTTTTGGTCTCAAAGGAAATGGCTAAATAGAAAATTAAAACTTGCACAGGTCACCAGGCAAAACACATTACCGCAGCCCTGGCTTCCTGGCTTAAGTTAATTATTTCATGTTTGTACAGTGCTTTGAAACAAAAAAAAACCCCTGCATTAAGTGCTAATATTGTCATCATTCACTTTCTAGCTGGCAATCCAGGGGAAGTTCTCTTCTGCCTGAAGGCCCTTCTGTCTGTCCTCCCCATCTTCACGGTGAGTTTAACCCTTGATCACCAGTGCTGGGAACTGGTTTGTTATAAAAAGCCCTCCCTTAGCTGTAACATTATTATACAGGGGTTATTTTCTTCAGGGGAGACACATTTGCACAGGGCTTGCAGTTTTCAAACACAGGCAGTAAGTTTGTTTGGGTTTAGCTGTCACATCTGGATGCTGGTAGATCTGCATTTAGCTGTAACATTGGGATGCTGGTAGATGTGCAAAGCCTGCAGGTAAGGCTGGAGCTCCTTAACGCTTCTCTGCCATTAGGCAAAGGCTTAATTTCTAGCTGGGAAACCCAAACCAGCAAAAATTCAGAGCAGAGGAATTTGTGCAGCATCCCGGGGAGTCTGCAGGAGAGCTCGAAGACCTGAGCTCTGCAGCAAAACCCTGTGATTTCTTTTTAAGCAGATTTCCTGCTTTTTAGCTACAGCACTTCTTCTCCGGGATCTCCCTTCTTGCACAGCCCATTTCTGAGAAACCCTGAAAACCTGCTCAGAAATCCCCTCGTATCACAGGGTGTTTGCAAGAAGGAATGCACCCAAAACGGGGTGAAGGGCAGCAGATGAGTTGCTTTTTTGTCTTCTTAAGCCCTCTCATTGGGACCAAGGGGCGTGATGCTGGGTGATGGGTGACACAGTCCTGCCAGGAGATCACTCATGGGTGCCACAGGGGCTGTGTTTGTTTTGCTGACCGACGGTCTTTTTGGCAAGAGCTAGTAATAACGAATTCGATCTGCTAACAATTAACGCAGGATTCTCGCAAATGCCTTTTCTTACGCAACCTCCAAAGCAAAAGTAAAAGCCACAACGTTCCTCTTTCTCATTTCTCTAAGCCCCAAATGACAATCTAACCAATTTGGGGACGTTTTCTTTGGATGGGGGGGGGTGGGTGTGGTCCTAGAGCCTGGCTTTTTTTTTTCTTTGATATATTAGCAAAAACAGGTCCTCGCTCAGCTTGGGGACACCAGGAAAGCTGATCCGCTCTGTCACCTGTGACAGTAACCCCAGCAACAGCTCGGCTGCTGGCAGAGGCAGAAGAGGATGCTGACTCACTGCCTGCTTCGCTTTCGCAGCTCACTCTTCATAAAAAGCATTGCTGGAAGAGTCTTGCTATTCCTTTCCCCTAACCCTCCCCTTAAAAAAAAAAAAAGAAGAAACCTCTGTTATAAATGAACTCATGAGAAAAAGTATCAGTGAATATCAAGGAAAAGTTTAATTCCATGAAGGAACTCATTTGGGTTCAAAAGGCAGTACCCACCATTAATTCGCTGAAGTCATTACAAACAGAAATGACTCCCGAGATGGAAGGGTTTGCTGCAAATATAAATCACTGAATTATTAACAGCCTGGAGATAGCAAGAAAGGGGAGGAAACTTCAGAAGACCTTCTTAAAAGAAGAATTCTCCCCGAAATGACTAAAAGTCTCTTCTCTCCTTTCCTTTGACCTTATTTCTTTGTCTGCTGCTTGCTTTTTTTTAAATGCAAATCTTGTGCTTCCTCTGCTGCTTTGTTCCCCTTCTTCTCTTGGGGAAGCACAAAATGAGATCCAGAACAGCTAAGAGAGAACAAATCAGTTGACTTTGCCTTTTTCTCACAGCCTTTCCTCCTGGTAAAGTCATTTTGGCCGGAGAGCGATGGGAACACAGTGCAGGCAGAGCACAGAGATGCTGGCAGGAGTGGGACCCAAAAGCGGCTTCCAGCATCCTGGGGAGGGAGGGAGCAGGGACGGAGCCAAGATGTCACGGGGGTCCCCACCAGGACACTCTTCTGCAGCTGCCCCCTTGGGAGCAAAGCTATGTGACACCCCTAATAAATCGTGAATTTGATGATGCTTTTTTTAATTGCCAGGATTTATTTCTATTTTTTATTTATCCATTCAGTCCATCATGAGGAGTATGTCGAAGGACCCTCAACACACTATAAAGCTGCCCAGATGGTCTTGCCAGAGGTGGTCGTGTCTGGGCTGGGTTCCCTCTCATGCTGACCCCAACTCCTGCCACCCAGCAGTGATGGAAGACCCTCACCTTTCGCTCACAGGGTGAGTTTCCAGCCCTCACGCAGAGCAGAGCCAGCAAAAACCCTGCACAAGATAAAATTATTGTTATTATCTTCCAAAAACCTCATGAGGTGCCTGATGATTTCGGGGAGGGGGAAGAGCAGAGGATGAGATGTGACTCATGGCTGGGAAACGCACGAGGGTGGCAGAGCCTGTTAGAAAAAAATCAACCCAAAAGATGCCTCCTTGCTCAACAGTTATCATAAGCCAGAATTTAACAGGGAAATCCTGCTAAATCCTCCAATTTCTGCAACACATACAACCACGTTCGGCACTGCAGGAACCCAACGATGGCAGAGCCCAGGGCATGTGGATAAGGTGGGTCTGGGGATACGGTGGGATATTGAAGAAGCTTTGCTGACAATATAGACCCTACACACACCCTACACACGCCTTTCTTCCCAATTCACCCATGCTCAGGTGACAACCATCACCTATAGATCAGCCTCCCTAGGAGCCCCTATGCCATAACGCCAAGTCCCTCCGTGCCCAGCAAGCAGCCTCTGTGCCACGGCGATGCTGCCAGCAGATCCAGCCTCCTGCTTCTGCTCCTGGCATGCGAAATGGGTGAGAAAACGAGGTTTTTACTCCGTGCCCTCTGCAATGGGGCTTCAGGCTGTACCTACCTGTGTCTATTGTCTGCTGCCTGCCCTACACGGGAGCTTTTAATAGCTCCATTATGGCAGCAAAGACGGTGAGAGGCATCTCTGCAAAGCTGAATTGGAAATGCTTTTTAATGAGGATGATTCATGGTAGCTCCTAACCCCAGTGTCAGCCGCGGCACTGCGGACGGGGCGCTGCCTTGTGCTGACATTTCATCACGAGGGAGCTTGGAAGAAAAGCTTACGGCTACCAGCATCTCCCGGCTTTTTGCAGCGTGGAGAAGAGACTGAGGTTTGGACCTGAGGCTGTTCTCTGCTCATGTGAATCTCCAAAGCAAAGAGGTAAAAGGGTTTTTTCAGCTCCAAACTTTGCAGGAATGCCCCAAAACGTGATGTGAACAACACTGCAACCACCTCCTCCACCAGCCTGACTCAAGGAGAGGGACAAAGCCACAGAGCAGGGACAGGAGGAGGTCCTGGACCTGTATTTTGGAGGCTGCTTCACCATTTAAAGATACCTGAACTGCAAATAAGGGTCAGGAAAATGCCAGCAGGCTTGACTCAGTGCCCACATTTGGGTCTGGTTTAGCCCACCATTCATTAGTCCATTAAACAGATTACTTTGGGACTATTTCCCAAGGTGATGCACAAAATTTGGGGGAAAAAGTACTAAACCCAACATCCCCTCATCCCTGTCACCAAGGCTCTGCAATGCCCTTGGGGAAGGGTGCCTCAGTCTCCCCATCTGTAAAATGGGCTGCAGGTATCGACCTTCCTTCGTGGAGTGCCCTGAAATCTAGGGAAGATGTGATTAGGGCAGTGATTATAATTATTTACACTACTCTAATGGCATTTTAGAGCCCATCACGGTTGTGGCTGGATTTCTAACATTTGTTAGAAAGAGACAAGAGATTTTTTCTCTGGTCGGTCTGAAGGCTTTCAGGCTCTCTTTGATGTGCTGTGCCTAATAGCCCCTTCATTTGATTAATTTTCATTTCTGCTGTCGGTCTTTAAAAGCTGCCACACAGACTTTGTGAATGGATTGGAAGAGACGGAGAAGCGATCCCCCCCGAAAGCTGCTCCAATTCTCATTAATACAAATCCCCGCAGGGCGAACTCCCAGCCCCGCGCTCCTGTGTGAGGAAGCCGAAAATAGCAACGTTTATAATAATAATAAATAACAGGGCGGGTGCTAGAAACCATGAAGGGCCTCCGATGGATTTTGTGTGTGTGTGTATGTGTGTGGGAAGGTCCCAAAACGCAAGTGACAGCAATAATCGAGGCTTTTGTCAGCGCGTGAGTGTTAGGAATAATTGAATCGCTGCCTTGTTACATACAGACCGATTTAGACCCTCATTATGCATTTGGCAAGTACTTAGCATAACGAATCAATTTAAAATGGCACATGAGACTCAAGTAATTCATAATGAAACTCCAAATCAAGACTACAAGGCAAGACTAAGCCTCCCCAGCTCAAATTAACAGGATGGAGAGGCAGCCCATGATGAAGATGAGCTGAGGGTGGGGAATAGGCTGGAGGAAGCCTCGAAGCCTCTGCCACCGCCTCCCGCATGGCCTTGGGTCAGGCATTTAACTGTCCTGGGGCTCTGGACCCTCATACCTCGTACGTGTGGTATTTCTGTTTCAGAGAGTATTTCATGTCTGGCTCCTTTCACAAATGAGAAAGGCAAGGTCTGGTCTGTGGTCGCTGTTGGGTGTCCCTGGCTGCGTCAAGTCTTCTCCTCTCTTGCTATTCAAGAAACAGCCCCAAATCTAACTAGTTTCTTCTCCTGAACTTGCCCCCATAAAGTCCCTTTGCCACCATGGCATATGAGCTTACTGCAGCTCTGTTGTCCCTCTCCGCTGAGCCGCAATACTCCCCTGCCTCCCAAATACCACACAGCTGAATGGGCTTAAAACAGGGAGATGGGGGAAGAGGCATCAGATGAGTCACGTGGGCGAGATGGGGTACCCAAAACAGGACTGAGGTGGAAATTAAGCACGTAAATCCAGAAAGGCTTCACGAACATCCCTACACAGGCGTACGCAACAAATCCAGCACATGATGGCAAAACTTAGCGGAAAGGACCTGGCTGCTATCCAAGAGGCACGGAGCAAGGCAGAGCCTGGCATAAGCTGTGCTCAAGTTCGGCTTTATGCACTCAAGGCAGCAGCGAAACGTAACAGCACGTTCTCATAGCAGCTGTCTGCTAAGGCTTTACCTCTGTGCATTTTAGGAATTATCCAGCTGGGATTAAAAATGCCTCCCACCCCTTCATATTTAAATATAGGTTTTCAGGCTAACAACAACAAAAAAAAAAGACAGAGACAAGGCTTTGCTCAACTAGAGCTGAATAATTAGGGATGACTAATACGATGTACTGTGGGAAAGCGCAGAAGAGACTCTTGCCAGGATGCAGACCCTGGCTGATAAAGCCTGCTACATCCACAGGACAGGTCATCTGGGGTTTCTGGGATACTGCTGTTTCAAGTTTACAGCCTCTCTTTCTTCTGAGCCTCCGAACAGGCTGCTTTGCTTTAACATCATGGGTAAAAGATGAGTCTATGGGGAGTTTGCTGGGTTGGGACCATCCGTTTCCTCCTGTTCCTTTGAAGAGGTCCCAAATATGCACCAGAGCCAAGTGGGTGCCCTGCGGGATAGAGGCACAGCTGGGAGGTCTGGAAACTCTAACTTGGCTGGAGCACTTGGGTTACTTGGGGAAAAGAAAAAAAGCCCATCCGAGTAAATTTACACCCAAGCGACAGCCTAGGAGTTTCTGGTGCAGGGGCTGCTGCTCGGCAGCGGAAGATGCTCCTGCAGAATCCCTTTGCTCCAGGTGGTCCCCAGTTAACCCCTCTTCTCCCCCCAGAAAGTTTAGGAGGGAAATTTTTCATAAGTAATTCCAAATCTCTGCTCCTTGTGCTCAGCCTGACATCTCATCCCGGCTTCTGGCTTAACAGCATAGGTCAGCTAAAAGGTATTTTTCAACCTTGCTGCTCCATGCAGTAATTCCTGGTTGCATAGGGCTGCTGCTGTAGGGTGACAAAAGGAAGTTACTAGGCTCCTGAAAGGCACGTGCAATCCTTAATCTCTGTATTATAATGTAAATATTGCTCTGAAGAATATGTGGGATCCTCTGATATTCCCAATGCTGCTGAAGTTGCTATGAAGTGCTACACGCATAGATATTAGGTACGTGCAGCAGCAGCTCCAATGCTTTTTTTGAAGATCTCAGGAAAAAAATGGAGATCTGTGTGTGCATGCATATTTAATGAAAGATATCTAAAAGAACAGTATCACATCCAGTATCACGGTGGAATAATTTTGGCTGAAAGGCATCTCTGGAGGGATGCTGTGCAGGTGCACAGGAACTCTTAAAGCAGTCAAGCATTGTACAAAAAATATTCATGGACACTTGTTGTACGTTGTGACAAATCAAGCTGCTACTTGTTGTATTAAGTTTCCCTAGACATATATTTTTTTTAAATTAATGCTTAAGTTCTTAGAGGTTCAGGATTTATTCTGCAAAGTGCAGGGGTGAAGTTACAAGATCCTTTACAAGTCTGTTTTGTCTATTTTTCAACATACAGCACCTAAATATTCTCTTCTTAGTATTACATCAACAATGCAATAGCTTATACTGGTCTTGTTTTGTACAATATTCTGCTCAAACCTCCTCCGCACTACCCTGCGTGTTACAGTTAAGATAGAACAACAAATGTTTTATGAAGAATATAAAGTTTTGGTGTGATGGGTCCCGTTGCCTCCAAAGGGCTGTCCCTGAAGTCACCGCAACTTTCCAAAGTTTTAGCAAAATTAAGGTTCCTGCTGCCCAGCTGCTTGCTCATATCTCCCATTAGGGTAGCTGGACCCATAAGGATCTTTACATCAAATGCCCAGAAGCAAGTCTTTCCCATCTCCACATTCTTCCCAAAATGATTCTTTTTTGCTGAAAACGCTTACGTACATTTCTGTGCTAAAGGCAGGTTTTTTCTGCTGCTTCTAAAATCTGATACAACTCAACAGAAGATGAGAGTTCTTTCCCCAAAATGTGTTCATAATACTGCTATCTAAAATAGTTCATAGGAGTCAAAACCAGAATGAAATATTCTGATTTCATCCAAGTTTGCCCATCCTTATAAATTTATTTAGAAAACCACAATTCCTAGGAAATCCCCAGAAAAGGTGGGGAGGAAAAAAATCAAAGGGGGAGATCATGGGAAAGGGAAAACTTGGTTCACATCCAGCTCTAAGGGATGTACTGCAAACTCAGAGTCCATCTCCAGTGAAAACACAGGACTTAGAGCATCTCTAGCAAGATTAGAGAGTTTGGATAGAAAATGGTGAACTTGGTTACCTGAGCCTGCAAGGGAGCATGTGTGTGCATGCACACGTGTGGTCACAGAGGATAAATGGGACATGGGGAAGTGTGGACGGTGCATTTTATTAGAAATTAATGTCCTCCAGTGATGGTTCTTCGTTAGTATTTTGCAAGCTGCATCCAGGACGGACTGCTTTCCCCAGGTCCCAAGGAGCCATCTCCTCCGCAGATGTGCACAGCTGGTTTCGGGGTCATGATTCTGACACTGGTTGAAAACCAAGCCTGGACAGCGCAGGATCGGTGCATCTTCTGTGGTTCCAGCGAGTCGCTGTGCATCACCCAGAATGAGAGCAGGTTGTCACGTAACCTCCTCCTGCCATTTTGTGGCTATGTAGGACACGCAGCCTCCAGGGAGGCCCCAATGCTGATACAGCGTTCTTGATTACTGAGGTTTGTGCTGCAGCATGTTTGTTCGCAGATGGATTATCCAGGCCAAATCCTGCACTCAGGGATACCCCACACATCTCTCCATGACTTCATTAAGCCTCCTGATTTTGCCAAGTGACACAGGCGGTGTGACCCTGAGTCTGTGTGCAGCTACTGGAACAGCCTCCCATGTGTCCCCGGCAAGCTGTCCTGGCACACGGCCACAGGGCACGGCACGGGAACAGCGGGGCAGGGGGGGTCGCAGCCACCTGCAGTGGGGACATCCCTCTCAGCGTGACAAGAAGTGTGTGCCCACTCCAGGCACTCGGAAAGGCAGAAGGAAAAGGATGGATGGTGGGGGTGTTCATCAGCTCCCCAGCATGTGGGTTTGTTTTCTTTAAGTTAAGGATGGGCTGGTCAAGACAGATTTCAGCTCCTGCTTGTTGCACTGAGCATTTACCCTGAATCCTCTCCAAATCCCAGATCTTGAGAGAAGCCAGGTCGCAGCTGCACGTGTTCAGCCTCTAAGTGCAAATGATTATAAATCCTTTTCTAAGCAGAACCTACCCTTCCATCCCCCCACCACCCACACAAATCGATGTCCTCTTCCTTGCTGGGGAAAGGACTTGACCTTATTTCCAGCTGTCCCTCCTCCAGAGCAATGAGGGAAGGTGACACAGTTTGGAGCTCCAGCTGTGGCATGCAGCGTATGAGCCGGTGTCCTGGGCTTCGTTAGAGCATCCTGAAAGATGCCCTAAACTAGGAAGGGTGACATTTTCGGCACCCACTGTCTTCTGCAATGAGCACTTCTAAAAAGCTGACTTGCTATTAAAGCACCCAAAAAGAGCTTCATGCTACTAAAAATTCTTGCCCCTGGAAAAAGACTGCTCTGAAATACCAAGAGCCTAAGCTTAGCCATTTCTTGGGAAATGTCCCCCAAACTGTGTTCCCAAAGCACAGACTAAATCCATTCTTGTTTGATAAAGAGTTTAAGAAAATGATCTGGGCTTCCCCACATCTGGTTTGATGTTAGTACAAAACACAGACTTAAAGGCCAGCAGGAAGGCTTTCCATTGTGTTTAACAGAAAACAACTCCTTGCCCTGTAATTCCCACACCAAGCCTGGTTTGCAGCAGAGCTGGAGATCTTTAACATTACACCTCATCTCAGTGCAAAATTTCCACTACTTTTTCCATTCCCTCTTTATTCCATGGCTGAGTTTATTTAGCTACATCCTACAGCCACTCCCATAAAGAGCCCCTTAACTGTTGCAGGAGATATAGTCTTTGAACTGCAAATCCTAGGGCCTCAGCTCAGAACATGATGGAGCCACCATTTAAAAGGAGAAGAGGAAGAGCATGTCCCTGCCAAGTATTTTAGCACTTGAGCCTACCGGATACAGACACATGGCTTAGCCCAGCTTCGTATGAATTCTTTTTGAGATGCAGATTTTGAATGAAAAATGCAATTTTGCTTAGGAAGAACACTTTATCTCCATAAGCCAGCCGAGGGAGAAACTGCAGCACGGCCCTCGGCACCGTCCTGGAGCAAACACAGCAATTGATCTCGGCCATCTGAGGTCGAGGAGCTTGTTTCTTATCCTATATTAACACCAGCTGGGTCCAGGTGGCAGAAAGACAGAACAAATGCAGTCGGCCAAAGATGTTGATTTAATTTCTGTTTGTCTCCTTCAATTTTGTTCAATGCTGAACCTATTACTTTTGATACATCCCACGAAGATGCTGCACTGTTCTTCTTGGGAAGCACATTATCCAAGCAGAGCAAGCTCAGCAGTGGCCAAATCCTTTCTGGTTCTTGAATTAATCCCCACTCTCTCCATTTTACCTAATAATCTCTGTGTTGCTCTATTTATACTGCTCTGCTGACCTCCAGCTAAGGCTCTCCTGCACTCCCTGTCTAGGAAAACCAGGGATTAGGCTTGTGAATTTGTCGGTTGTGCAGGCATACATCTAGGTGATGTGTTAAAAATCCTGGCTTTAGATTCATAATCTCATATGTCCCTTTTTTTTTCCCTGTTTTCTGAGACAGTGAAAAAATGTGTGAGCTGTGGGGTTTGGGGGACAAACTGCCCCAGCAGCTCCCAGCCCCATCTGCAAAGGTGGGCACCCAGGAGCGATGCTAGGGATGAAGAGCTGAGGATCCCCTGGATGGCCTTTTCACTCCTCGTCTCAGACTGACCCAACCTTAAATATATGCGGAGAAAAGAAGAGGAAAAAAGACTATTTTTAGCCATCACTGCGTGGATGGGAAGATTCACTTCTGAGGCTTGAAGACCGACCTTTGCGGGCCCAGGGACTGAAGCTCAGTCGAGCGTAACAAGTTCATCCAGAAAACCTGCTGCCCTCGGTTATTAGCTCTGCTTTAATACAGATGCTGCAGGACTCAGCCCTCTGACTCGTGAGTTGGGAAGTCTGTCTTCGGGGAGGCTGTGAAGACACACAGACACCCAGCCTGGTCCCTTCGCCCGCACGTTTAGACACCTCCCTTCACACACACGCACAAATCCCCGTCTCCTTCTCTGAGGCAACATGCAGAGCCCCAACGCCTCTCAACTTCTGCTCGCGTGCCTGGAGCGGGGGGGTGTGACAAGCATAGAGATGTTTTCCAGAAAGCAGAAAACCTCACAGATTTCCCCAAGTCTTCCCCCAGACGCCTTCAGCTCCCAACCAGACTCTCTTACAGAGCCGCGTGCATTAAAATCAGATGCAAATCTCCCCGCTGCAGAAATATCTGACTGATAGGAGCCTTTGTTCCTTCCCAGGCATAATTGCAATTTGAGGAATGCTCTCCTCTAAGAGAAATGTCTATTTAACCTCTGCGCTATCTAGAGGTGGTTAAACTCCGTATGTCCATCTGCAGCAGCTGATAGGGAAACACTGAAGGAAGCTGATACCATCTTTCATTTCTCATCGCTAACCCCACGGCTAGCCTGCTGCCAGCTGGCTTATTTTCCATTGTACAAAGCACCAGCTGCATCCTTCTGGGTCCTAACAGCCCACTTTCATATCTATTCAAAGCCTGTCATTTCTACCAACATCATTAACGACAAGATTTTGGGACAAAATGTTTTGCACCTTGGTTTTTTGTTTGTTTTATAGTCACAGCTGGGAGAAGGAGGCTTGTTTTTTGCTTTGCAAAGGAAGCTGCTAGGAGAATGACAAGCCTTTTTTCTTCCTAGGACACTCGGAGAATTGGCACTTCCAGAATTCAAGTCCTTAGGAGGCCATTCAGACCCATGGTTGTTAAGAAAATTGATTATAAATTCCATTAAGTAAGTTGAGACAAACCGAAGCTGGCACTGTTGACTGCCAGCCCTGCTTGCCTCGAACTGACACTCCCAAAAGCCTGAGAGATCCAGGCACCGGCTTTGAGAAAAACCCTTTCTGCAAAGTTCAACAACACAGCTGAATAGCCCCAACGCAGAAACCCAGGGCCAAGCCTTAGATTTGGCCCCCGCATCTGTGATATGTCTATGATAGTCATGCAGTATAAGGCAGCCTGGCTGTGGCAGAGCCTCCACCCAAACCCATTTATCCTTTCCCAGATTATCAAAACATCTTGCAAACTCTCTAGCAAGAGCTGGAAAGTGAAGGGCAGCAAACAAGCAAACCCACCACCCACGTCCCCAGTAGCGAGTCTGGCACTGGGATGAAGATGGGGCACTGAATGGCACAAACCGACTGCAGCAGATGCTGCAAGCTCCTGCCATGGGCCCCACAGCAAGGAGAGGTTGTCCTTCCTTGCCACAGCTCCTGGCTGACCATGAGATGTGCCCATAACTCCTGGAGAGCTTTCCTGGAGAGCTTGGAAAGCGCTGCATCACCGCCAGCATCCAACATGCATCTCTAGCACAGTAAGGAGACACCTCCGGGCCTTTTATCAATCCTGCATGCAATGGAACAATCTCTTCTTTGTGGACTGATGCTGGTAACCCCCACCACAGTAAGAGTGGACTGTATCCACCCCTACTCTGTACCCAAAAGTCCTCCACCAGGCTCTGCCACCCACTGTGTCAGGTCTTGCCAACACACCTACTGAAAGACCACTTTTATTCCAAAAAGCTACAGTTGAAAGTGTGAAACCTTGCTTCAGATAGGAAACTGAGGCACAAGGTTTCCTCCAGCAGCCTCATCTCAAGAACCATGAGCAGATCTCTCGCATCTGACCTCAACGTCCCTGCCACTAAACCACAGGCGTCTCTCAGCCCAGCAAGCCACATGCTTACAGCTGCCGGGGGAGCTGAACAGCAGCTCATTTCAGTTGCCTTTGCAGAAGGACGGCTGAATTCTCCCCACTCCCATCGCTCATGCTGCAGCAGGATCTATTCCCAACCCAAGCACCTGGTCAACATCATCTCACCAGGTGAGATGTGACGGGGGATGTGTGACACACCAGCACACCTTTATTTTAAGGTGCTGCTGTGCAGCTGCTGGAGAGGTGTTTTTGATTTTCCAAATCTTCAGCGGTGTGAACATAGTGTCAGGGAGAAGGTGGAGACGGCCACCCCATCAGAGCGCAGGCACGTGTTTAGCTGTGCAACGGGCACAATGCTCACATTTTCAACCTGAGTCATCACAGACACATGGATAAAGCAGCCTTCCCAGCCCAGCCCAGCCCAGCCCAGCTCAGCCCAGCCCAGCCCAGCCCAGCCAGCCTGGGGCATGGAGCAGAGCTTGGGATGGGAGAACTGATGATTTCTCAGGGGTGAGAGAATGGAGTGCCCAATAACATGCAAACCTCCACCACCCCTCGGTGTCACCAATGCCTGATGACAGCATCTTCAACCACTTCTGTATGGCCACCTGGAGACCACCACCCAAAACCGCTCGCTAGGCAAGAGCAGATCTCAGTGCCCAGCTCAGAGCTGACTGCTCCCGTCCCTGTTCCAGCGGCTCCGTTTGCCTTTCTACCCACCCTGCCAACTTACACACCCGGGCGCGCAGCTGAACTCACAGAGGGGAAAGGTACGTGCCCCACCAGCCCTGCCATGAGAAGACACATTGTGCTCAGCTCCCTCCTGGCCGGGAGTTATTTGTCTTCTGGCGTTTGGAAGGGTTATTAATACAGAAGCAGAACTAAGCAGACAATAAACCCACAGTGCTAGAGCAGCAGCACATGTTGTTTCAGGAAACTTAAAAATCCTGTCAACAGGGACTTCAGCCCCGTGGTGGCTAACCCCGTTCTGTTAAGCTGGGTTGTATTTATTTTTAATAACAATTCTTCTATTAAATCTGCCGTGATTGGAGGTTGCAGAGACAGGAAAGTAAAAAAAAGGGATATTGAACCTGGAAGCCCAGGCAGGGACCTCCACTGTTTTCCTTATCCTCATCAAAATAATCCTAAAACAAGAAAAAGCTTCTCTTACCCGTCCTTTCATTTGCGGGGGGGATCCACAAACACTTCGGCAGACCCAGTACAGCAAAGGAGAAAGCCCTATATGCTGACCTGCCTCTGATAACTAAGTAAAACTACATTTATGGGATTAGCTCAGCTAAGCCCTGGTAAATGCAGTTTTGTTGCACCATGTTTGGATTCAGAAAACAACCAAGCATAAAAACCAGGACAAAAAGCAGAGGTGCGGATATTCAGATCCTGACAGGGAGAGGCTGGGAGGGCAGGTGATGGTAAACACTAAAATCCAGCAATCAACTAAAAATTGAGCCTAGGGGAGAATTTATGGTAGATGAAAGTAGTTGAGGGAAGGTTTCAGGGTTCTTGCCTTTACACCCAGTTGTGCATTTAATGCTCAACTCTGTGACACCCTCATAGAGCAAGAGAAATGGGTCTGAGGGCTTCATTTTAGCTCAGATTGGACCCAAAGCCCACCAGAAATCCGTTCAGATGGGGCTGTTGCACATAACGAGATGCTTCCCCACCTCTTCATGGCACACTTCAGTGGGGAAACCCAACAATGCTCAGTACCTCCAGTGCAGCACTGCTGCTAGTGAGAATGAAGTTAGTAAGTTGTCTGGTGGACTAGACACCCCAGGGATGTCTCCAGTCCCCCTCTACATGCTCCAACACCTCCTGCTCTCTGCCATACCCCAACTTGTGCTTCCCCCATAAGGAAACCCGCAGCAAGGGATGCTCCTTCCCCATCTCAACACCGAGGCTCTCAAAATGGAAAGAGCACGATGCCATCCAGTGCATCCGTGGCCACATGAAGAGTGCAAATCCCTTCTGCAGGCACAGCTGGATGTGTTTCAAACCCCACCAGACCTCACCCCAGACAGTGCTTTCCTTTCAGGCCTGCAGCAACTGATTCTCTCGTTTTAACATGACCTGACATGATTTTTTTTTCCCCAGGTACACTATCTGTCTTTTCCTCTTTCTTTCTGGTTTCTTGATCACTGCAAAGCTGTCAGCTTCATCCTGCTCCATGGCAGGGGCTGGCCCAGCTGCTTGGAAAGGGCAGAGCTCTGCAATACCAGGGTATATGGGGGATTTTCATTGGAGGGAGAGCTATGAGATGCTGTTTTCTTCCCTTTAGTTGCAAAAGGGGCGTTAGCTCTTGCTCCCTTCTTTCCCACAGGGCCAGCTCTTCATGGGGACTATGTATTTCCACAGCACCTTGCACAGAAACACCACGAATCGCAGCTAGGCCCCCAAAAAAGTCCAGACCCTACAGATTTTAGTGCAAAATAGGGTGCTGAATAGCTAGAGAGACCCTGTGATACACCCCTGTTGCAATTGCGGAGGTGCAGGGTTACACACTGCAACCCAAGACTCATGACCTGTACGGATTGAGACTTACTTTGAAGACAAACACTTCTCCCAGCTCCCATCCCCTTTGCCACATCCCTTCTCAGCAGCAACAGCCTGGCGAGCTCAGACTCAGTGTGCCAGATGGAGGACCTTCAGGCGAGCAAGCACAGTTGGATTTAACGTGCTGAACAATCTTGCAGAAATCCTGGACCCAGATCCTGCATCTGCTCCAGTAGCCCGATGGCGCCTGCAGCCAGCCTCCGCAGGCTTCCCTGCGCACAGGGAATCCCAGCATGACACTGATACCCAGGGTGGCAAGAGAAAACAGGGCTTGGGCGGGGAAATCAAGCTATTCCCGTAAAAGCACCGTGGGGACGTACTGTCATAGCCTTGGAGCTGATTTAAGTGACACGTGGGGCCACGAGCCAATGTCAAGGCCATAAAACAGGGCTGGGTTGCTGTTCTGCTCTGGCAGAGGCTGCATATCAGTGCTGCGACGCAGGTGACACAGCCGGGCTTGGATAAGGCTGAAATAGCCCCATGCTCTGCACCCTGCTTTATGGCAGCATGCCTCGGACCCCCCAAACCACACCTGCAGTGCCAGGGGCCAGCGAGCACCCGGGCCACCGGCAACGCCTGCATTTTCATGCTCTATGTATACGTTTTCTAGTCCACTGCAGCAGGGCAGAAAAGTCCCAGGAACTCCAGGTCTGGCGTCCTTCCAGCGCGCCGGGAGACCCATCGCGAAGGGAGGGCAATGGAGTTGTTGTGGATGCCGAGTGTGGCAGGATCCTTGATGCAAGCTACAGCGTGCTATCTTTAGAAGGAACACATGCTATGCTCAATTCCTTCTGCTCTATTTCCTACATGAAACCCTTCACGGTGCACGCTCGCAGGGGCACAGAGGGAGGAGGGGGTTCTCCGTGTCCCACAACTAGTGCTAACAAGACTAGTCAATGAGCACCAGGCAGGTTGGCATTTAAGCTATGATACCATAATGCTCTCCTCCTGCTGAGGACTTTGTTGTCACTTTATCAAGAGCCACAGGCGCACGTCACTCCAGTGGGGTGTGGAACAGAGCCGCCTTCTGCACAGCCACCCTCACCACCCATGGCCAGCTCCAGGGGCAGGAGGGCTGGTGTAAGCCCTGGTGCAAAGAGTATACAGGATCCATCTTCAAACTCATACTCCAGCATCCAGACTCATCCAAGACTAGGAGCTGGTGACTTCCACCCTTTTATATACTCACAAACGTCAACCTTTTAGTAACAGCTATACAAGCGTGCCCTATGGAAGTCTACAGGGCCAGTAGGTCTCTGCATGAAAGAACTACCCAGGAAATCATATTATCTACTTGGGGTGGGTGCTGTTAAGTGAGGTCCTTCCAGCAAGTTTCTCCCTCCTTGGTAGAGATGAATTTCAACACCCTTGGGCTGGGGTCCAACCTCTGCTTCCTGGTGGAGTGTTTTCACTGCTAGACTCTGCTATAAATGGGCCTTGCAGAGTCTGCAGGAAAAGTGCTGTTGGTTTTTGTGGGATTTGGGTGTGATCTCAGCCAGAGGCAGACCTCATGGTCCTCCTGAGACTTAGTCATACAGTGCCCTGGTTTGCAAACCCTGAAGAGGTCAATGCAATGGAGAAGCTCTGACCTCAGACCAGCCAAGACAGCTTCACCATTTCCCCTAGATTTCAGGGGCTTCCACGCTTTATGGGAATCTGTCCCCAAAACCCACGTCAGGAGTGCAAACATTTGCACCACTTGGGAAGGGGGACAGGAGAAAGAAATTCCCCTCTGGGGGACAAATTAAACCCTAGTGCAGCCCCGAAGGAGAAACAGGAGTGAAGAGACACCCAGACTGTCCCTGCCCGCACGCTCCTGTCTCTGAAAGTCTTCTCAGTCTGCCCCCACCTCTGGGGGTCACAATCTAGCCAAACCACGTGAAGTAGAAATAAAACTATTTGGCAAGGAGTCGGAAGCTGCTCTTCTGCGCTGCCAAACCTCGTCAGAGCTGCCTGTGGGCAAAGCGGGGCTCTGCCACCTCCATGCAGCATTGCACACAGCCACCCACCAGCCCCACCACGGCTCCAGGGCAGGAGAAAAATATGCTGCCAGCCGAGGTGAGCAGAAACTGCCCAATGCACTCGGCTCCTGATAGACCCAAGGCAGGGTTTTTAACAGCAAGACCATTCTCTCTATTAGAAAAAAAAAAACCTAAATAGAGAGATGGGTCATTTATTGTCTTCAGTGAATTTAAGCACAATCGATACTGCACTGGTGCGTGATTTATCAGAGAGGTGACAAGGCTGTCACCCATAATAACCTTGCCTGTGTTGCGCTGACAGTCACCCACGGCGGGAGCAAGCAAGCAGCCCCCGCTCAGGCAGGGCTGGCGGACGCAAGGCTGACTGGCGAGACAGCTCGGATGACTTCTGGGCCATTGCATCAGCAGAGGGGGATGCAATCACGGGAGCTTATTGCAATGAGAGAGCTGCTGAGCAGAGTTTAAATTCCTCTTTTGCAAGACGCTGCTCATTGCGAGGTGCCAGCTCCTGTTCACTTTGCAGGGGTTAAGAGAGAGGGAATGTGGGAATCTTGCAAATTAATCCAAACTGCCCCAATAGGGGAGGGAGCAGCATCCATCCTCAGTCCTGGCAAAGAGGGAATTTGCCTCCTCTGCTCCCCAAAGTTGTGCACGTAGAAGGGATGCAAGGGGCTTAGTGGTTCTCCTGCTCTCTGGGCATCTGGAACACAAGTCCGATACACCCCATTTCTCACTGAACCCAGGAGGGATGGGAAAAAGCACAAGGCTCCTTGCAGATATTTATTTCTCCTTTCTAAGAGGAACAAGAACAAAAAAGCCCCAGCGGTCTCTTGCAGCAAGCAGCCCAGCAGACCCGCTGGCCAGGCAAGCAATTAACACATTGTCAAGGAAGCAGGAGAACAGCCCTAATGACTGCAACTGCAGAGCAGCCTCTGGCTTCTTCCCTTTTGTTTTGGAGCCAAAGGAAAACAGAGGAAGGAGTCGCTCTCCCTGTTGGCCAAGGGTCCAATTTGACTTGATCACATCAACACAAAGCAGCCTGATGCACCCTGATAGCCAAGCTGAAAGGGATGTAAGGTGGCTGTGGCCAGGCAGCCAGGGGCTAGAGGCATGAGGAGGAGCTCTCCTCTGCCACTGCTCTGCCAGGGAACATTAGAAGAGGCCACTCTGTCATCCCAAAATGTTCAGCTATGCCTCCAGCCAAGCGGGGTTGCCCTGACATTTCTTGCGGCTTCCTCCACCCACCACCAGAACTCCAAAGGGATAAAAACAAAGTCTGGAGGTAGGAGGAGAGGAATCATTTCTCGAGGCATTTCTACTGAAAATTACTTGGGGAGTTCTGGTTTCAAATCTCTTCTGGCATTGAGGAAAGCAGACAGTGGACCTGTTCTCCTGAGGGACGCCCAGCACCAGCTGAACCTCTTCTTGTAGAAGGCATGTCAACCCACTCTGTTGCTGGCTTTAATGCCACGATCCTGCTCCATCTGATACAGAAACCCAGGCTGGGAATGGGGTTTCAAACTGTGATTGTCAGTCTTTGCAGGAATAAAGAAATTTTGGACAGGGCATGAGCACCATTTGCAGGCAACATCAGGAGCAGGATGGGGGGGGGATGCTCACACCACACCAGGTGCTCCCAACCTTTGCACATTGGCAACAATAAAAGCAAAAGAACTACAGAGCCACAGAGGGAAGCATTAAGCCCCTGAGACACAGAAGGTCACAACCCAGGGCTGGCTTTTTAAATGGCACAGCAGTGAGTTTGGCTCCTTCTGCCCAGGAACGCACCTGAACTTGGCTGAAACAAGGACGAAAGATTAAACAGGAGGGAGGGGGGTCCTTGATTAAATATTCATATGAAAAAACATTACTCGCCTTAATAAATAACAAAAATGTGTTCCTCCTCAATTAATATGCATCACCACTAACTTCTCTAATGAAGCCAAGCTCTGTCTCAGGAACTGAACACTAATGCTTTCTGTCAGCAACACGCAGCAGCACTCTGAGATTATTTTTCGGGGGTTTTTTTCCTGATTTTCCTCCCAAGGTGGTAGTTCTCAGTTTGTGTCTGTCCTGAACAGCACAAGCTAAGGACCCATAGCCACAATATGTAAGAAAGAGCATCACACTAGAAATAACGGGAGCAATCACGCTGCACCAAGCAGTGCTACCTGTCCCTGGTGGGCTGGGTTTCTTCTTAAGTAGAAGTATAAGCAACCCCTCTTGCTGGCCTATATTTTGCCTAGGATATTTAAAGACATGAAAAGAGGAAGACACGGAAATTCCTCTGTGGGAGGAGGCTGATATCAGAAAAGATGAAGGGTGGGGGGCACATGTACCTCGTATTTCCCATTTTGCCAGCCCACAGGTGGATGATTAGAGGATGCCGATGCTGAAGTCCATACCCAGACGCAGTGTAAACCACCTCAAGGCAGAGCTGAGCTCCACCTTGCACCACTCAGGACCCTCAGAGAGGGGGTTTCGGGACATGCCTGGTGCAGTTGCAGGCCCGTACCTGAATGCAGATGGGTTATGTGGATTATGGTTCAGCTGAGACTTTGCTTCACATCTCACTAGAGGTCCTTCAGAAAGGTCCTTGACAAGTTGCTTGTTTGAATTGTTGCTCTGCATCCTCCACATTAGCTACGCTGTCTCTCCCAGAGTCCTTTCTGACTGCTTGGATCTGTCCTTTCACAAAAGGCCAGTACACCGTACTTGCTGTCTCCAGCAGCCCTCTGCCCCCACCACATAACACAGCCAGCCGACACCACCGTCTCTCGCCTCCCTAGCTGCCGTATGTCACTGCCTGACTTCAATCACTGTCATTTGCAGCTTGCGCTAACAGGGCAGGCTGCGAACCGTGGCAGCGGGATGCAGACACGTGTGAGCACGAAGCTGTCCCTCCTGCAGCCACAGTCACCTCCAGGCAGCTGGAAAGGTAGCTCCTTCCAGAGCACCAGCAAGATTCAGCAGAGCTGGGCTGTCAAAGTCTTTAAGCCCTGGAGATCACAGCTGCTCCACATAGGTTCACTGATGTCTCCTTAAACCACCCTAAAACCTCCATGAGCACGACTCGCAGTGAAAACTGCAGCATCTGTCACAAATTCCCATTGCTTTGGCTGCAGTGGGTTGACTTTGACAGACATCAAGCCGGTAGGCCATGCCCAACAGCACATCACCATGGGTCACTGCTCTCCATTTCCATAGCTGCTCTGTCCACTCTCTCCAGCAGTCCTAAAAATGGCTGAGATGTGATTTTAATGACACCTTGCTGGCCCCCCTCTGTGTCTAACTGCAGGCAGGAGGCAGAGAGCCAAATGCCAGCAATAGTAGTCCATCCGAAGGGGAAATTTGGGGTCTTTGTAGCCAAAGAGCAGATGATGGACCCCATGCAGCCTGAAGCCCATGAGCAGCTTCTGAAACTGTCCTGCTGGTACCATCCTCCTCCTCTCTCAACTCCTGCCCCAGGGAGGAGAGCCACAAAGGGGGAGCAGGGAGGAGTGCAGGAGCCAGACCAGCTCACAGCAGCTTTGGAGATGAGTATCCAAGTGAGTTTCCGCATTTAACCCCTCAAAATCAGGCTTGCATAGCCAAAGAGCAAGGCACAAGCGTAACTCCTACTAACAGATCACACTAGACTGTGCTTATGACAGCACAGTGCCAGAGGTTGTACAAATAAACAAAAAATAGTCCCTGGTTTAAAACCTCCTTACACAGGTCCCATTCAGGAGGACCTGGAATTGATGGATCCCAAATTTTCTTTCACCAGGCTGGCCAAACCCTTGTATCTGCCTGATACAAGGGCAGGCGATGTTACACAGTAGAAGAGCCAAGAGCAATACTTCTAATCCTGCATTAACAAACATGACTCACCCATTTATTTTCACTGGTATGTTCATGGTTATTTTAAGCTTTGTCTAAAGAATGCCAGCTACTGTATAATAACTGGAATGAAAGATGGCAGTGTTTTTATTTTGCTTTACAATGAAAGACTTATTTTTAGTTCCTTTAAAAAAAAAATAAAATGAAAAGTGAAACTGGCCTGTAAATTATTTTAAACACTTTGGCACTGATTTCCTAAAGCAGATCCACGTGAGCAAGTCCCACCTCCAGGCCAGAGTCACCACTAGGGAAAACTGGTGGCCCAGGTACCACCAGCCCTAGCTCCGGCTCTACGCTTCCCTGGGAGTCAGCCTGGTTGCCAGGACATCCCGGGCAAGTCCCACCTCACAGATAAGGGTTTAAGAGCTAAAACTTCACTTTGCAGGATGTTTAGTTCAAGCCCGGGTCCAAATAGCCCTGCTGCATTTCCCCAGCCTCTTCGCAGCACTTAAGCAGAGTAAGATTAATTCTTGGTGTGCTGGATCTGTCCTTGCTCTGCTCCCTGTTGTGCCAGTTTGCAACCCGGAGCACTCCCCACCCAGGGGCTGCCCTGCGCTGCCATGCGGGGTTACACCATACGCTCGTTTTGGGCGGCCGTCTGCTCCACACGGTTCACCATCTGCTCCCGTGGCGAGTGGGTGGGTGTTGTCTAGGGGTTACGGGTGGCGGGGAGGATGCGAGTGAGGACTCCTGGGCTCTGTTCCCATAGACAAATCAATGGAGGGGAGCATAAATATCCAGAGCCCAAGGTTGTCCTCTCTGCTTCAGAAGTGGGGAAAAAAGGAAAACAACACAAAACGCCCATCCCAGCCCCAGAGAAACCCATTACCAAGTAGTTAGAGCCCAAGTTTCAATGAGCTAGTTAGAATAAGAGGAGTGAATAATCAGGACTCTCAGCTTCCATCTCCTTGTCAAGATTCAAAGATACTCATTTGACCCTCGGCGCTGGGAGAAGGGCTGCCTGGGGCTCGGTCACAGCCTGGAGGAAAGGACAAGCTGGGACTGCTGGCTGCTTCTCCCTGTGGTGCCAGACTAAGGCCACAGCATCGCTCTGTGCCGCAGTTTCACCAATGAGGCTTGTTGGACAGACGTCTCAAAACACCCTGGATACCCTGTCTGACAGGAGCTGGAAAACACGGGTTAGGCACCTGTTCACATGGGTGATTACTTTAGTTCTGCACATACAAATTCCTCTTACAGCTTCCTCGATGCTGGCAAACATGGAGCTCCCCAGGGCCAAGGCTGGTTGCTTTGACCTGGCCACTGCAGGGTTTTCCCCAGGCCAGATCTAAGCAAAGCAAAGAGCAGCTGCCCTGAGAGCTGCTGTGCGCGCTCGGGGCGATGGGTCTCCCCGGACACTCCACCGTGCACATCTGGTGGTGGTTGGTGGGTTGCATGCATCAGGGAGAATATATATCTTCTCCCTCCATCACACCAATTTCCAGGCCAGTGCATTGGTGTAAACCACAATTCCTGTTTGGGAACTGCTGGAAACAGGAGAAGCAGCGTGTTTGGGACAAGAGGAGCTGAACTTTAGCCAAGCGAGGGAACCGCTAGCCACACAACCATGTCCAACCATCCCTTCTCCAGCCTCCCACAACGCTGAGTAAACACCCTCCCATCTCCTCCCGTAGCTTCATTTCTCCTTCCCACTTTCCCCATACTTGTATCTGGAATAAATCCCCTTTGCCCTACCCAGGAGACAGAGGGATGAGGGTCGCTGTGACTCTACTTGTATGAAATGCACAACTGTTCACACAGGGTGCTTACGGCAGGGATGCTTCTCTTGGTTTTGCTCTCTGCTACATGTTTACACCAGCTCTCCTGGAAAATCCGCAATACGCTTCTGCCTGTGAGCAGAGCAGAGCATCCCTAAGAATCTTCCAACAGAAAGTCACTGTCAGGCTCCCAGAGCCACAAACGTTTCCACAGCTGTTTTCTGCCCTCTTGTGAAGCTCTGCAGAAATCCACGACTAGAGCTCTGCAAACCCACGCTCCCACGCTAGCTTGTTTCCCATGCAGAGACATGAAGAGATGATGACTGTCCCCAACTTGCATTGCTAAAGATTTCCTGCACATGAACGAAGGGCTTTAAGGACCATCACCTCCCCCAAAAAAGAGCATTGCTACCAGTTCTGCAACAACTCACACCGGGCTCCAACCTATTTCATCCTGTAATCAATCACTTTTTAAAGCCCTGAGCCAGGAGATTCCTCCTTGCACTGCTGGCCTTGGCTGAGACAAAGCTCTCACTCTCTCCATCCAGCCTAGCCCAGCGCTTCCCCAGGATCCCGTGGGATTAAAGGCTGATCAATATATTGATTATAAAAAGCCTGAGCGTGTCTGTGTGCTCTTCCTACCAACATCTCCCCAGCAGCACTGGCCAGCATGTTGCAGGGTTCATCCCTCCCTCCCCTTTTCATGACCTTATTTTGGGTATTGCCTCCACAGGACACCAGGATTTGGTGGCTTATCCCAGGCGCCATCGCCGGGAAAGGGCAGGGATGCAGTAAGCAGCCTGGGGCTTGGCATGCTCCTGCCTGCTGAAGACGAGTTATTTGTCCAGAAGGAGCAGGAACCTTTGTCTCTAATCCACATTTGGTGCCAGTGTGGGCCGTCCAGCATGGCCCAAATTTCCACTTCAATCCCATATCTCTCCCATTGGCTACATGTAGGGACAGAAGGGATGTGACTCATCCAGAAACCGAGACAGACCAGGGACAGAAGGGGAGGTCTGCTGCCTTGCTGTGCACATTGCCCTCCAAGCACACCCCCCTCCACCTGAAACCCCGCCGCCCTGCCATCTGATCAACAAGTCATTTTCTCGTTCAGAGAAAACGGTACATCTTGCACCAACCCAGGCCAGCCAGATGGGTCCCTCTATAAATCTGTAGCTGCAACTCCCCCTGTGCCTACAACCTGCAGTGCCCCTCCTTTACAACAGCAAAACTCAGGCACAAAAAGGGCTGTGACTCAAAAATACTCGGCCCTGCTAGAGACCAGAAGGTTCACCCACATGCCCTGGCTACAACAGCCACCCCAAGTCAAACTCTGCACAGCAATCAGTATTCTCCTCCTTCCCAAAAGCGTCAGTGACAGATGCCAAGGGTTCCCTGGGGTCCCCTTCATCTTCCCAAGGCATTTAATGCTCTCATATAGATTGTTACTGGTCCCATCAATTACTTGACTTTGGCATGATGACACAATACAAAATACATGCTGCACAGCCCACTGGCTTTTAAATGCCACGGACATAAGGAGAACAAACTCCATTTGGTCTCCTCCAGTCATTTGTCACGGCCATTGCAGGACTGCTCCTTAAAATGTAGGCTTTTATTCTGGATCTCGTGATTGCATCCAACAGCACACCATCACTATGCCGAGCCTTTTTCCTTCCAAGAGCTCCTTTTCATCGCTTGGGCTCTGAACCATGCAGGTGCTGCCAGGGAGCTGCTTGTATCGATGCCAGATCCATCCCAAAAGCTGACAATCAGTGCGATCCAGCACGTCCGGAGCCACGCGCCAGATGGCATGGCCACCCCACTCCGCTCCCAGACAAACACTCAGCGACTCACAGCCCAACCTGCTCTGACAAGTAAGACAGGAGGAAGGTCAAACCATCTGTTTGCTGAGAGCTCAGTGCTGTATTTAAGTACAAAGCATTTAAAGACTGGGAAGCTGATTTTAGACTTCCCCTTTATACAATTGCTTTAGTCTTGCTTCTACCTAGTCTCCATGAGCTTGCAATCGCTTTGTGTGCTAAAGCTGAACAGCCAGAACAGAACTAGGAAAGGACCCAACACCTACAAGGAGCAGGAGGACAGTTGTCCTTCTCAAACTGATGCTCCCTCAGTGAAGCACTCTGCTACAAGACAGAGCCAGACCTGACTGTATGCCCAGAACAGGAAAAAAAAAAAAAGACTTATTTTTTACTGTTTAAGTTTCTGAAGCCCTTATTGCTAAAATATTTTGAATTCTCCCTACACTTTCCATCCCTTCCCAGTGCAAAGCAGCTGGTGCCTTTCATCGCAAGCAGCTGCATTTCATGAAGCTGTAACTATTGCCAAGTGTTTGGGGGAGCCGAGACACATGGGTCCATCTACCCAGGCTTATTAATTCCTCCTGCAAACAAGGAGACTTTTTATTTTTTTGAAACCTAGCACTCCTACACACCTAAACCACATCTTGAGTCCCCTGGTTTGACCTCCTGGCTCACACTGCTTTGAACAGGACAGCTGGACCACACAACCTTCTTCTGAGCTCTCTCAAGCTGAGTTTTCAGGCTGTTATTTCTAACTCTAAATAGGAAAAACCCTAAGAAGCTATTTCAGGCCCTTCAGTCTGTTTGTTCATTTGCCATCAGGTAAAGCAGCTGTAATACAGACAGCAGCAACAAGCAGGGAAGGCTCAGGGGAGGCTTCCTTCACTCCCCCAGGCCCTGCAGGCCCCTCAGGCCCTCCAAGGCCTGGTGAGCCCCCCTGGCCTGCAGTTTGCCCTGCCAGCACCTGCTGCAGGTACTTTAGACTTAGATTTCATCCCACCTACAATATACACGGACAGAGAGCAGCCTAAGAGCGAGCTCCAACGTACAGAAACAGGCCAGAAAGAAATGAGGAGAAAAGGCCCAGGCCCAGCCCCATCAGCGTAGACCACAGCCCCCACCACAACTCAGCCCCTCACTGAGGCGCGGCTGCCCCCGCCCGGCCTTTTATACCCACGCGAGGGGGCGGAGCCTCCTGCCCTCTTGCCCTTCTCCAACATGGCGGGCCCGGGAAATGCTGGCCTTGCGCATGCGCGCGCCGGGAGCCTTTAAAAATGCGAGGGAAGAGCCTATTAGAGCTTTTTCGGCGTGAATGGATCATTTTGGCGTCATATTTAATTCTCTCTGTAGGCTGAAATAGGGGCTGGAAGCGGGTGGGAAAGGGAAAAGGATGAAGGTGTAGTGGGGTGAGGCTTGCGTGACGTCAGCGCGGCGGGCGCGAGGTTGGGCGGGAGGTGTGTGAGGGAGGGAGGGATGGCGGCCCCAGCCCGGCCGCTCCCCGCCAGCCGTGCGGGGCTGCCCGGCTCCTCCGGGGACAAGCCTGCCCTCGCACCGGTCCCTGTTAGTGGTGCTGAGGTGGGGCCTTCGCCCCTCCGGCGGGTTGTGCCGCTGAGCTGCGCCCTGAGGGCCCCCTCAGCCGCCTCGGCCCTTCTGGGGCGTTTAACTGCCCCCTCAGTCCGCCCTGGGCTGGTGGCTCTGAGGTGCCTGCGGGCGCCAGGCCCTTCCTCGACTGTGCGTGAGGCACATGTCAAAGCAAAAGGCTGGGTCTCGTTGCTAATGCCCACCATGTCTTGGTGCTCTCAAATCATGGAGGAGTTTGGGTGTCCTGATTTTTTGGCTTCTTAAATGGCCGCTATTGTTGGTAGAAAATGCTAAATGCCCCGGTAAAGATCAGGAAGGTTTTCTGCATGTTGTGGTTTTCCTCTTTAGAGCTTGAGATACCCCTTTTTGTTAAACTGCTCATGTCAGATGCTCGGAGTCTGCTTCAGGGCCTGCAGGTTTCAGTGTTTGCACTGATGAGGGTCTTTAAACTTTTAAGTGGCAAAGTCTACCTTTTCCTTGGGCTTTTCTCTTTCCAGAACGTGTCACGTGGCTGCTGACTTGCTGCCCTGGGTGGCAATAGCAATCCTGCTGCCAAGAGCACTGAAAAGCTCCTTAGCGGCGTGGGCATAAGTGCAGATGATGAACACATCAGAAAGGCTGAGTGTGATTCTGCCTGCCTTTTGATGGGGAAGCAGCTCTTCCCAGGTCTGCTCCCCTACATAAAGAGAGGGGATGATGTCACATTGCTCTGATATCATGTACCATCTACTACTAAGGTAGCTTACTAGTATAACAGGGTGATCTTATGGGTCTGGTAAGGCTAAAGAATCTCTGCTAGCCTGACATGAAGCAGTGCCTGTCCTAACTTCCTCAGACTGGAGGTGATCTGCTTCAAACATCTCCTTATCCTCAAAGCCCCATGTGTGCAGCTATCAGCAGGAAAGGGTCTGTAGCAGAGAGACTCAGTCTCGCTGCAGTGGTCCATTTGTCTGCGAGCACCATATGCTACAGCCTTTGCCTGCAGCCGTAGGACACCTGTGAAGTCAGTGGTTTTCATCACCATTAGGACAGTTTGTCTGGCTGCTGTAGACAGTGACATCATGTCATGTGCCTGGATCAGATACTTGTTACATGAGCAGGGGAAGGGTTTCTCTAACTAATGGTAAACATAGTATAGACTGGAGGTTTGTGTGCCACATTCCTGTTAAAAGAAAAAAAAATTATGCCAGGGCACATGCTGGTGGCTGCCAAAGTCACAGAAATACCAATTTGTAAGGCAAGGTATAGGATGGATCATTAATCCTTTTTTTTTTCTTTCCTATTTATAATAAAAGTTGTCAGTGAAATCAGTGGCAAAAATGTTGATCGTGTTGTCAACTCTGTTAAAAATCAGCATTTTGGAAGGAGGGCAGGCAGATGGGAGCATGGTCTCTGGGACCAGTGTCAGCCTTTTCTGGTGAGGAGGCAGCAAGTGATTTGTTTCCAGGTCAGTGCTACATGCTGATAGCACTTGAGCGGCTAAGAGGTAGGCAAGGTGCGCAGGGTGAGCACAGCACACATTGCCAAGCTGGGAGAAATGGCATTTCCCCCAGCATGGGCAAGTTCAGACCGCTGTCAGAGCCACACCTTTGTTCATGCTCCTGTTTCAGTGCACTAAGCTGGGAGAGGTTCAGCGACAGCGACTAAGCTGGGTGACAGCTCCCACTGGGAGAGGTGCCAAGGAAACTCCTTGATTAAGCACTTTACAGACTGTTTAGACACAAATAAACAAACAACAAAAAATGTTCAAATTTTCAAAAAAATGAGGGTGAAAAAAGGAGACATAAACTGATTTTTTGCCAAGATTAGGCTCTTACATGAGAAGACTTCAATCCAAAATAAAACTGTTGTCTTGAATTTCTACACTTATTTCTTTCTTCTCCTCAATCCTTTACTTTTTTTTCTCCTGCTGTAGCTGTAGGGAATGCCCAGTTTCCCTGTTTTGGACCCTGCAGCATCACAGGTTGCTTCCGATTATTCACAGAAGCAGCAGGGCAATGAGGCTTGGCTTGTACATGGGCAAGCAGGACACAGGCTGTAGGCAAGGCTGATGAATCCTTTGGTGTTGGGACTGTCTTGCTAATTTTAATGTGAAGCCGAAACCAGAACTTGCATGCTTTTGTTCCAGGATGTGTGACAGAGGATACAGCGTAAACTAAGCCCTGCTCACCTCAACAGAGAGGAAACAGACTCCTAACAGCAAGGGGTAGTCTGTCCCTGTTCTGGAAATCTCACGGGAACTTTGCTTTTCTGGCAAGCCATGAGCCCTCTCCAGCTCAACATCTTGCAGTCAGTAACTTTTTTTCAAGTGCTTTTTGCATCAGCAGCTTCAGGGTTCAGAATTCTTCCTGGTCCTGCACAGGGTTTGTCCCTGCCAGGGATCTTCCAACTGTCACGGGGCTTTTAGATTAGTGTTGGGCACTGCTACAAGTATAGCTGGATTAGGAAATTTTGGGAGGTGACTCAGCGCACAGCTTGGATGAGCTCAGCCCCTCCTGACCTCTGCCTCTTGCCCTGAACATCCTGCCTAGCTAAAAGCTTCCTCATCCAGGGTGATGCATTTAGAGTAGCCAGACACTGCCGTCTAAGGGGAATGAATTTGTGTTATACATGGCTGAGTGAAAAAAACATTCAAAGCATGGCTTTTCCTTTTTTCTCAGTCGCAGAAGATGATATTTCTGGACATCCAGTGGTCTGCGTGGGAAGCAACGCACCTACAGCTCACAGCTAGTTAAATCCTGCAAGGCACAGCACTACCAGCTCATCTGCTGCACATTTAACGTATTTGTTGAGGTATGTGTTAGTGCTTGAAGTCTGACAAACTGCACATCTGATTCAAAGCGGTGAGGTGATTCATTGTTCCACAGAAATTAATTCCTCAAAGTCTTTCTCTTGAAATGACTTGCACATCAGAAACCGTATGTGGGTTAGGAGCACCACTGGGTTC
Source organism: Fregata magnificens (assembly GCA_013389945.1). NCBI lineage: Eukaryota > Metazoa > Chordata > Aves > Suliformes > Fregatidae > Fregata > Fregata magnificens. Next base: position 372,461 of record WAAD01010887.1, read on the forward strand.
CCAGAACGGTGCAGCCCTGAGGTCACAGTTTTGTCACTGCAGAAGATCTGTGAAAGAAATGTTTTGGTCTGGCATCAGCTCAATGCTTAAAATATGCCACCTTGGGGAGTCAAGATAACCTCTTGGCATCTGTCAGCCTGTTCCCTCCTGTGTCCTGACTAGGCTGCTGGGTTGGCTTCTGGTTCGTTTTAGTGTTATAGGAAGAAAATCCTATTTTGGGTATTGCCCTGTATTGACAGTCATTTTGTGAATGCACATGGATTCCTTTGTTTCATTTGGCTGCCTGAAGTGGTGCTTCAAACTGGCCCACCCTGGCTGGCCAGTTTGCTCAAGGCTAAGCTTGGCTTTGTCCAAAGCTGGGATGAAGAACTGAGAGACAAACGAGCAGGGTCCCTCTGCTAGGAGCTGTTTCTGACCCGGTGACGGAGACATGACACATGCCAAAGAGCATGAGGGCGTTTGGCCTAGTAAAACAACAGACCTAAAACGCAGAGCATCACGCAAGGATGCACATGATCTGTGTCCCGTCCTGGTGCAGGCCAGAGAAGGGCCAAGAAACAGCTTCTGCATTTTCACAGCAGGATTTCTCAATTACTGTTTATGCCATCTGGGTCACTCCTTTTCAGATCACCTGGATTTCTTCTACATTACAAGCCCCACTGGTGAGGTCTGGATACCCCTCACTCTGACACAAAGCCCATCCAGGGCTGTGTAAACAGGTTTGCAATTTTTTTTTCACTCCTTGCTCCTTTTGAAAGGCACCGGGGCCAGTCCGAGGGTTTGAAAGACAAAGAGATGGCACTACGTGCTAGTGACGGAGTAAGCAGGTGGAGACTTGGCTTCTCTTTACTTTTCCACTATGAACACTATTTACTTCTTGGTGCTGCAAGATTGGGTAAGAAGTTAAAACAAATGGATTTAGAAACTATCTTAATTCAGAGATGCGATTAAGAATAAAGCATAGCCTGTGTGGCCTGATCCGTGGTTTTGGTTTGTGATTTGAGTAATACAGTTGTGCAGCTGTGTTCGGAAAGCAGTGCAATAATGTGTCACATTTCTAGCTCCCTGCCCATCCTGCTGACTTAGGGGAGGAGGGCTTGAACCCAAGCCTTGAAGCAGTGGGAGTGTTGTTGCTTCTGCAAGGCTGGCTCAATTTTTTTGCCCTTGTCCTGGAGTTGGACATCAAGTTTTCCTTAATCTCAAGAGCTTCCTTTGCATGGCTCACCAGTGGGTTTCAAACGCCCTCTTGCACCCGATAAACAGCACAGAGCAGCTTCTGGAATTGACTCTTCTCATTGCAGTTAATTCTTAGGGGTTCCTTACACTAAAGGGTATATGGAAAATTACTTCCAGTGCATTTGTTCTCTTGACTAGGCATGGAATATATTTATTCCTCTCTTCTTGAGTCTTCAGTTTTTCTTTGCAGTTCAGCAGTGGGATTTGCAATGCTCATGGCAAGGTGTGTGCAAGGAGCTTAGTAGCTTGGCTCCTGGGTGGAGCTGGGTGGTGACATACACTGCTCCCATGCGGAATTGCAGCTAGATTAACACTGTGCCAATGGTGCTCGGACAACAAGAGTTTGCGGTTTAGCAGAGGCTACAGCCCTGTTAGCACCAGCATGTCCAGCACAGCTGCTACGTGATCATCAGGGTTGCTTTGCAGCCTCCTTGCATAGATCAGGGCCGCATCCAGCCACAAAACTCACCCGGCACTGCCTCAACACACAGCAAGAGGGAGCGAAGCACCTCCTAGGTGGTTTTAGAAGCCTTTTTACCTGAAGACATTGGGTAGATTTCCATGTATCTTGGAGAACTATGTCCAAATTCTTATTGTTTGTGTTGGACAGCTGTTTCTGCTCTTGCCCAGCTTTCAGTGCTGCTTTTCCCCATAGCAGTTTCCCAATGTCTCACCTAGCTGCAAGGCTAAGAAGGCTGTGCATTTCTGGATGGCTAATCAATAGATCACTGTGTTTGTCAGACTTTTTTCCCCCCCTCTTCTTTATTGACCTGTTGGTCTACTGAAACCTCAGCCATTTAGGAGGCAGATTAAACCACAAGTTGTTACCTGGACTGTGTATTTTTACTCTTTTGTAAGCAAACTCAAACCCTGAAATTGTGAAACTAGGAGAGCAACTTGGGTTGTGATTTCTTTAATAATCCAATCACCTTCTCCAACTTCTCCACTCCCTGGGATGGGGTTTGGTAATCTGTTACAAATGAGGCAAGGCAGTTTTGAGCTGCATCTTGCAAGACTCTTGTATACCAGGGAATATTTGCTGATTCCTACCTCCCAAGAGGCTGGAAACTTAGGCTGGGACCCCAGGGTACCACTAAAGCTGTCCACCAGCTTGGGAAAGCAGCTTTTCTCCCTGGAGGGCTCACTTCCGAGGCCCTGCTGACTGCCCCTGGGCTGCTTCCCCCACACATCAGTGTGACACGTGGCCCTCCACATTGCCTGGGGCTTCAGCAGCTAAGTGCACACCTTAGAAACATATTGCAATGTAGTAATTTTATTTTAATGAGTGGCCTTAGGTATTAAGACATCACGTCATCCACTTCTGCCCACTGCTGTTGTTTCACTGGACACTTGGCTTAGAGATCTATGTCGAACAGAGAGATATAAGACAGCAAGAGTGTGGTCAGAAACAGAAGCAGGTTGGGAACAGCCACAGCTAAGTATTGGCTGGTTGTAGAAAAAAAACCTCCGAACCTGTCCTGGGCAGCTGCTTTCTTGTGGCCTGAGTGCTTGGTGTTAGCAGAGGTGATGAAGATAAATGGAAATGAGGGAAGATCTTTCTCTATACTGCTTAGAGGCTGCAGCTTCTTGCTACCATACGAAGCTGGAGTGTTAACTGCTTTCCGGGAACTGTCACCTGACATACTGAAATCTGCATCCGGGATCTATGGGGCATCTTCAGGATCGATTGTAGCTACACTTATATTGTGTGAGTGTGATATAGGTAAGGGCTATGCACTTCCATTTATTCTGTGTCTAAAGAGATAGAATGTCTGGAAATTTTGGAGTTGCAAAAGATCTTTTTTTTTTTTTTAAATTATCCTCAGTCAGTGGTTAATTCCTCAGAATTTTACTTCATTGACTTCTTTAAGAGTGGAAAACATGGGTAAATTAACCAGCACAGAGAAAACAGGCTAGATGTAGTCCTTAAATAAGTCATTGCATCTTATTAATTTGAATTAATGGTAAGCATATCTAATATAAGAAACAGAAGTGCCCTCCCTAATAAGGCATTTGCGGTTGTTGGTACATTCCCAAAACACAGAGGGGAAAGAAAATATTGAATATGGAGATGATCAGTGTTGCTGTTGCATGAGATAAAAAGAAAGTTATAGTCACAGAGATGAGAAATACATTAGGGGACATAGATGCAGAGCCAACAGGAGGAATTGTTACGCAAAGGCTTCCTGTCAATTTTCTCCCGTATTTCCAAAAATTTTTAAGATGTCTTGTGGAGGAAATGGAGAGAAATAGGAAAAGAAAACAAAATACTTCTCCTTCCTGCAATATTGAAGGTCCTTGGAAAATCTGGGTCCACTCGTGAGAGCTTCAGCCCTAATGAAAATAATGGCTCTTTATGAGCATTTACCAGCATGGTAAAATGCCCCTTTACCAGGTGGAAGTGCAGCCCAGAAAGTACAAAAATAATAATATAATAGATGTAGAATGATTGCTTTGCTTTGCTTTAGATGAGGTAAGGCTGGACCTCCTCAGTGCTACGAAAACCTCTTTCTGGTGTTTTCCCCCTGGAAGAAAAGCATTTAAAAAGTTAAAGGATCTCTTAAACAAATGGCTGCCTGCAAACGCCCACCAGCTGGTGTCTGGAAAGCTGCATGTTATCGTTACCCGTGTGCGCGACTGGAGAAGCATGGTGGTTTCAGGGTTTGCCTCGAGGGAGGACCTCATTCAGGTGAGAGCAGCCACAGCCACCCTGTGAGGGGAGGAGCTGTGTGAGATTTACTGCCTGTCCGTGCCCCGCAGCATGCGCGAGGCAAGCCTGGGGCCTCGCAGTAGTCCGTCCCATGATTTCTGTCCTTGCCACCCCCTGAAGCCAGACAGGGTCACAAGCTGAAAATAATAAAAAATCAGCCCTTTTGATTGCTGGCTGAATTATCTACAGGGCCTGAGCATGCAGGGAGAAAAATGAGGCATTTTACAGGTTACCTTCCTGCTTCTCCAACCCTGGCTGTGGATATCAGACATGGTCTGGTTCACAGTAGTCAGTGGTGCCCAATAACCCAGCCGTGGGTCCCTATTTTGGCATTCACAGATGAGCCACCATTGCCGAAGGCAACAGGTTTTTGTGGCTCTTTGCTCACCTCCGTGCTTTCCATCTCACCTACAGGCCCTAACGTGCAGCTGCTTCATCCCTCTGTATGTTGGATTTTTACCTCCTGCGTACCATGGGGTGGTGAGTTGCGTTGTGGTCTGGAGAGCCTATCCCAGGTCAGGCCAAGGGCCTGTCTAGCCTGTGTCCTTTCTCCAGTGGTGGCATTAAGCACGTTTATACCGGTGGTTGCCACCAAAGTTGCTTGGTGCTGTGTTCATGCAACGTCTGCAGAGGGGGAAGAACTGAACCCAGGTGCCCCACAATCTGACCTCACTGCAGACAGAACTGACCTGCTCACAAAAGTGTCCATCCTCACCCTGCCCATGGGCTTAGCTCAACTCCTTTCTGCTGCACTTTCCCCCAGTTTCATTAAAGAGTAATTTTTCGGCTGGAAGGGAGGAGGTGGTGGGTGTAGACCTGGAGCACTTGGGACAGTGGTCAGGGCTGTTCCCTGGCATAGGATCTCTGTAGCCCCAGTACCTCACTCTAGTTTGGGCCTGGGTGGGGAAGAAACCCCAAATGCATGCACATGTGACGCAGCACTCTTCTCTCTGAAAAGAGGAAGGCTCAAGGTTCCTTGTTTTCTCTCCTAGCATTACATTGATGGGGAACTCGGCATGTGGCGGGCCAACTTTGTGTCCCGGAGCATGATCACCGTGTCTGCTTTCGCCGGCGAATACGACATCTGTCCCAAAGGTGGCCCAGCTGCCTTCTTCACTTTCCAAATCTCTGACTGTACTTTACAAATATCAAAAAGAAACTTCTGCCGCTTCCAGCATATTTTTCAGCGTCCCACACGTCAAGTGAGCTGCTTCTACAGGTACCCAGAACCATGAGGCCCCTGTAGCTGGCCCATCTGCCCTGACTGCCACCTCCCCCCTGCAGGTTCTGGACCAGTTTTATACCGATGGCTACCAGGACACAGTCTCCTTCTTAAAAAGACTGAGTAAGTGATTGGGAGTGAGGAGCAGGTAGGTCGGGTGCTTCTCTTACAATGTTGGTTTGCTGCCAGAAGGTAAGAGATGCTGCCAGTGCATCTGGAGTGACCGGGGCAGAGAGATCCCTGCACCCCTGGCATTGCCAGGATTACTTGAGTCCCATGCTCTCTGTGGCCTCTCCTGAAGCTCCCTGTTCACCCCTTGCCTGTCTGATGATGTTAGGTCCCCTCTTCTCTGCCACACTGGGCATGGTATAGCGTTCCAGGGAACACAGGTCCCCAGCACATAGACAGGAGAAGTGTAGGCTCGGGTGCCCTGTGTAGCGTTAGACTGATAACCCACTGATGCACAAAGCAGCAATGTTTGGTGATCCCTGACCCAGAAACCCAACTCAGATTAGCCATGCACTGTGGTCATCAGTCCCCCTATTTTCCAGTCAACCCTGGTCATGCCTCACATTGCTGGAGACCTGGTAGTTGAGCAACAAGCAGTGAGAGCTGGATTCTCTTCCCACCAGGTGAATTTGGTATAAATTACCTTGATGAGGACTTTATGCTTTCATTGGCCAATGAATCATGTCAGAAAGGTGAAGAGACCCTGAACTGGAAGCCAGAAACAGGAGTACTTCGCTCCAGAGCCACAGACCCTGAGGATGTCACCAAAGAGAATCCAGGGACCAGCAGGGCAGCAGATGAAGCGGAAGAAGCCCCACACCACCTTCTCCAGCATCAGAAAGGTAGAGGACCAGCACTTCCTTTACCCATCAGTTTTCATTAGCTAAGTGACACTTGCCCAGGGCTCTCACTGCTAAAAGAGGCTGTCTGGGTTTTTGCAGGCTCCAGTAGGTGAGAACATCAGGAATGGGAGGGAGTCCCCTCTTGGGTCAATGGTTATTAGTGAAGCCTCATGCTGAACTTGTTTTGGGTGGGGTTTGAGGACTTAGGCTGTGGCCAGGTCAGAAGGGCTCTTTGGAGAAGTAGCTCTTTCTATGAAGAAAGCCATTTACTCACCTTGCAAGGTAATAACAGGTTCTACCCATGCATCATTTCATTAAGGGCGAGGGAAGGAGCAGTGTCTCAATGGTTAGAGCTGGGGTTGCTGAACCAGTCAAATAAAAATTTCTACTTAGTTACTCTGGTGTGCAGCCATGTGTAAATATTTAAGTGCAAGAAAAGCTTATTAGAGCTGCAGGTAAACCTCTACCTGTATAGTTTTTAAGCAACATAAGGCAGGTTTAAATCCAAAACTTCTAGTTTTCTGCAATGCTATGCAAAATAATGCCCTCTCCCATTTCAGTTTTGACATGGAAAACCGGTGAACCCTCAGCATTTCGGATTCCAGTTTCTCTTACTGTTACTAGCGGAATACAAAGAAGTATGTGCTGGAGTGCAACATTTCTTTCAATTTTATTATTTATTTTCTTTTTCTTTCTGAGTCTTTCAACATTTCAGAATTTGTCAGCTTAGGAAAAATTACACCGCTTTTCCAACATGATGATAGTTTAAAATGTTGCCACATAAATTAAAGAAATAGTGAAAAAAGATCCAAATATTGTTCTGCTGTTATCTACGAGGACCACATCAAATGAGGGATATAAAGGGGAAAGAACAGGACCATTACCTTTCCAGAGCTAAAAATAAAAACCTGAAAAACATAAAATAAAAGCAAAGAAGATATTTCCATTGAAAACAAAACAACTCTATGGGAAGACACCCGCTATAGAAATGCAGGACACAGTGTTAGGCTGTACAGTTTGCTTCCATGCTTGCTTTTTTAAAGGCTTCATCAGTCTGAACTACATGGAGCTTTTGAAAGCAACATAGTGGGAATCAGGTTTCCTTGGAGGTTGGGCAGGCTCTGGGCTATAAGGAGTCTCTTGGTCTCTGGTTTGCAGCTGGGCTGCAACATTTTGCACCAACCTAAGGTCATCTGTGGAAGGAATCAAGACTCATTTGTTAGGCCAGAGAGCAACCAAGAGGTAAGTCAGGGCGCTCAGTCTCCAGGGGAGAAGCACATTGGATTTTTCAGGTCTGGGAAAGAGAAGCCCTGATGATCTAGGCCAGGAAAAGGCTATTTTACTGTTTATCGGTACAATACTATAATAACATTGATGTTACCAAATAAGCAAAGGTATAAACCTGCAAACAACTCGCACCTGTTTTCCTGAATAAGTCAGAATATCTCCAAAGAACTACTGCTGTGGTAGAGCCTGCACACCAGCAAGGCTCAGGCTGGATTAGCAGGTGAACCACAAACATTTGCATTTTCATCCATGTGCCCACCAGCCAGTTGCACAATGAGTTGCACCCTCCTTAGTATCTAGACTAGAAGCAGAGTCTGGCATAAAGCACCTGCAGCCAACAGCCAGAGGCACAGACAGGATTGGACACATTTGTTTTTATTTGGCTCAGTTGCATGGATTAGGCCCCAGGACTCCCCTTCACCCTAGATCTGCAGTGGGATCTAGCTTTAAAGCAAGCTCCTGCTGACTTGGGTTGTCTCCAAACTCTCATTCCATCCACCTCAGGCTTCACGTCTCTGAGTTCGATGCAGACCAGGGCAAGCAACAGGGCAATGGTATGGGGGGCAATATTTTAAGGATATCAAAACCTGCTTATCACATTACCCTGTAGACAACAGGCGGGAGGGAAGCAGCCCTGATCAGGTATTTGAATAGAGTTTGTCTCACAAGAACTCCCACAAGCGTCTATCAGATTGACCAATGTGGTTTTACTCCATTTAGGGCCATGCAAGCCACAGAAGAGCATTTTTCACCCTACTGCTGCCTTTGGCCCCAGTTCATGTTTTAAAGAGAGAAAGAGCAACTTGCAACCCAGCCTGCAGACAGACACCAAGATGCACTGAAGAGCACACTGTGGCAGCAATGTCACCAGCACAGGCGGGGCCACAACCCCCCTCCTATCCCCCCCACAGACCCCAGGTGATTCCTATGACCCACCTTTAAAGGAGGCATTTCAGGTTGAAGACAGGATCTGTTGCAGCTGGTTTGAACTGTGTGCAGCTGGGCTTCCCAGCTTGCTTCTCGAGGGGGGAAAGAAGCTCCTTGAGAGCCAAGAGATGCCAAACTTGGCCTCTGTCCCTTGTCCCTGGCCGAGCCTCCTTTTGCCATTAGCTCCAAGCTCATGCAGAGACAGCATCAGGTGTGCTTGCTTGAAAAGGTGGGGGATTAATAAAGCAAAAGAGAGCTAATTTGAATAATGAGTCATTAAATACTTCTATCTCAGCACATCTCTGCAGGTTTGGAGCAGGAGGGCTCTGTGCTGTGACTGTTTTGTTTTGGCTGTTCCTTGTACGTTGTTTTTTGTTAAAGTTCTCGAAGTTTAACTAACTTTTTGTGATCAAGCACCATGCCATGTAAGGGCAGGTGGGATGCACTAGGTACTTCAAAATATGCTCCTGTTTGTGGCTGAGATTTGCAGACAAATTTAGTGGATTTGGATGTCCGATTCCTGTATGAGAATTTTCTTTGCAGGATTTTAATTCCCATTTGAATAGGGATAGTGTAACTGCCTGAGGCTGACTGAGATGATTATATCCTGCCTGGAGGCGGTGGTGCTTGCTAGGAAGATCAGGAGCGTGGTAGAAGGGCTGTTGCAGAAGTGGGGCTGTCTGCCTGGGAGGGAAAGCAGAAGTGCAGTATGAGCAAATGATGGGCTGACTGGCCCTGCTCCTGCCCGGGGAGCGGTTGGTGCCTCTGCGCCCTCTCCACTTTGACCTGTGGCAGGAACATAGTCACAGTTCACAAGCTGGTTTTGAGCAGCCCAGCTTTGGCTGCAGGGGTTGAGAGATGTAAATCCATCCAGGATGGAAGGGAGACAGGAGCAAGTTTTGGTGGATCCAATGCGAATAAGCATCCAGGTTTCTTTTAGCAAGCTCATTGCAGAGAAAATATTCCCAGGTCATTGATTTCAACCTTAGCAGAACATATTATATTAATCCTCCACTGAGCATTCGTAGTTAACTTTGAATCTGTTTACATCAATGCAGCCTTCAGCTATTCCCCACATTCATGCCTGCAGTCTCCAGGGCACTTTGGATGAAACTTCCCTCTGTACCATTTCCCTTTGTGCAATTAAACAAGCTGTTTATTCAAATAAACAGCTTGTGCTGTTGTGATCCATTTGTTGCCCATCGGGAACCAACAAACGGGGGAGACAGTTTGGGTACAGCCAGTCCGTCAGCCTCTGATGTGCAAATTGTATTTGGGATAAGAGTGCCAATTCATTCTACGTGCAGACCAGCAACACGAGGTGTGTTTGCCTGGACCACGCACTGTTCATAGCAGTGAGTTACAGAAGATCGCAGGGAAAGAACTAATGTATTTGTGGAATGTCAGCTTTCCTGGTGCAATAGGAGATGCAGTCTGCAAGACTGTGGTACTTTGAAGTAAGGGGAGGTTAATCTTTAGGTTTCTTCCTCCTTCTCCACAGCTGCAAATTCAGAGGGGTCCAAATGTGCGCCTACCTCCACTGTCAGGAGGAGCAGGCCTCCAAGGGTGTACGAAGCTCAACAATAGGTAATGGGTAAAATAACTTCAGGAAATTGGATAAAAATGAGTTCCTGCCCAGTGTGATGCTCCCTAAGGCTTCTCCCTCTCTCTGTTCGATGAATCTCTCTGAAAGTTTTTGAGTGGGAGGCAAACACTTAAAATGTGATATTTCCTGGCAAATGTCTGTCCTGTAATCTGCGCTAAAGCAGGGGGAGGGATGCTGCTGGTGATCAGCAAGTGGAGTGGCTAGGGAAACCGGCAGCTGGGCTGTACACACATGCAAGTAAAGATGCCCAATTTCCCCTGCGCAGACTGCGGTTCGGCTGTTGTGTCAAAGCAGGTCAGGCCTGGGCAGGGAGACTGCAGCAGCAGCACTGGGAACAAAATCAGTCGGTTTCCCCAAGTGGAAAAAACACCCCCAAAATACTCCATAAAAAACAGCAGTCGTGCCACTGTGTGAAATGAGCTCCGGTGTCACCCACCGCTTCCTGGGGCAGCAGAGTCGCACGACATCGGACACCCCCAGGGCCCATCCAGGATGGTTACCTAAGGGAACAAACTGGCAGTTAGTTGAGTCAGGGTCAATGATCCAACAGGGACTAGTAGCCCCAGGGACATTTGATACTGAAGGGCTTTGTCATGGCTGAGGAATTGTGTAGCTGCCTGCGGTATGAAATCATTCTGTGCAAGTCTCTTCGCGAGCTGCATGTGAAGTAACTTGCAAGCAGGTTTTAGGGAGTTATGGCTTAAAAGCTCTTTGTGTGACAAGTTAAATGCCTTGAATACTTGAGAGTTTAGTGCCAACACACCTCTCAGTATCTTGGTGAACATGCCTGATGTCTTGCTAGGACAGAGCCCAGCAGATAAATGCTCTGGAACAAGAATATGTTGCCATAGGGAAGCGGCACTAAGCTAGTTCATAGCTTCTTTCAGATGTCACTAAATAAATAATATCACCGGGACAATAATTAGCTACTTTTAATGTGGGGTACCCCAGATTTGGAATTTTTAGCCACGCTCAGCATCAGTGACCCACGGGTGAGGTCCCCCAGGGTTTCCCTGCTCTGCACCCTGCCCTCCCTCTGCTGAGGGTTTGCATCCCCCGAGCACCTCACCTCCTGGCCATGGCTCTCATAGGCAAACCAGGCACCATGGTTTGGAGGAGCTTCTGGAACCATTTTACTGTGGAGCTGATACCTTCCAGCAGCCCCCACAGCTTCTTCAGCCTGCAAAAACAAAACAAACAGGCAGATTTTAATGACCAGGAAATGCAGCAAAAGCAGGAGGGTGTTAATGGTAAATGCACACTGTAATACTCTTTTTCATAACCAAGCGTGGTGTTCCTGCTAGCTATACCCACTTTCCCTGAGAGCTTGCCTTCAGGGAATACCAAATCCTCCTGCAGAGGGAGGAGATGATGCTAAGCCTATTTATGCAGTAGATGTGCATCAGCTTGCCCTGCTCTGTAGAAAAGGAGGGACTCACCGCCAGCCCGCACTGTCCCGGTGGCTGCCCCGTGTGTTTCCCATGGAGCCGCTATCTGAAGGATACTAAGCCCATTGCACACCCCAGCACTGGGCTTGCAGGGACACCTGCATGCCTCGTGCTAATCTTGCACCGTGTCCCTTCTGCTGTCTCATCACTGCTGAAGGTACAACCACTGGTTTCTGTATCACTCAGCTTCAACGCCTCTATCAAGATGTTCTTACCCCTTCCTGACATAAGCTGGCAGCCTGTATGGCTGCAACAGGACCTTTGACAGTGGATCCTGCAGTCCAGTCACCTGTTCCTTCTTCCACAGAGCCAAGCCTGTGCACATGAATGACAAAACAGAAGTAAATAAAGACCAGTAGTTAGAAATAACCCAATAAATGCAATAATTCCGCTTGTCCAGCAACTCTTGCTGCAGCTCAGCCTGTAGGTACTGAAGCCCAGGCCAGGATCCAGCTTGAGCTGCTCTTACAAAGCCTCTCTGCGAACAGCTACTGCAGATATAGAAATATTTGCTATAATAGATACCTCAGTAATGTCTTTATAATACTTCTCCTCTCAAAGACTGCAGCAGCCCTCAGCAGCCCCAGCCACCCCCAAAACCCAAGATCAGTACCCCAAATCCTCTACCTGGCAGGAAGCAAGGAGCCAGACACTGCGGTACCCTTTTGCATAGGTCAGCGAACATCCTGCTGGATTGTGCAAAGTCATTCCTCCCACACATGCTGGAGAAGCGGAAATTGCCGTCGAAGTAGTTACGGCCAAAGGCATCTGTGAGACACGAAAAGAAAGGGCTGATGTTTGGTCGGTTGCATCGGCCATGCAATGCCAATGGGCAGTGGGTCACGCTTCTAGGCTGCCCTTGGGGTCTTGGGGTAACACTTACTGTTCCTGTACAGGAAAAGGGCAGTGTCCTGGTACCCTTGGGAGAAAATGTCATTCAAGACCTGCAAGGAGAAACACTTGAGGTCACTAAAGAGCCCTCCATCCAGGGCACTGGCAGGATCTATCCAAGGCTGTTTGACCGTGGAGGGTTGGGATGGCCACTTGGGAAGGCAGCAAACACAGGCTGGTTTCCAACCACCAAAGCACTGGTCCTTTGCAGGTTGTCAAACCAGGGTGGACCCCATCCCAGGCTGGCCACTCATCAGCAGTATCCACCAAAAAATGCACTGCCCTTGAAATCTGATTAATTAACGACGGAGATTGAGCTGAATCTTAAAGCTTGGGAAGGGCAGGTCCAGCATTAATTTGTTTTAATCAAAACAAAGCTGGGAAGAAGGCCTGGTGGGCTTACCATGGTGCTAGGCGGAAAGAGAGCATAGCTAATCCTGCAGAGGTTTTCTATCGAGATCTGAATGCTGCCATTGAAGATCTGGAAACAGAAGAAGATAGCGGGACAATCCCGTGGACAAATATCGAGCTCTCCTGTGAACGGGGACACAGTGATCACAGCTTCCTCCAAGCTGGAAACAGGCTGCAGGCCGGTGAATCCTCCATCAACGTATCGCTGAGGGGGAAGAGCAGAGAGAGCGTTTGCTTTGAGGATTGCTACAGCGTCTGTGTGAGGGCAGCATCACCAAGAGGAAAGCAAGCAGTTGTAAAGGCGACATCTTCTGCCGCGAGCCAGTCCCAGCATGTCTTCTCTTCCCACTTGCAACAGCATCTCTTCCCACCCCTTGCCCTTTATCCTGGCCTTTGCCAGCTCCTTCTGCTGCCCTGCCTATGGCACCCAGCTGGCTCCTCGCTCAGGTGCTGTAATCCACAGCAGTTATTAAAATAGAAATATAATATTTTAATTCACAAAGCTTTGTAAAGTTGTTTTGGCAGTCATTAGCCAATTCAAACATCACTGAATTTACAGCATCGTATAAATTTCAAGTCCTGAGCTCAAGCAGTAGGGCTCCTGCATTTAGTAATTGCCTGCAAATCTCTAGAGGATTAGTCACTGGGCAAGGAAAATGTCACTTGCTGTATTCCAAAAGGAATCTGAATTTACCACCCACCTCAGTGGGATTTGAGGTTGCAAGGACTGCAGCTGATCACATTAAATGCTCGTGAAATAACAGTGCAGAGGAGCCTCACGCAGCAACGCTGCCGAGCTCTGGGTCCTGCAAACTTTATGCACTTTGTGGGCAAGCCCTGCAGTCCGGAGTAAGCTGGAGATCTGACCTGACAGCCAGGTACGGACATCCGAGGACTAAATAGGCTCAATCAGTGCAGACCAACAAGAGTCAAGGAAAGATCCTAGCTCTATCCCAGCTGCAAATCTGGTCTCGTGACTTTGTGGGCTTTAACACACAGGCGGGTCACGATGCATCAGCTACTCCGTGGTCCATCTGCACATGCTTCACCACCACGCTGCTGTGCTCCTCCTTCACTGAGGGTTAGCAGCAAGCCAGCCCAAATTTGTTGGCTTCACTGCAGTGTTTCGCAGAGAGTGAATACGCATATGGTTGGTGGAGGATGCTCCCACAAACTTCCAATATTTCAGCCATGCAAGTCTGCACCTGAGCTAATGGAGACATCTGCACTGCAGACAGATCCTGCCCAGGATAACTGGATTTTGTGTCAAAGTCCTGAGTATGGGTGTCCTCTCATCTCACTTTGGAGATCTGCAAGGCAAGATCTAGTCATCCAGGCTCTGTCCGTAGGCAAAACAGGAGAGACCTCTCCAGATGGCAACTCCACCCAGCTATCATCTTAGGATGGGATGAAGAACAAGGTAAAAGGCTTTATCATCCTCCATTAACTAAAGAAGAAGCCTAGACATATATATCCCTCTCTGCTCAAGGGAATGTAAAGTTCAAACCCAAGAACATACTGCTAGGAGCGTATGTTTTATTGGTAATATCACTCACCACACCTCGGTAGGATGGAGGGATGAATCCACAGTAGATAGGAAGAAAGCAGCTGCAGAGGAGAGCCTGGGGGAGGAGAGGGATTGCAGAAGTAAATGTTCCTGTCAAGGTTCTCCTGGACAAAAGCTGTTGACTGGCTGCCTGCAAATTCAGGCTTGACAAATCATCTGGAGCCAGGCTGTCGGTACCACCTGGGCTTTGCACTTGACTGTGTCAAGAAGAAAGGTTTCAAGAAGGGGAAAACATCCCATTTCAATAAAGTTGAAACACTTCTCTTGAGAAGGGCATAGCACTTCATTTTATATTTTTATAGCTGCCAGAAATATTAGAGTTGTATATCTATATATCACTGTCCAAACACTGCCCTTTGATGGTGGCAAGGTAAAGCTTTGGGGTCATTTTTCATATATGCGGGCTTTTGGACAAAACCAAGACATCCTCACAATGCATTTTCATTCTGCTGGGATTTGTCAATGATAAAGCCACTGCTGGGCCGTTTGCAACCATTTTCCACCAATCTCATCAGCTGGGAATGAGTATCCCGGGCTCCTGCGTTGACGTAGGGCAGGCACCACGGGGTGAACTCCAACATCTCCATGGGCTTGCCGTCCTCTACTGTCTCCCTGGGACAAGCGAGCCCACAACCTCATGGTCAGCTCTGTTAGGGTTTTACCCTGGGATTCTTTCCCCAGCAGCTAATTTACTCGTTAATCAGCTGCTTGTTTGGCAGCACAGACACTTTGTCGAGCTCTTTCCTCCCAGGAAAGTGCTGAGGCAACAAAGAAAATTGCTGCCAATGGGCCTTGGCTGAGGAGAGACCTGTCCAGAAAGCTGGGAAGTCATGTTAGCATTAACACAGCTCTTTGCAAAGAGTCATTAGCACTTATTAGAGCTGGTCAACATGTCAGCATCAGCTTTTTGAGGCTGGAAACAAACCTTCTGCTTTTTTAGCATGATTTATTCCTGCCTGACTCTGGACCTAACAACATCTTCCTCCCTCCCTCCAAGTCTCCTGGAGCTCACTGTGGTGGGGCCATGGCTCTGGCAGAGCTTCCTGACACTCTCCCCATCTTGGGTAGAAAACAGTGCAGTTAAAGGCATCAACGCTTAGGTACCTCCACCCCAAGCAGTAGGTAGAGATCTTCCTATGGCATCAGAGGAAGGTCCCTTTACCTGAATGAGCTCCTCTTTTGAGCTGAACTCAGAGGCCATGACGTTTTGACCATCCACCACCCGCGTGAGTGAGATGTGCAGCCGCCCCGAAGCCAGCTGGTAGGAGTCCTCTGGTAGCATCTGCTGCAAAACAGTCTTGATATGTGCCAGCAAGCTGCACTTGGGAGAGAGGGGGCCCAGGATGGTTTTCCTGACTTCTTTTGCCATGGCAAAGAAAAATTCCTTTAGGTCATCTGACACGGGGAGGCAGGGAAGGAAGATAGAGAGAAAGTCAATATCCCTGCTGCCCTAACAGTTATATTTTTAGTCCTATTTTTAATACTCCTCACAAATAAAGCCTCTTGCAGGCTCTGTGCTTGACCCCAGGATGATACTGCTGCTCCAATGGGGGACATTGTGGCAGGACAGAAAGGGGGAGATCAGCTCCATGACGTCCTCAAAGGACAATGTATTGCTGAGCACAACCCCACTGGTGAAATCCCCGTCTGCATCGCAGACCGGTGCTCAGGATGTGCCTGGCAGGGGATTAGGGAAAGGCTCCAAAGAGCCCCAGGAAGGGGGACACAGGTGCAGACACCGCGTTATCGGTGCCAATGAGTTGCACAACAGATTCCCTCCTTCCACCTCTGATTTTGCACGTGGGCAGTCCCAGGCTTCATAGGGGAGCTGGGACAGCTCAAAGGTGAGGACGAGGGGCAGATCCCCACCTCCTCTGCTTAGGGCTTTGCTGCAAGCCAGGCACCCTGGCTCCACTGTGCTGGGACTCCCCAGTGACCTCCCAGCCAGTGTTAATAGTCATTACATGTGTCTGTACATTCCAGAAGCTGGATTAAAGGAGCAGAGCTGCAGAACCCCGGCCGAGGGCTCAGGAGACACCAGGTTTTAAAGGCTGCATGGTGACAGGGGGAAGAGGGGTGCAGCAAACCCTGCGGTCAGCCTAATCCCAGGGAGGGAGCTTGGTTCCTTTGCTGAAATGGGGAGCTTGCTTGGGGGAATACCCCACCTTGGGCAGTTAAATTCTTGCAGCAAAAAGCTTATCCAGCTTCCCGATGCTGCAAAGAGCCATCCTTGCGCCTGGTGGGCTCCCCAGGACCCTGCACCAGCACGAAGCTGCAGGCTTGCCTTAGCACCCTGGCTTTGTAGGGGCAAAGGTTTCCGGGCTGTCTCGTGAGATTGCTTTAAAAGCATGGACAGACAGACGGATTAGATGGAGTGTCCCGAAGGCAACTGGAGCAACACAGGTATTAAGAGGGGTTATAAATGTTTGAGCGGATGTTCAGGCCATGTGGCATGATGATTAATTCTCAGCGGGTTCACGCGGGGTCCTCAGGGATGCCAAAAGAGCCAGAGACACCCCAGGCAGGTGAGGCACCCGCTGGGCAATGTCCGGTTGCTCTGTGTCCTGGAAATGGGGAGGAAACCTGGAAAAACTGCCTGCAAGCTGCCGGGTAGGAGGTGAGAGTCGACCCCAGCTTTAGGGGCTTTGGCTCTGGACAGGGCTTTGACTCGGGGTGAGCGAGGGATGACCCTGGCATGTAATGCCATGACTGTCCCCACCTGCACCAGCTTGCTGGTGACAAGCATGTGCCCAGGAGGTGACCTGTGGGGTGGCAGAGGACAGCCTGGCTTGGAGAGCTCAGAGCTCCTCACCCAGCCCGGGTCAGGGCAGGGGCCGGGTACACAACCACAGCCACCCCATGGGACACCCCAAGCACACCTTTAACTCTCTTTTTGCCCCAATCCTCCCCAATGTGAATTTGACAGAGTTTGTGCCACATTCATTTTCCTTATCAGAAACCCAACCAGAGTCATCACTACCCAAAAGGTCTTTTCTTCCTCTAGAGAAGATGTTTTGGGCACAAGATCATCTCAGCATCTCTAAGTGGATGGTGCCTACCACCCCCAGTGAAGCAGACCCCCATTTCAGCACTGGTGCCCACAGCAAGAGCAGTTAACAAACTGATTTACACCTACTGGACAGCCCCAGCTCCATCCAACTACACCAGCATGAGGAATAGGAGAGGAAAGTTTTGGGGCCCTTGCTGATTTGTAGAGGAGTTCATCCCCATATGGGCAGAAAGGTTCCTTTCTGCTTTGCCTAAATATATTTGCCAAAGTTTTGAATTATTTTTAGCTCCAGCAGAGTGGTTCTAGCATCCACCAGAGGTTTCAGGAACTGTGTGTTTCCTCCCTGCTTCCTCCATCATTATTTGGATCCTAAAACCCCCGCTCCTCCTAAACGTCCCCACTGCTTGAAGTGGAGCTTGGATCAGCCTTTGAAGACTTAAGTCTTGTGTACACTTGTTTACACATAGAGACTAATTGGAAATATGGGAGGATGTGATTATTAAAAGTGGATTAACTGCTCTGAATTAATTCTACACATAGATGATCTTATTGCTGGGGGGGACTGTTTCCACATTGTCTAAAGGAGTTCAGAGTAAAACCTCTTTTGCAGCAACAAGAGAAACCCCAGCTGCGGGCTGGAGCGGTGCCTGCTATTCCTCCGGGCATGTCCCGCTGACGAACCCTTGAGCTTTTGCCAAGGGGAAAGGTGCTCTGCTATCTGGAAATGGGAATCATGCCACATCTTCCCTTGTGCTGGGAACGTTGAGAGGGATAACCCAAAGCAACATGCAAACAGGGCTGTCAGCTCTGTAGGTACCTATGTGACTGCTACTCGTGTCCCTCTGTAGCTAAGGATGCCAAGGGACCCGATCCATAGGGGACAATGGGGCTTTACACGGGCATACCCACCCACTGCGGCCGCGTAGACTTGCTTTGGGACACATCTCAGCACTCCTTAGACCTCATAGCAGAAGAGAAGGAGATCTGCGCCTTCAGCAGGAGCAGGAAAATGACCCAATAAAATACAGGTATGTCTAGATTTATCCATGCAATATCTACCCGACCATCTGAGATAACATTCAGACAGTAATAACCAGCTTTTTCAGCTTACACCACCCAAAATTGCTCCAGAGTGGCTGCCAAAAATGGTAACATCTGCAGATTTCTTTTATGCCTTGTGAGTGATATGAGTTACACCAGTATCGCATCCGCACTGGTGCTTTAAGGCATTAGCTCCTCTATTTCTATTTTGAAATAAAAAATCTGTAGTAAGGAAATCTAGGCAATAACTGTCTTACCGAGGCCGATGCCGCACACCACAGCGGCGGCGATGAGCGAGCCGGCGGATGACCCATAGACTTTGCACGCGGACTTGAGGAGTTCGGGAGCCAGCTCCAGGAGGGACTGCACCACCCCAACCTGGTACAGGGCGAGAAAGCCACTGCCCGAAAAGGAGAGCGAGAATGGGGTGCTCGAACCCCGGAGATCCTCCTCAGCCATCTCGAGGTCAAATTGGCGTATCCAGCTCAATGTCTCGGGTTGTCCTTTTTCACCAGGTGAACCTCAAGCTCTCCTCTCCTCTGCTTTCTCCAGGCTCATCTCTGGCTGCAGAGGAGTCCAGAAGATGGACTTTCTACCTCCTTTTATGACAGCTCCCCGAGGTGTTTAGATTCACGAGCTATTTTAATTGCTGCCTGTGCTAAAAACAGATTTTTTCCCCTGATCAAAACAGCTCTTGTAATCCCCGACCACAGCCAGCTCAGATGTTCAGGGCTGAATCAAGGCTCCCCTTTTATACCGAGTGATCTGAAGTGCCCCGGGAGCCCTCCCAGAGGTGGTCCCAGCATGATGGTGCCCATCACACTTGGAAACACCCATGCAAAATTTCCTCTTTGCTTCGTGCTTTCTTCATCAAGGGTGTTTTCCTAAATAGGATTCTCCGTCAATCCTGGCTTAGGCACAGCTCAGTACTGAGTGAGTAAAGGCTTGTATAAGACACTTAAAGCCAGAGGGTGTTACACAAGGGGTGGATGCAGGGCATTACATTGGGTTAGGTTTGGAAATACTGCTTATATTTGCTCCCTATTGGAAGAGTTTTGTCCTTGCCTGACTTGGATATCCTTTGGGGGGGGGAAACAGGGAGCTGGATTTGCTTTTCTCTTCCCCCCTCCAGCACTGTGCTCTATAAGGCCCCAGAAGGATGCCTGCAGCAGCACTGTGTTCCCCAAAGCTGGGGTTACTGAACCAAAATCAAACTGCCTCAGGCTGTCTTTATGGCTGGGTGATAGTTAAAAAACAGGGAGAAATTCAATACATTTCTAGTGTCTTTTCAGCCTTAAATCTAATGCTGCTGCCAACATGCAGAATAAAAATGGCCATTTTAAACAGATGTATTTAGTATTACTAAATACTGTGTTGCTTATGTTGTCCAAATACATATAGCGTGCATGCTATATAATGAATATTATGTACGTTACATTCAAGGTTGTGTATATATACAGAACATGGGCATGTGTATAAGAACAGGCTGAAGGAGAGAGCTCTCATTCCCTGTGTTGGTGCACCAGCCTGGCCAGGACAGTACAAGAAAACAGAGGATGGTCCCAGCATCCTGATACAACCTTTGCAATGCTGTTTCACCCCAAATTTTCATACATTTTTCCTTGGCCTCTCCAGCCATTGCTGGGTCCCCACGATGAGAGTTGTGTCCTGTGCGATACGTGGGGGCAGAGACCCCCACCTCAATGTGCAAAATGTCCCTGGGTTGAAGTTTCGCTGGTAGCTGCCCATCAGCAGGTGAACATTGCCTGCAAATCCCCCCAGATAAACGTCACTCGGCATGGCCAAGGCTGTCCTCGATGGCTGCTGCCTGGATGACAGGACAAGCAGGAACAAGTTGTCAGCTCAAAGGTGTATTGAACCATTATCTGGACTATCGTGGAGGAGAACAACTGCTTGAGTTAGGACATTTGCATATGACCGCGTCCTGCTGTAGATACACAGCCTTACTGGATTTGGTCTTCTCATTTCTTGTCTTTCCAGTGTTTGATGTTGGGTTTACATTAACCCCTCATTGGGTGAGTCTCCCACACGTTCCAGCCTTTCTACCCACCTTCTCGTGATAGCTGGGCTTGGATCTGCGTGATTCATACCACTGTGTCCTCCAGCCCTTGGGAAAGCAAAGTCCTTCATTTAAAGGACTTTTTTCCAGCACTGGTAAACATCTGCAGGTAGAAGGGCAAAAAGTATCATCTCTCACTGCAACTGACGTGAACACGCAAGTGCATTGGAAGTGCATGAGTGTTTGCATGCTGGAGGAAATTGTTTCCATGTTCTCTGTGCATTAACTCTGCCAATTATGTGCATCAGGTCCCCAGGGAATTCAACAGGCACTGCATGGAAGAGGTGTAGGATGCTCCTACTTCACTCAGCACTTGCACCTTCTCCTTCAAGCTCAGCCCCAGCTGCCAAGCTTCAGGAAAGGTCTAAATGATCCCATGGGACCTGCGAGAACACGCTCCTCTGCCCAGTGCACGGCACTAGGATGGTTTCCTCGTAGGAGCTGGACTTGCTGCAAAATATGGTGCTCCAGGAGCACCTTGTGAGTGCAAACCCCAACCGAGCTGAGCCAGGAGATGTTCTTCCCCCAGGCTCTCCTTCAGGCATCTTGCAATAGTTTCTTCCCTTGCAGCTGCCATGAAGTAATGTATTAAATGGGATTTTCCATTCCCAGAGACAGATGATGAAGGACAGTGCGGTGGCCAGGAAAAAGCTGTTATCCCTGCAAGAAGACAATTGAGTAGCTCCGTGGGGAGGTGCACGGTCAATGCAAGAAGGTCCCTAACAAGCAGAAAGCCCAGCAGACAGCACAGCCCCACGCTGAGGCAGGGCCAGCACCAGGAGAGGGGCAAGGGAGGCAAGGCAGGACAGACAAGAGGACGAGTGTCCATGTGCAGGGAAGGACAGGAGACATCTGACCTGGCCAGGGGAGGGCAGCACCCTGAAAGCCAGTGGCTCAGACCTGCGAGGACTTCACCGCATGCTCAGACACCCTGAGCTCCCCTGGGGATCCTCAAAGACCAAGAGGAGCTGGGCTTTGGGGACATACCCTGGGGGTCTGCCGGCCACATCACAGCATTTCCCACAAATCGCCCTGTTCTGCAATGAATTATGGGGGGCTTCCCAAGGCAGGGGGGGGATGCAAAATCTGCCCTGCACCCTCACCCGCTGCAGACACCGAGGCCCCAGGACAGCATCCCAGGAGACAGCATCCTCCCTGGCCCGATGCCATGGTCCCGTGAGATGAAACCTTGTCATCATCCTCTTAGTGACAGCGAATTTTGCATTAATTGGCTCATGAAGTGCTGGGCTGATTTTCTAAGCCACCCTCCCCCACCTGGCGCTCGACAAAGCAGGATTAGCGAGGACTAACGACTTCGGAGATGCAAGATCCCAGAAGCAGCCTGAGGTGCTTTCGGGAGAAGGCACCCCGGCTCA
The DNA here is from genome assembly GCA_013389945.1 of Fregata magnificens. Lineage (NCBI taxonomy): Eukaryota > Metazoa > Chordata > Aves > Suliformes > Fregatidae > Fregata > Fregata magnificens. Next base: position 394,124 of record WAAD01010887.1, read on the forward strand.
CATTGAGCACTGGGCGGGCAGGGGGCTGTGCGGGGCACGGGGCTGCTTTCTGCCTGGGCAGGATCAGTGCCCAGATGGCTGGTGTCTGTGATCCCAGGGATTTTCAGGCAAGGCGATTGCTTTAGCTGTTTGAAGCCACGACAGGGCGTTTAGGGAAGGATGAAGGTAATACCGAGAGTTGGAAACCGATCAAAACCCCGGGGCTAATAACTTGCCCTTCTTTAATACCTTCTTAATATCCTCAGTGGCCACAGGCAATCAGGGTCTCAATTTTATAACTAAGAGATTAAGCCAAGACACTGGAGTCGCTCACGAGAAGGGACCTGGGCTCCGGGAGCCGCCAGTCCCAGGGTGCTGCACTAACAGCAGTCATGGCTGCTCCCATCCTCATCCCACCATGCCGGGCTGGAGCAGCATCCCTGCTTTGGGTTGGGTTATTTGGGACCAGGAGCCCATTGTGCAAAGGGCTGTGCAGGTTTTGCTCCTTGTTTCCCCTGCACCACTGCCCTGAAGGGTGGGGAAAAGTCCAGTGACCACAGAAGGAGGATATTTGGTTTAGCCATGGTATCGGGAAAAGCACAGGAGAAGGAAATGGGAGAGATGAGTTGTTTTTCTCACAAGTATTTTGCCTGGCAGGCATGTCCCACGTGCCAAGGCAAGATGATGTCCTCCGGGAAGTCAGCGAGGCAACAAAACCCTTTACTGTTGCATGCAAATCCCAGCCCACACCTGGCACCGCATGAGCTCAAATGCAAAACAAATAGGGTCACTGTGTGATCCTCCCGCCAGGTCCCTACCATGTTCCCAACCCCAGCTCACCCTGCCCTGGTCACAGCCCCAGCACAGTCCCCCAGGCTCCAGGCAGGAGATGGGAACGTCGTGACAATTTGCAAACAGGCCAGAGCGGTTTTCGTTTCTCCTGCAGTAAAAGCCTCCCAGCTTGGTTCCCGGCCAAAAGGAAATGCGGTGCTGGTGCTGTGCTTGTTGCTGGCATCGCTGGGCAGGACCCAGGAGTGGGATCTGATGTTTTTCACAGTCCTAATTATCCTGGGCTAAATTAGACAGAGACCCTGCAAGGTATCCCCTCTCCTTGGGGTTTTTTGGCAGCTGGTGATTCAACCCTCTGCGGCTTTTATCAAATGTTTCCTTAAAGGCTTCGTAAACAGGGGAATGTTGATCTGCGTGGGGAAGGGCTGCTTCCTTCTTACAAAGACTGTGCTTCCGCGTTTCATTTTACTTAGGCTTTTGCAAGGACTGAAAAGATGGTGTCCTCCAGGAGAGGAGGGTAAGAGAGCAGAGCTGGGCAGATGCGGGACTGTCACCACAGGCATGGCACTGACCCAGACCCACAAGTTTGTTTGCCACCAGCATCACCTTCAACCCATTAGATCATCCCACCTCTTGCACACTGCAAGCCCCAAAATTTTGCCCCTTTCACTCCAGGCTGGGTCCAACCCTGGCAAGGGAGATGCTCCTGCCCGTGGCACCGCATTGAGCGCTGGCAATCCCCCCAGCCCCAAGCTGCCTTAATCCATGGCCCTACTTAGGGGTCTGGGCAAAGATTAGCTAGGAACATTCCCAGCGATTAGGGTTTAATCGCTTTGACATTTCACATCTTCTTAGACCTCGTAGGTGAGACCCCGGCAGCCATAAATCCTCTAGCTCCTCGAGGGAGCGACAGCGAGGGCAGCTCCTGCGCCACTTAGGAACAAGATTTACCCACTTCTTGGTGTCAGATCAAGCTGCTTTGGCTAATAAATCTCCTTCTGCTGGAAAGGGAATGGCTATAAATAGTAAAAAATAGCAGGGCCGCACCGTGTATCTGCTGAGACTCCCTTTGTGCCACTTTGCATCTGGCTTGAAAGGAGCAGCCCACAACAGCTGTAGCAAAGCAAATGTTATTCCATGTATAACGTCTGTACACATCACCCATTAGACAAGCCTGGCTGTCATTTAGGGACCAATTTATTTGAGTTTTAGGGTTTTTTTCCTGAACTGGATGCTTGGCTGACAGCAGAAGCTACAAAAATTATGTTGTACATTCACAGATACGTATAGAAAAGCAGGTAAATAAATACACATACACGAACACAAACAAACCACGAGGTTCAACACATGCACTTGGTGAGAGCTAAAATGCAAATACAGGGTGAAATTTGAGTTTTGTTTGATTTACAGACTCTTTGCCATCAGCCAGGTGGGTTTTAAGCATTTCATGCTGCTGCGGCTATCGTTGTGGTTTTCCTTAGAAGATTTTAAATCCACAGCTCAGAAAATCACCCCACATCCAGCTCACCAACAGGGACTGTCCCCCCCATCAGTAAATCTGCATCCTTTGTTTCCCAGGCACCGCAGGTCCTTTGGAGCAGCTGATGTCAGTCTGGGCTCTCACAGTTGTCTATGCTGAACATTTCTCTGTCCTGCTGAGACAGAAGAAAACATCCATGAGGTCCCTTCCCAAACTGAGCTGGTGCTATTGGTCTTCTAGATGGCTTGAGGAGGAAATTTTCCCCAAGGAAAGATGCAGTTACACCAGGTTGCAGCAATGCCGTGCACCACAGGGCATCTCCTGGTTGTGGAGATGCAGTGGGCAGGGAACAAAGCAAGTCCTGCTCCTTGTGTGTGCATGAGCCATGCTCGTGTTGGAGAAAAGCAAAGGCAGCCCAAACAGCACAGGTCAAGATCCAGCACCCGGTCACCACCCCCCCCAGTATAAGCCAACATGATTGCTACCGATCCAGGTCTATTGATCACCCTAAAATTACACCACTTGCCCTAACTTGCTGCTGGAAGCTTAGCCCTGGACTTGGTCCTCCTCCCTACCTGGAGAATTTTGCTGTAGGACAAGGGTGCAAACGAATCTTCCAGGTAGCGGGTGCCGAAGCCCATGATCCTGTTCACTGCCTGGTTGCAGATGCCCGCCACCTTGGCAGTGAGGTGCACTGTGAAGGCAAACTGGATCTCTTGGGGGTTCACATCGGGTCTGCTGGCTGTCATTTCCTTGTGGACGTAGGCATCGGCCAAGTTCTTGAAGGAGCTGTAGGACATGTCTCTGAAGAACATCTGTAGCCGTGCATCTTCCTTCACCTGGTTAAGAAGCAAGTGAATACACACATCACAAGTGAATAACTCGGTGTGTCATCCTTGCCTTCACTCCACGCTAGGATTGCCGTTGAGGGAGGGCAGACAGACAGCCACGATCACACCCAGCCGGGGAACTAAATGATGCTATTTCCTTGATTTTACTGAGCATTTCCCTGCACCAGGGAAATCAATGGAGTTGCTGTATTTTACAGCAGTACAGAGCTTGGCCCAAATTCCCTCAACCCCATCCAGCTGACCACAGCTTTCCTCTCACCTGCCGGTCCAGCTCATCTCCTGCACTCTGGAGCAGGGCGACAATTCTCCTGATGGCTTCATCTGCAGAAAGAGATCCCGTGTTATCTCCAGCCCTTTCTCCAAGCCTCGCACCCAGAAGCTCTGTTTAGTCCCCAGGAAAAAGTCCCTGAGCAATGTTTATCCACCTCCATCCCTCCAAAACCCATTTCAGCCTATTGCCTATTGCCAAGTGCCTTGTTATCCTCAGCCAGCAAAAACACCCTCCTGCCTTTGAATTTCCCTCTCCCCAAATCAGGCCCTGATGCTGGAAATCTCCCCAAAAGTCTTCATATGACTGTTTGGGTCACGTAAGCCCCTGGGTCAAGATTGAAGCAGGGCTTGGGTCCCGTGCAGGCTCTGCATGGGGACAAGTCTCATGCACGTATGTTTTCTATACGTGCCAGCGATGAAGCTCTTGCAAGGACAACACTCACCGACGCCACTGGCGCTGGCCGGACGTGGTGGCTCCCTGCGTCCACGTGCTCTGCTCCCCTGGCTCTCACTGCCCTGCACGATCAGCCCGATCTCTTCCGAGACTCGTGCATAGTAACCGTCGGGCTGTTCCACATCTGCTGGAAGAAAAACACATATTCAGAAGCGAGGATTACCTTTTTTTTTTTAGCCATTGATTGAAAGGGAAAAGCAGCCGCAGCGGTGACTGCATCCAGGTGGTGCTCGTGCCCACCCTGGATTAGTGCATACAGGCAGTGAACAATGGGGCTGTGCTCTCTGAACAATAACCGAGCAGCTGCAACTTGCCCTGAATATGCCGAAGCTTTGCAGAAATTCCCTCGCTGGCTTTTCGGCAGGGGAAGGGCTGGGGCGGGGACGGAGGTGTCCTGCAGGCTATGCCTGCCGTGCCGGCTGCCAACACCCTTCTCCACAGCAAACTGAAAGCAGCTTAATGTTGGCCCTAGAGTGGCTTAAGATTTAATCTCAGGTCTCGAATGCAGGTTTAAACTAAACCACCATGTCCCTTGTTTGCCAGAGGGGGAAAACCTGTGCTTGGATGGTTACTGCCGAGCAGCTGGCTTGGGGTAACTTGCTGCGCCCACAAGCTGGAGCAATGACGTGTGCTCAAAGCACGGGCAGATTGACCCTTTGCTGGGGCAGCAGGTTGAGATTGGAGTCCTCAAAACCTATCCCAAACCCCAGAAAGCACCAGGAAGGTAATGCTTAGGTTAGAAACCAGCACTAAACACTATGGCTTTCCCAAAAGAAGCCCAACGGAGGTCCCATTGGCAGTAGGGTTGGTTTAGGGTCAGGGTTAGGGGTGGTGGGGGTCCCACCTGGCGTGGCCGGCGCCTGGACGTGCCACAGGGGAAGGCAGCTGGGTCGCTTGGCCCTCGCCCCCGCTGCCGCCTCTCCCCGCTCCTCCTCCGCATGCTTCTTGAAGGAGAAAACCCTCCTGAGGCTGGGTCTCCTCTTTGGGACTCTGCCCAGCGGCGGGGATGTGCATGCGTCCCCTCCGGGTCTTTTAGCCCCTTCTGGTTTGGATCTGTGAGGAGCTTTGTCATCTTTCTCCTTTGCTTTTTGCCCTGCGTTTTCCTTCTGGTCCTCAGGGCTCTTCTTGAAGAGGAAATTTAAGAAACTTTTGAACCACGTGCGTTGGGTCTTGCCCTGAGAAGAGTTTTTTGTGCTTTTCCTCTTGTGTTCCAGCACCTCTTTAGGGACCTCCCCGGGGGCTTTGCTGTGATCATCCAGAGCCTCATCCAGGACCGGTGCTTTGGGTCCCTCCTCCTGGTCCTTCTTAGAGCTGCATTTGGCACGTGAATACTTGCAGAAGTCACTTTTCGACCGTTGTAGCCCACCTGCCTTCCTCCCTCGCCCTCCGGCTCTCTCCTGAAGCGTGTTTTTGGCCACCAGTGAGTTTTCGCAGCAGCTCAGCGAGCGCCTGACGTAGATCTCCAGCACTTTCTTGGCCCCTTGCCTGTCCAGTGAGAGGATCTTGCCTGACGGCTGCCTCCCCACATCCCACTGAGGCTTCTCTGCAGTCAGAGTTTGCACGTTGCTGTGGAGGAAAACAACATTTTCAGCCTGATTTTTGCTTTCCCCAGGACGCTGCACGGTCAGGTTGGGCACGATGGAAATCACGCCCATTTTGGCACTCAAAGGTGCTTTGGGTGTCCAAGACTGTTTATGTTCCCAGTAAATGATCAAACCCTTTTATAGTTGTTATCTGAGTGCTCCTTACGCAGACTGCACGTGCAGGGTTTTACGATGGGCTATAGACACCGCTGATAGAGGAAGCGAAACTGCGGGGAGGGGGGAGACGAGCTGGGCACTTCTGAGAGGGAGAGCCTGGTTATCATCCAGAGGGTTTGATCCAGCAAGGGTATCACTCAGATACCGTGGTGCTGTATCTTCCTATTGCAACGTATGCCCATACTACGATGAAAAATTACACACCAGGAGCACTGCTCCCCCGATGAATCACACAACCCAGATTTTTTAGTATCTCCCCTTAAAGTACTGGCTGCCAAAAAAAAAAAAAAACCACTCCCCAGCAAGGCCGGGTGCTTCCAGCCCTTGGAGAGGCCAAGGGCAACGTGGGCTCTTGCAAACATCCTCAGTCACTGCCAATATTGGCTGAGCATCATGTGATGACGCAGCCCCTCCATGAGCTCTCACCAGCGTAGGGCTGCTAATGTCGCTCAGAGCGCCTGGTCCTTGCCTTTCCCATCCCCCTTTTCCTTCACATTTACAAGCAAAATTAAACAGGAGATGTTACTATGGAAAAAACAGAGCCACGCCTGTGCCTCATGGTGGCTCTACTTCCAAAACCAATTTCACCCTTCAGAAAACCAGACCCAAACCAGACTTTCTCCACCACTGAACAGCACACGGGAAGGCAACACTGAAATCCGGCATGCTTAGCTGTACAAACCGCCCTGGAGCCAGGCATCAGCCTCCGCTCAGTCCGGATAAGCATCATCACAACGCACAAGCTCACTCACCCACCCCAACTTGGCCTTTTTTTGGATCAAGAAGGCAAGTTTCCTTCATCCAAGCCAACACCAAAGCCACCCAAGCACCCGATAATAAATCATTCAACTAGATTTAATCACAGCAAAGCAACAACCCCCATCCTACTTCGATTGATTCCAGTACGTTGGCCACATCATTCTTTATTTGCTCTTTTGGTATTTACCTTTCCATCAGTATTTCTGTCCTTCTGGACATATGTCAAGACAAGCTCCTCAGCCACGGGCACTAAGGGTTGTCAGGCTCTCCTGGGAGATGCCTTTTAATACCTGGCTGGGTTTATACCAGTGGCTGGCTGATAAGTTCTATTTTTAGCAGCCATTCAGGTAGGAGAGCGGCCTAAGCTTCCGCCTGGAATCCCCGCTATCACCTCCCTCATGGTGGAAAACCAACAGGCGTGAGTTTCGCTGGAGGAGAAAACAATTTCCTTATGACAAATAGCAGCAAAACAGCATAAAAATCACCTGTCACCTGCTGTAAGCACTGGCCTTTGAAACCAGCTATCTAAGCCAGCTATTTGGCATTTGGTTTTGCTTTTTTTTTTTAATGGGTGTGATGTCATGCACGGGCTTTTCTGGGTTGTTTTTGTAAGGAGAAGTCATAACATTCTCAGATAAATGGGGTTTCAATGCAGCAAGCAGATCACCCTGCTCACATCCCAGGAGCTTCCAGGAAAGTGGATGTTGGGGGGTGTTGTGGGACCGCAGACGCTCTGGGGCATGGTGCTATCAGGTTATTGCCTAACACCGAGCATGGCTGGGCTGCAACATCTTTGAAACCCACCCTGGAGCCCTTCAGACAGCCCGAGCACCCACCCTAAAACATGAAACAAGACCGGTTTCATGACCCGAATCCTTTGGACCCACACAGCTCCCACTCAGCCCAGGGGCAGAGCATCTCCCAGGGCCTAACCCGCACAACACAGATCTGCACATCCCAACACCTGCAGTCCGCCCCCGGGCCAAACAAATCTTCTTACACCTGAGACCCATTTGGCCCCTGTGCCTGTTGCACCCTCCCACAGGCTGCTGCCTGTCATCCTCATTGCTATTTTGCCATCTGATGGCAATATTTCACACTGCACCTTGCAAGGATGGTGCTGGGTGTGGATGCATTTACCAGGCGGTGGCTGCCAGCACACAGGCTTTGGAAAACCCCTCGGCAAGATTTCCACCTGAGCAGTGCTGCATTTTCTCTAGTTTGCAGCTAGGATTATGTGCTGCCCAGGTGCCTCCTGGATAAAAATGGTCTTTTCCTGATAATGGGTTCAGCTTGCAATTGAACCAGTCCAGGATTATTGTTTTTCTGTTTCTACAAACTTTCTGTGCCATAATTTCCTATAATTGGGAGAGATCCAGTCCATTTCCCTCCATTTCTCTTGAGCTTACACCGATGAATCAGAGTCTGGTATTGATTAGGAATTACCTGGCTTTATTTTTCAGCATCCCCATCTACTTCTGATAAATAATTAAACCATCCATCAGGAGCTCCCTGCTGCTAACTAGCACATGACCGCATCCTTTCATAAGCAGATCGATTCCAGTGGGTGAGAAGGAGTTTCACAATCAATTTTGTTGGGTTTTTTTTTTTTCTCTGCAACATCCATAAAACGAAAAGCCACATCCACTCTGGTGATGGGGCACAGTTTGGCCATTTCCAGTTTGGAGATCTTGCTACTGGAGATCATCCAAGGCTGAGTCCAAACACCGTCCCTGCTCATGGAGGACTTCTGATGATTAAACTGGGAATCAGCATTGACTTATGGCCTCTTACAGGCTTTTCCTCTTTGTAGTAGCACTTCTGGACACAGCCCGAAGATGGGATACCCCAAGTGACTGCAGGAAAAATCTTGACCTGAATTGTGATTTTGCATCCAGACCTTTATCCACGTTCAGATCCCTTCTGGGATTTGGGACATGCTCAAACCTAATGGGAGAGAGGAATAAGAAAAAGATGTTTCAAAAGACCTGAGACAAACTAGAAGCCCATTACCAGAGTTGGGGGAAGAGATCTGGATCCAAATTTGTCCGCTTTTCTCATCAATACTGGGAGAGAATGAGGAAGCTGGCTGGAAATGCGGTCACGTGGAGGGAGCACACAACGCCGAGGTTGGTATCTTCAGGCCAGTGATGTTGGAGGGAAAAGCAGAACTAAAAGCACGGGGACACAGCAGGGGATAACTGGCTTATTTACAGGAACTTGCTCCAGAAGATGGAAAAAAACAAGGGAGAGAGCTCCAGCACGGAGCTGCGAGATGAGGAGGGTTACAACAGGCTCAGGAGAAGGCAGGAGTCAAATCACTCAAATTTCTTGGGAACAAGACAGACAGGCCACAGGCTGAGGTTGGACATCAGGAAAAGCATCCTCTGCAGGAAGGTGGGACAACCTCAACGGTGTCCAGAGGGGTGGGGGGATCACCATCCTTGGAGATCTTCAAGATTTGGCTAGCCAAAGCCACAGCCAATCCGACTGGGTGTTGGAGGCAGTTGTGTTTTAAGTGAACCACACAGGTCCTTTCGAGCCAACACCAGCCACCTGGGCACAAAAATATCTGCAGTTTCAGATCTGAACCACGACGGGGGTGTTGAGGGCAGCCACTGCTCCCTGCACTGGCCACGGTTTGGACAGATGGCACAGCCAACACGTGGCCTTGGTGGAAACCTCTCAGCCCGCTTGTGCGGTGCCTCTGATCCAAGAGGGTGGTTGGTGCCAGCCCCCAAAGCAAATCCTCTTTTCCTCCAGCCCTGGGACTGATTTTAGCTGTTTCCCTCAGCAGATGAGCAGTGCGAGACAGCAGCGGGCACGCACAGGCGTTTGCATTTGCTGCCGTGCAACACCCTGCCCCAAACACCACCAGACCAGGTGCTGCTGAAGCAAGGATGATGACCTTCAGGGAACGAAGCACCTGCAAACCTTCGGGAAAGCCCTCGTGGGGCACCCACCTGTGTGCCACTGCCCCTGGACTGCAGCCATAGCAAAAGTCACCAACTGCTGCGTGCTCTCCCTCCCCACACACCCACACCAAACGGCTCCGTGCAAGCGGCAGTTACTCGGCTGTTTACCGAAAGGGATGGGTCCCCACTCCGGGAAAGCAGCAGGTTTACAGCCCTCCTGCCTCTGTTTACCGCAGGGAAAAGAGACACACTGCCCCAGGAAGGACATGAGGGCTTCCTGGGAGCGTGGAAAGAGCTTGTCATTGCGGCCCATCCTTGCGAAGGTGCCCTTTGATTTTCACCCTCCAAGATCTCTCCAGAGCCACGGCGGCACGGCACAAGGAGGGTTGAGTGCTTTTGGCAGCTTCCCAACCAGGAGAGGAAATCCCTGTCCAAGTCCAACAGGATCCTTAGTCATCACAGGAAAGACAGGTGAAGAGAGGGCATCTCGCACGCTCCCTGCAAGCACAGCACAAGCACCAGGGTCACCAACTGTCACCTGCTCCAACAAAACAAGCCACGCAGGCTGGAGAAGTGATGGGATGCTCACGAGTCATCAGGGCTGTTTCCACAGCAAGAAAGCAGGGGGGGAATGTCTTGTTAGGAGGAGGTCAGGAAAAAAAGCACCCATGGGTGTGTATCCCACGAGCGACACAGGGCCAGGATGGGACAGCTGCTAAGGAAGGAGGTCTGCTTTCCCACCAGAGCTGTCCCTCAGGGTTGGGCAGGACTTACACTGACTCTCTGCTGGATTTCACCCCAAGAAGGATCTGGCTTTAGTCATCTCTGGGACAAAAAGCACCCTTTGTGGAAGGATGGATGAGGTCTGGGCGCTTCACTGCACCTTCCTGGTATGGTGCATCCCCAGGCTGCAGCTTGGCCGGGTGCTGGGTAACCTCCAGCCCCCTCTCCTAGCAGAGATTTTGGCATCCCTTCCTAGCTAGGACCTCCCAAAGGCTGTAACGCTGTGCTCATTTACCCCACTAGAGCTTCTCATTTCGTTCTCCTCCATCACTTGACTTGTCAAGCACGTGCGTTTTGCCAACGAGCTGGTGATTATTTCTGGAAGTGAAACTTCTCAGCCCGCATTTCCGGAGATGTCGTACTGTTAACGTTTTGCCAACCAGCCACCATGTGTCCTACCACTGTCTCTTGCTGGCTACAGCCCACCAGCATCTCCAGGCTCCAGTTAATGGCTATAAAATAGTTTTGGAGGAGCAACATCAGTTACAGCGAAAGGGAGTGTAGTTTCAGGTTGGCAACAACCAGTTTTGGTGGAAACCTCAATCACCAACCCTTGCCGAAGTTTTTCACAAGACTGACAGTTCCCAGACCCATTCACAGCATTACTGCCCCAAAAGCAGTGCTGATGCAGCTCTGAGATGGCAGCCTGGGCTTGGGAAAGGGTCCAGAGCAAAGATACGAGGCAGCAGGACAATTTCTGCTGTGGTGCAAAACCAAGGTTGGAAGGAACTCACCTTTTCCTATCAGCCATGAAGCACGGTGCTGCTTCACGACCTGTATCCGTGCTTGTCCACATAGCTACAAGACGCCATCTGTTTGCACTGCGTTCACCCATCAGCTGCTGAGCAGCTCAGACTGTTGCACTCTAGTTTAGGGGCTGCTGAGCTTGGGGACAAGATCTGGGTGCCCACAGGAGCTGGTTTTAAAGGAGGAAGGCTTGGATTTCCCAGTTTCAGACCTTCAACCAGCAAGAAGTGGGATTTTCAACCTTACACAGTCACAGGATTTTTATTTCCTCAATGGAAAGCAATCTGAAAATATTAGCGGATCTTTTCGGATTTAAAAAAAAAACCAAACACACACACACACATTGTTCCTTCCAGGTCACTAACAGTGCCTGGGGTTGCAGGCATTCCTGCTTTGGACTCAAAGCACATATCTGACGATGAGTGTGGTGATTCATTACTGGCTTTCTCTTCACATTATTTAGTCAGCTAATATTACAAAAAGCATTACATGGAGTGACAGGAGTTAAAATGAGACCCAGCTTAGGGCATCCGTGCAGCCTGGAGCTCCAGCCAGGCCTGATCCAGGCAGATATTTCAGCACACTCCCACCCTTAATCACAGGAGCAACCCCACAGCAGACAGTGAGATTACAGCGTACAGCATATCTGCAATATAAGTCCATTCTCAAAGTGGGAAAATGGCTCAGATTCAGAGCAGCGTGTTCATGCTTGGGGTCACTCCTCTCTACAAAAGCACTTTGGTAAATGTTTGACCAGGAGCACATGCTCCGGTGCTCTCTGCTCAGCACGTCTCGCTGTAAGAACGAAGCAGTCTTTACCAGCGAATTTAAACCTTAAAGAGAAGCATCAAAATTCATGGAGCAAAAACATCACATTCCCTCCCAGCAGACAGAAGAGAAGCGAGCAGAAGATCAGCCCACACATTCACCTGCGCTTTCAGGGCTGGTGGACAGTTTCTGGGTGTGTTTTCCTAATGAAGCCCCAGAGATGTCCCAGCTTTGGCTCAGGGCAGGTTTTGAAATCCAGGACCAGCTCTGTGGCCTTCTGTCCAGGAGATGCAAGAGACGCTGGCACTTCCCAGCAGAGCACAAGTCTGTCTGCGATGCACTGCACGTGTCACCTTCAAAGATTTCCTTCTTTCAAGTCCTCATGGTCCTCATCCTCCAGCTGCTCCAGTTTGCTGGATTTCTCATGGATGATCTCCCCAGGAGTCTTCAAAAACCTGCAATACATTTTTTTAGTGGCTTTAAGGGCATGTGCAAACCCAGCCCCAAACCAGGCTGTAAGTGCTGGAGCCCTTGCCCTTATCAGCTGAGCTCTGGAGCTCGCCAGAGGGTATCTGCCACCCCTGGGCTTTGCTGAGGATCCCAGCTCTTGCTTTACACCCAGGATGCACTGAGCCTGAGGAGACAAAGTTCAGCACTCATCGACCCAGAGCTGGCCTTTTAAGTCCAAACTAGTCCCAGGGAAGCAGCCAGCACTGAAAACAGGAGGCTCCTGACTTATTTCCACCCCTTCCTCTGTCTGGAGGTGGACTTCAGACCTGGTGTCACTGGGGAACAGGAGGGGCCTGTCCAGCTTGGGTGGGCTCAGGGGCACTTCCTCCAGCACCAGCTGGACTCCATGCAGGAGAGCAGACGGATGCTGGCCCCGAGGCAGGTTGCTGGCCCGCAGCCCTGGAAAGTGCATCAGATGGGACCTGGAGCCCAGGCAGCCCAGCTCCCGGCTTGCACAGGACAGAGCCTGGACACAAACCCACCAGCGTGCTGCATTTGCAGGGGATGATCTTGCTGGATGAAGCAGCTGCCCACATCTGGACCCCACTGCCTTTCTGTGCCTCACCTGCACTGTCCCAGACAGCTCGTTTCTCTAATCTGCTTCATCTCACCTGAACAACAGCTTCTGCCCTGGCTCTTTTTTGATGATGTTGAGTTTGTAGTAGTGTCTGAGCGCTCGTGACATCTTCTCGTATGTCATGTTCATCCGGTTCTGGAGGGAGAAAAGAGTTGGGGGGCATTGAGTAAAAGCAAGCATCAACACCTGGTTTGGGTCTGCCTGCAGCAGGACCACATGTGGGACATTCAAGGTGGTTCTTGGGCATTGCAGGCTGCAGTGTGGGTCTCTAACCCAGACTTGCTTCTGGGTCCACAGCCATCATGGCTTGCTTTCCAGGGGATGAGAAAGCCTCCCTCTTTAACCACCAGGAGGTTGGCATCTCTCAGTAGCCCTGTAACACACTGTCTCACCCTTCCCAGCCCCTGTGCCATCAGCTCTGGCGAACAGGTCATGAAGGCGACGTGCAGAAGCCCAAGAATGACAGATCTGTTTTCAACTGCATTTACCTTGTGGTTCCCCCAGAGCTGGGCAAGCCCATTCGGGTTAACGACCCGGAAGACCTTGGCTTCCTTATCTTCCCACTTGATGTAAGGCTCGTAGCGGCTGTCAGAGAGGAGCTGGTACACATAATCCCACAGCAACCTGCAGTCTGAGTGTTGGTGGAGCATAAACAGTCACAGAGCTCCCACTAAGGCACCTATGCTCCAGCGAGTGTCAGTCAGCAACAGGATTGCACATGTTAGCAATGATAATAAATATAAGAAGAGCCCAGAGCTCACGCACAGCACTTTTATTGCTAGATCTCAAAACACTAGCAAGAACTACAATTTTTCAGGTGGGGAAACTGAGGCGGGGAAGCACACACTGATGCATAGAATAAATGGAAGGGAGACAGATGGGCAGACAGGACAAAGCACAATCTCATTTCCCCAAGGAACCAGGCTATAAATTTATATTTACCTGCAATTTTCCCATCCACTGGGGCCGACAGGGTTGTAGGAAAAGAGCAGATGGCATCTGCCCTGCAGCTGCCCTCTGAGCTGCGATGAGAGAGGTTCAGTGGCTCTGCATGGCTGTGGGACATGGGCCATTCTGCACAACCCAGGCAGGAGGAAGCAGCAACTGGGGCAGCCTCAGCGCTACAGTCTGTCCCTGAAAAAAAAAAAAAAAAACCAAACACCAAAACAACACCCTATGGTGCATCATGGTAGGTCCCAAGAGATCTTCCAAAGCCCTGAAACAGGGGGGAAGGACAGCCCAGGATGGTTATCAGCCTCGTACCAGCTCAGCCAGATGAGGCAAGCGCTGAGAAAAGCCTAGGATTTCCCTAAGGCAGGAGCAGCAGAAGGTCCAGGGGGGTTAAAGAAGATGCCAAGTAGGATGAGGATCATATACAGAAGAAAAGCTGGAATAGGAGAATGACCTGAATACAGGCACTCCCTTATAAATTGTTGTGGGGGTTTAAAGTGTTCACCACCTTATACCTGAGCCAGCAGAAGAGCCCAGGAAAGCACTCCCAGATGCACCAGCCAGCCACTAATAGCAACCTATCCACACCCCAACTCCTACCTAGGCCCCCCGAGGGCATTAATAAGCCTCACTGGCCCTGACCAGCCTCACCTGGGGCCTCTCCCCACTCCACCATTGGCCCAGAAGCTCTATTTAAGCTCAGCCCCAGTTCCTCAATCCTTTCCCAGTTATGTTGCAGGAGGACTAGTCTCTAACTAGGCCTGGCTATTGACCCTCCCTGATCCAGATCTCAACCTGCAGATAGACTTCCTAGCGTAGCTCTAGCCTTACCTGGTCACCGTGGACCCACCTGGTGCTGTTTAAGCCTGATTCTGACTAGACCTGCTTTATCACTACAAACTTCCTTGATGACCTGGACTGTGTTAGACCTGGCTGCTGTCTCCAGGACTGTCCTGCTTGCCTTGCTCAGGTAGTGAGGGATGGGTTCAGCTGGCTGAACTTCAAACCCCAGATGTGTGCAACCCACTGTAGCTGAGGGCAGGCTCTGCTTGATGGACAGCTGCCATTCTCCATCATACCTTCCTCTCTGATCCTGGCTTCCCTGAAGGGTGAGTTCAGCAAAGGGCTGCACACCAGAGCTCTTCTTTGAGTTTTAATGTACTGGAGTATTTCATATAACACATCACCTGCGGGGAAGGAAAGTCTGCTCAGATGACTTTGCATTATGGTCTCTCTCAGTTGATGTTGTTGCTTAGATTTCTGTGCTACACAGTAGGAGGTTATTCTCCATCCCAAAGCATTTGCAGTCCAGATGGACTAAAGGAAGGAAGAGGGTTGTCCTTGTCTCCAGCACCCAACTGGCCAGAGCTAAAGCCTGGTCTGCTGGGACCCATCCAGCCCCTCTCAGCAGACCACAGCTTGTGCTGTACTTGGATGGTCCTCAGAAACACCCTTGCACTCAGTCTAACCTGAGCTCGGAGCTCGGTATCTGAAGTCATCCTTGGTGAGGATGCACAGGGCTTTGCCGTTCATTTCAAACTTGCTTTCGTCGGTTTGCCGAAGGGAATACTCTTTCTCAGCCCATCTTAGCCAGTGGATCACGTCATCCTTGCTCCACAGTGAGGGCTGGATTCCTGAAACCAGGGGCAGCCTCTGAAACAACTTGGTCTCCATCCTTAAAACTGCTAAGGGGCAGGGCGGGTACTAGTCTTCTCCATCACCAAACTTTCCCTCTATATTAAGCACTCGCAGGTCAAAAACACCCCAAAGAGGGAAAATGAACCCTGGTGACTGGTCCATCTTGTCCCCCTTGACAGCAGGGAATGGTCCCTGGGTGGGACACCACAGCTGTACCCACCATGTCCCACCCTGTGGGAACTCCTTTTTTAAGCAGTGCTGATTTGCCTAATATCTACTCACTCAGCCTGCCTGGAAGCTTGAAGATCTCCCGCTCGCTGATGGGTGTGTGTCTGGCCTGGGATGGGGGTGGTAGCGAAGCTGCGACAACAGGGCTGGAAGAGCTGACTGCCACTTTACCCTGGGGAAAAGAGATGAAATGCATCAGTAGGGGAAAATTCCCAGCTCTGGTCCTGCTTTTGCTTTGGAGATGCCTCCAACACAGTAAACACTGCTCAAATATTTTCCAGGTGGTTTCTCATAGCAGCATGTGCTGTCTGCAGCTCTTCCACACTGGTTCTAGGTCCTTTACCAGCCCCAGGATGAATCTCTGGTTGCCCAAGACAGTGTTAGTAGCCAGAGCCCCTCTCTCCCCAGCTCTTTTCTTTAGCAGAGGTACCTGCCCTCATCCAGGCTCTGGATGTGGGTTATCCATCCCCACTGCCCCACGGCTGCAGGGAAGTAGAAGATGAAGCCAAGACTGGCAGAGCCTGTGGTGCCCACGCTGGCTCCCACTTCCCGTGGGATCCTCAGATGCCCATTAGATGCCCAGGCTTTTAGGATGGACAGTACTTTAATTCTTTAGAGTTGTGAAAATACAGGCAATAACGCTTACATTTTGTCTTAAAAACATAGTATGAAGAGATCTTTAACTTTTTCCCCAGTGATCATTTGGGCATAAGTGGAAATAGCCATCCCACGGTTTAGAGATGTCCTCTCATCTTGCTCTCCTGCCATTAAGTCCCAGCCTCTCAAGAATTACTCCTCCCTCTCGGTTGCTCATTAAGGAGCCCTGCCAGCCTCACCAACCGGGTGAGATGGTCAGTGGTGGGAGGAGAGGCAGCCCCAGCACCTCCGCCTGGCTGGGGGTCAGCATCGCCCCCGCTCTGCCTCCGGGCTCTCATCCAGAGCACGTGAGCCAGAAGGGAGCTCGACTCCTGCTTTCAGCCCCATCTGTATCTTGAAATATTACTGGCAGCCAAGCAGATAATGTTTCCCCTTAAAAATCTATTAACATGAATCCCAGCAATTTCTCAGCTTTATTCTCTGGAAAATTAACAATTTTGCCTGCAAATAGTATTTTCTGAAGCGGTTGCCAACTCTGGGCACTTCAGAACACCCTCGGGCAGATTTTTGGAGGTGGTGAGAGCAGCCAGCGCTCCTCGACTGTGTGTGGCAGTAGAGGAGCTGAGTCCCCCTGAAAATCAGGGGTGAAGAAAATCACAGTGTGCACTGACAGAGCAGATGGTGGTTGCACACATCTTAAACGCAAAGCTGGTGTCCCCAAAACCGGGAGCACGGGAGACAGGAGCAAAGCACTCCATCCCTCCCGGGGAAACGCTTCCTGTGATCCTGGGGGAGTTACAGCAAGAGAAAGGCAGCGGTTTGGTGGTGGGGTTTTCTTCAGCAGAAGGATGAGTGTTAATTTGTCTGTGGTGTAATGATCACTGGCTGTCTTGGGGTCGTTGGTTTTAGCAAAGCAAGCAGCTGCCTAATATTGTATGAGGAAACAGGAGAAACTCCAGTATAAACTCTGAACAGGCTTGGTAGCAATGCAAACTGTGTTTTGGATTCATTCTAAGCAATAAGCTATGGGGAAAAATAAAAGTGAAAGAAATTGGCAGGGGTTTTTGTCTAGAACTCTAAAAAGGTGTTTTAGTTTTCTCCCATCGGTGTGACTCACTCAGAACGAGATTTACAGTAACAGAGCAAATGTGTGATATTTTTCTTGCTCCTAAAGATTTCTAGGGCGTTAAGCGATGCATTCTAAATTTTTATTACTTTGTACTGATTTTATGTTCTCGCTTTTTTTTTCCCCCTCCTTAGCTGCTTTCACACGTTTCTGAGACGGCATTTCCTTGCTTCAGGAGGAAATATTTGTCCTTGGAGGGGTTCGAGTGGGAAAGTGAGAAAAGGGGGGATGAAAACGAAACCCCAGACATGGGAGAGCAGCTTTCGGCTCAGTCCCGGATCGGGGGGACGGAGCCCCCCGGCTGCTCCGGGCTCCGTGGGGCCGTTTG